>OZ024922.1:10870705-11180705 GCA_964017225.1 Netelia inedita
AACCGAAGGAGGTGGAGGAGGTGGAGGAGGAGGAGGACGAGGAGAAGGAAGCGAAACTCTCCGTAGGATCGAGGAGAGAGCGTGAGATAAAATCTCACTTTTCTGTGAAACGCGCTGTTTGCCGGCTTCTCCGCGAAGAATGAGAAAGACAGATACCGCGAGAATGAATGCACTCTCGTACGTACGTATACGTATATACCTATTTCCTGTTCTCCTCCCAGAAATCAGAGAGATTTTAGGGTGGCCCGAAAGTACCACCGGAAAACAGGGGCTGACGACTCCATTGAAGAGCGTAAATTAAAGCGCGATAAACGCACCGAAAGACGATTACATTCATCGAGGTCCTCTTTTTTCTTCATTTTTTAGAAGATAAAGTTTATCTCGTTTTTTCATGAATGAAACATACATTTTCGTTAATAGAAAGATATCCCCTACGTGATTCCACCCAGAAACGAATAAGAGAGGGGTTGTTTTTTTTAAGTCGTACTTACACGACGTGATAATATTTTTCGTAAAACTGCAATTTTATGACCGCTTTACTCTTAATTCGTTGTAAATTGGACATTACGTTGCTTCAATGTCGTACGTTTATTGTTTCAGCTTCTATTTTTTATTATACGATCTAATTATCACCGAGGCACCTTTGAGTCGACTATTTCAACGTTACATGCCGATGCAGTAGCGCGTTATCGTATATCGTAAAAACAGATCTCGACATTCTCCGGTAAGCATAGACCGCGATGTTGTACCCCCGTGATGTGTTGTTCGATCGCATCGTTCAACCTACCGTAATGCCTCAAATGAGATGCCTATACCCACAATAAAATTCCACCGAAACCAACCGCGTTTCTGATCCGGACAAACTTTATACATACATATATACAGATAAACGAAGACCTGCACATGTATATATACAAGCGTTATATCTGATCTTGTTCGAAGGATCCAAGGGCTCGATTCGGTCAACGAGCAAGAGAAAGAGAGAGAGGGAGACAACGTTCATGGGCCCTGTGCGCCGGAGACTGAAATTTCACGGCTGCATTCTTCGGACATGTGTATCGCAACCCTCGCGTATCCATGATCTGATACCATGAGTTTTCTCAAATTTTCTACCCGCCGTGGTCATCGCCCCAAAGCGCGTGGGCGACAAAGCGAGAGATGAGTCATTTTGAAAAGTATAGCGGTGGCAGATCGACTTCGAGATACGAATACTCCATGCTACACGAGGATCCCTACGACCTAACGAGACACTTTTTCATCATTTTTCACGTATCATCGTCATGGTTAAAAAATCTTCGATTCTTCAATTTTTTAATTTTATGATTTTTTTGTTTGTTTATTTGATGTATTTGTTTGGGTAAATTAACAAAAATAATCCTTCGGATTAAAAAAAATACTTGTTATAACGTCATATTTATGATAATCGTCTCATTTGCGATATTTATCTTGGTCCGTACCATGAGGTATAAAAGTTAAAAAGGATTGAAAGAAAAATAAAGCGCTGGAACAATGAAGAGATTTTTAGGATTGAGAATCGTCGTGTCGTACCTTTTGGGCCGGTCGGCGTAAAAACGCGCGCCCTACTGGTCGCGGATCCTACTGCTGGGTGTCTCACGTACCGCGAGCCGCGTATATAAGCTCATTAAAACATTTAACGGTCCCCATATAATCCATTATTTATAGTGATATTTAAAACTGGATACGCAATGTCGTCGTTGCTCGTTTTTTGTTTCTTCATTTCTCTTTTTTGTTTTCTTCTCGTCGTGCTGCCGTACTATATGGACCCTGAGAACCTCCCGCCGTGGCTCCACGTTGAATATGTCGGTGGATGAAGACGTCCACTGGCTTTACTGCCGATTCCTCGTGACGAGTCGACGCGACGGGCTCCGCTACAACGCCGCGCGTTCCTGTTCATATCGCACGAACGCACGCGTGCGGTTAATTCTCTCGTCTACGAGTGACAAAATCTTTGTCATTTACCACGGTTGAAAAACAACACGCATTCTTGAGGATTCTTCATCGTCCATCGTAAAACTCGGTGTAAGTTTTTTCGACTCGATCGGTAATTAACCGAAAAAAATATGTTAAGAATGAAACGCTAATTATTATTTTTTTAATTACTCGAACAAAAAAAGGACGTTCGCTGGAAACAACTATAATTTTGTATTCTGACGGAAGCACGGCTCTATTTTGGTCGCAGTTTCCAATTAATGATTTATGGTGTTAATCGCCGCCGGATTTTTCGTATACGAACGACCAGACGATTGTTAAATTTGCCAATTTTTCTAATAAACAAATTTTGAAGGCAAATCAATAATGCCTGTATAGTCGGTTTTTTCATAAAGCGAAAACCACCAGGAAGTAAACGTTTGAATTTTCATTCCGAGGCATTGTTTTTTAATACAACTTTGAAATGCGTCGATCGATCACCGCAAATTTCCATAATTTTCAAAGACTTCTCACGGTTTTTACGCTCGCGCCTATTATCCCGCGGGTACTCCTCCTAACTGCCCATTAAATGACGAGATTAAACGTAACCAATCGTATATGGCCGTGGTATTATTTGAGCTGTGTAATACGTACTACTCCGAGAGTGAAAGCGTTCACATTCCACTCCGAGTGCTGAACTACCCAACAAATCGCTCTGTAATAATAATATTTTTCTCGATCGTTAACGCACTTACTTCGTTAGTTCTTCGATCGTTCGGAAAGGAAGAAAGATCTCGCTTGGTGTAGGGCGAATATTAAAAACGAAGTTTGTCGATTCTCCGCTCCTTCGTTTAACTCTTATATTATTATCAATATTAACGATTAATAATTTTTCGTATTTTAATGATTAATAATGATAATATATTGATGACAGAGGGTGCTGTTGCTTCTCATTTCATTGTAAGCATTTTATTGCCGTCTCTCGCTTAATTCTCGCAATCCGTATATAGAATCTCGGCTCGCATGATGTCGGCCTCTCCGACCACCTAAAGCCGTGGAAATAGCCTATCGGGGAATATATGGACTCAACTCTCGCAGCCTCGCCGAGAGAAGAGATATATACACTTACGGCGGACATCTCTCGCCCGTGTACACGATCTCTCTCTCTCTCTCTCTCTCTCTCGCTCTCTCTCCCTTTCTATTTCTCTTTTTCCCTTTTTCTTGGGGGCGAGAAATATAGGAGTTCGTAATTATATATAAACGGTCGTAACACATCAAATGATCGCAGAGAAATGCACATTGCGTTAAGCCATTTCGTCGTCGTTGTCGTCGTGATTTTTTCTCTTCGGGCATAGCCGAGGGAGAAAGAGACAGAGAAAGAGGGAGAGAGCTCCCACGATTAAGGATCGAGAAACCAATGGATGCGCTTGCAAAAGTGAATATATATTTTGATTTTGCGCAAGGGAGAGCGTGAATATATTCACAGCCAGTCCAAACGCGCGAGACATACGTTACGACTCGTCGCCGATTAATTTCATCTCCGTGGTCCGAACGCCGTGAGAAGAAACGACCAGATTCGCCATTCGTACCGACAAAATAAACGAATCTATTCGATTTAAATTAATTTAATTTCCGTCGAGATTAATTTATCCGGATCTCGGAAAATTTATCGTCTCGGCGACCATACAATTTGTTACTTTGAGAATCTTTGAATTTCGTCGCTTTTACTTCTCGATTCTGATCTTCGCTGATTATTATAATATTTTATAACTTATTTTTTATTATTGCTTCATCGACGAATAACGACTTTCAGCGTGGCAGCGGCGACAGCTTCATCGCTTCGAAAATCCTCGTCTATTTTTGTTTTACGTTCGTTAAAAAAATGTTTCACAAAGATTCCAAGAAACAAGAGAGAGGGAGAGAGAAAGAGATAGAGAAAGGGAGAACGCGACGAAGAAATGAAAGACGTCCCGTTTTCATCCCCGAATCGGAATACCTGGCACCTTTCGTCTCTCTCGACCAATTTTTATTCTTTTACGAGCGTCGCAGCAGGACGGTCATTAAAATCGAAGATATTCCAATCAGCTTCAAACATCTGCATGAGCTATATATATATATATGTATATACATATATACATATAGACAAATATTTACACGTGTATGCCGTTTGAAAGGAACAGAGGGACAGAGAAGTAGCGCGTTACGATTCGTTCGAGAGCGTTTTCCTCTCTCGGGAGAAACGCGTACCCGCGGTTCCGCTGATCGGCGGTGTTTTATGAAACTATAAAAAAAAACCATATGAAAAACTCTATCCGCCGGTTATTGCGAGAAACGTTTTAGGGAGAGAACCGTCTCTCTTCTTTGATCGTCCGACGGGACCCACGAAAGTTTACATTCTCGGAAAAGGGGTTCCACACACCCCAACCGTACTGTAAATGCCAAAAGATGAAATTGATGTTTAAATGAAAACCGATAAAAAAATATAGATGAAAGTAGATTCATCTATAGATTAAAAAGTATCGAGCGAAAAAATAAATTATAAAATACAATCGTCGTTAAGACAGCTAAATGAATCAATGAACGATAATTTCCAACGGTTTGCAACATAGTACGCGTTACCGTCGTAAAAATTAATATTTATAGCAACTTCGTCGTAAAATAAAAATCGATCGATTTATGTCAATTTCGAAGATTTCTCGAAACGATTAAAAGACTTTTCAAGTAACGACCGCGATATAAAAAATCGAACGTAAAAATCGAAAAATAAATAAACGAAATAAAATATAATGTAAGATTGTGCTCAGCTTTATAAATCACCCGAAACGATTCGTTTTAATCCAATTCCGTCGATAATTTAATAAACCACCCCCGAATTTTGGCGAAGTTTACCGTTGGACGAATATAGACATCAGCCGTGAATTGAATCGGGACGTTCGATGACGTAATCCAAGCGTGGATATGCGCTTCTGACAAACCGACGAGCACCCCGAGCACGAGAGTTTCGTTAACGACCGTCCGTATAACATGTCTCGTCGACGATACCGTACGTATCCGCGCCAAAGGAAGATCGCACGTGCTTGAGCAAGACAGCGCGAAGGGGTGGAGAAAAGTATAAAGAGTTCTCGCTTGGTGCTGAGCAAAATACGTTGGCTGCTGCACTTTTGCACCGCATCCTCCCTCTATCTCCCACTCTCTGACTCTCCCTCTCTCTCTCTCTCTCTCTCTCACTCGCTCTCGTTGGTTTTGTTCGTCGTCAGGATGTGAATATTTCGTTTTGCTGCTTTACAAGCATCCCAACCTGTATACGTGAGCGATAATGTCTCTCTGTATATGATGTTATATATGTATATGTTACGTGTAAAATATATAATATAGACGCCGGCTGGTTCCCCGTTGCATCTTCTCGACGTTCCGGTACTTTATACACACCGTAACTCGGCATCGGTAGACTACATATATATATATATATGTATATGTATATATTTCGAACCACTCATCGTGTGGAATGTAACGCATTAACGTTATAGATACGGTGGACATCGGACATGGGCCTTTCGCGAATGTTCCTAACGATCGTGATCACTAACTCTTAAATCTTTCGCATTTGTAACGCCTCCACGCTTTTTCTCACTCGCTCACTCGCTCGCACCCTGTTCCCTCGTTCAGCGCCCACTGTCGCTTATTCTCTTTTTGTCTCTCTCTCTCACTCCCTCACTCTCCCTCTTCTTTATTCCTCTTTTTCTCCAATTTACCGATCTTTTTATTATCGTATCACCGGGCGCGAGCCAAGGGAGCGCGCGCGCGCGTGGTCTTCATTTTCTTGCCGGTTGAAAGCTTCTCGCGCCAACGATGAATGAACATCGTTGTAGATGAGTTGGAAACGAGAATCAAGACTCTCTTCGTCCCTCTAACAATCGGTTATGTGGCCAAACTATCGTTGGCACTCGTGTGGAATAATAAAAATAGTCAAATCGAGAATCGAATATTCGATAAAAATAAATATGAATAATGAAATCAATGATTTCGATTACGTATGTCGAACGAAGTAATCAAATTAGCCTTCCAAGAGTCGTAGAAATAATGACGCTTGTATGAAAATATTTTTTCTTTCATTTTACGAGGAAAGTAAATTGGCTTTATTCGATGTTATTTCAATTTAACCATGCTTACTGTATCGGCCATCATTGCTGGATGGAATGAACAAAAATGCATTATCGAGAATCGATTGGCATGCGAATGCGTCTTTTCAACTGGCCCATTACATCCCATTAAATTATTTACGTGTCGTCGAGAAATCGACTTTCTATTCACGTGTTCGATTCTATACGCACAGTTTGCACTTCTACAGTTCTCTATTTACTTCGGATAAATTACATATATATGTATATATACCATATATATATATACATATAGACATCGGTGTGCGTACAACTGTACCGAGAGGTAATGCTGCTCGGGAATCGCGGTGCTTCACTCTGAGCTGTCCGCAGAGTTGCTACTATGTTATGCATGAACGATATATCGAACGTTCCTCTCTCGGTTAACGAGGTATCGGAACAAAACCGCGCCAGTACCAGGCGCATTACAGGCGCGGGTAACCGCGTACTTCCGCGGGTGTACGCGCTACGTATATATATATAAATTTATGTATAGGTCTTTCCACCATTAACTATGGAGTTGCGTTCAACACCGAATTTTTCATTCCTCTGCCATTCCGATACAGAACAATACCCGTAATCTAAATATAACTTTATCCGATAATTTGGACTTTTTTTTAGAAAAGAAGCATTTTAAAATGGGACAAAAATTGTTTTTCTCAAGTTAACTGTTGTAGATAATGAAAGGGAAATTCAATGGAGCGACGTCGATTTTGTTATCTACGAATAAAGTTCGAGAATGAATTTCTGAAATAAAGTACCAGAATGACTAATAACGAATTTCGTCCGACCGCGATTGTTAATGATGAAACGACCCGTATATATGTGTATAACGTTGAGTATAGCGCGCATACCTCTCGAATGCTTGTAGCTTTTGCTTTGATCATCTCTTAGCCAACCCTCTCGTTTATCACTCGCTTTTTCAACATTTTCTCACTACCTATATCCAGATATAGGTACATTACAGTCACACGAGTGTTCAGATAAATTTCTAACACAGCTAAATTTATCGAGTGTCCAGTGAAATATCAGCGATCGTGTCTTATTTGAATTTTAAGATTAACGAAATGACACAAAATCAAACGAGTGAAAAAAATAATCAACACTGTCAAATTCTTGCACGTGGCAGGAGTAACGAATAAAATTATGAAATTCATTATTTTTGACGTTCGAGAATGATAAAATAATCAGTTATATCGTAATGAAGAATAACGCGATAGCACGTGTGCTTTGAAGAAAAAGAAAAAGATTGAAATTGAACAGCTGCTTTCCGTCCACGTCATTCGTTCAGGGTCGACGACCCTGAAAAGACACGAGTCTTCTTCAACGTTCCTTACAATACGTGTCCGGATTGAAGGGTCAGATTTTCCGGTGTCGGCATCGCGTATGAATGCAGACAGTAGAATAAAAGGGCCCGAAGGAGAAAAGAACGGATAGACAATAAGTAAGTAAGGTGCGCGACGAACGTGTGTTTCCTAATGCGTTGGGTCGACAAATTTCATGCTAGACATTTTTTTTCACCGAGCCTGCGATCTTGCTGCTCAATCCTCTACGTATTGTTAGTGCTCGTCTGTACGTATACGTTTATATACGAAATCCTCTTTAGTAGCCTGGACTGTCTAGAAACGACACGAGGCACACGAAGAATGATTTTTGGCCCTTTTACATTTCCGTACGCTCGGTAGCGCATTAGAATTACCGAAAAGCTATCAGCACGCTCTCGCGTTCAAATGGTGGAACGCCTTTACGTACGTGTACAACAGGTAACCTTCCTCGTTTTTTTTCCTCCTTTAATACTTGGTACGCTCTCGACTTGTCGTTTCTCGTGGAGTTCTTGGCTCGCGTGCCATGGTAAGCACACGGCAAATGGGTATACGGACACATTCGTTTTAATAACCGAATTAGTTAAGCGAGAGTCGTATATATGTATAATTTATTCGCTCTTACGTATATTTGTGTGTGCGTGTGCACGTATGTAAGAGGAAACAAATTTTACAGCCGTGCCACTGTAGGTGCTCGCATGCCTCGAGTGCAACAGCGTGCAATACGATCTCCGCCCAAGTATCTTTGCCGACTGCGCAAGTCTCGTACACACTTTGAAAAAAAAGAAAGAAAACGAGAAGCGTTCGGTAACGACGTTCCATTTGGCTTTTTGTCAATCACCGTCTCTGGTAAACGCCTACAATGGCAAGATAATTAATAACACCGGTTTTTATTACGGGAATATCTCGTTTCTTTTATTTCGTTTTAACTCGTGTGTGTGTGTGTGTTTTTCGAGGCCAACGAGTTGGTATTTTACTCGGTTAACTTCGGACTGGAACGCTTTGACACGTAATTTTCTTTTTTCTAACGTACACGTGTGCTGGGTACACTTGTCAAAAACTGTGTCGTCTTCACGCTGATTTTGAAATAATCTTGTTTATTTTAATCAACCACAACGACCTACGCTAAGTCTTGGAATTGGATCACCACCCTCGGTCAAAAACACCTTAGGGACGATGACATTTAAAAATATTAATGAGAGATTTTGGAATCGGAAATTTCCCAAACAACACAAATATCACATTTCCATTCCTGGTTTTCAATTTGTTCCCGACAAAAAAAAGTAAAAACGCAATTTTTCAGGTTTTTCTCCCTTTGACCCGGAAAATATGCAAATTCGAGAGTGCAACCATGAATTTCCAACATACAGGCTATTTCCAATTTCGCGACCACCCAATTAAATTAATTTGGAGTAACAAAAATCCCTTTTCCCTCTTTGGATCTAATCGACCATGAATCGTCAATACAAAAAATCAATTATTTTCATTCTTAAATATTTGTTTCTAAAGATCTCTATAAAGATGAAAAATCTCGGTATAGCCGTGGAGGCTGATTCGGCCCAGAAGCCAGTGAATTCAGAAGCTCGTAACGATAATTGAATGTAACTGTTCTTTGCACCCGCAATACGAAACCGGCAGAGACGCGGTCGGGGTGACCGAATCGTTTAACCCTTTTCCTAGAATTCATCCGAGAGAGTCTCATCAGTAAAGCGAGAAAATCCTCACGAGGAATATATTTCCAGCGAGAATAATTGTTTTGCGACGTAAATCCGTAACGTACGAGATATAAACTTTACTTCGATTTGATACAGTCGCTAAGACGAAAGGAAATAACGAGAAAGACAATATTACACGAATATATATATATATGTATATAGACGAGGTAATACAAATGTTTGAGATTCTCGAATTGTACACGCAGCTTACGAGAAATTCTTCTTCCTCGTGAAGAGTTTTAATAGCTCATGAGAGCGGTTTTTGCGGCGCGAAGCGCACATGTATCCGGATTGAAGGGCGTGAAAAGCGCATTCCACCGATCGTTATAAACCGTTTTGATGCATGTACGAGAGACTTTCGTTCCTCTCCTTTCTCTCGCCTGTTCGTCTCTCAGCCGGTGAGTTTGCCTTACCCCCTCTTTCGGCCATAAATCAAAGATATGACGTTACCTGTATCGGTGGTGGGACAGCGCATAGCGCTGGCAATAAACTCCGACGCTTTGGTTTTTACATTCTCGAGGGTCAAACGGCAAAAACTCTCGGCACTTTCGTTTCTTCTAAACCCCCGGACTTTACCGAACGTGCATTATGCACCGCGACCTCGAGTCCTTTACGTCCCGTCGTGTATCATCCGTACTCCGACATTTTTAACGCAACTCAAAAATATCCTCGACTAATGTTTCATCTTTGATTTTGATTTATTAATTTTTTTTTGTCAAAACAAAAATGCTCCTCGATTTGTGGATTTTAGTGATTTAAAAACGTATAATCTCGCGATTACCATCGTCACATTGTCTTTGTCAAGAGTTAGAGTGTGTTTTGACCGTACTCGTTAACCGAACTTCAGGGATGCGTGAAACGCAACATGGCGTTCGAGGTGTGGCGAGGGTCTATCAAACTCTCCGCTGTCCCGTGTTAATGTCCCCCTTCTCGTTCCTCGCGCTTGTCCTACCTGTCTCACTCGTCTCTGTAAGATACAGAAAAAGTATTAATAAAAATCTCGAACGTGTTCGTGCGGAGAAAAAAAACATGGAAAAATTCGCACGCTCGAAAAACATGATAAAGCCGAACGGCTGTTGGCCAGTAATTTGTCGAACTTATGAATATCTTTTGGCACGTTTTTCTTGTTTTCTTTTCTGTTTTGTTTTTTTTCTAGATTTTTTTAGTTTCTTCTCGAGACAAGTTTGATCAAATTTAACGCGCGAGAGAGGGAGAGAAGTCTCGAGACAGCCGAGGGATTATAGAGCGTATGTTTGCTGACGCGAAGGGTCCCAACACATCGTTCGCGGGATATTCTTTCCACCGACCGGACGAGAAAAAGAGAACATCGATCTCATTACCGGTTTCGATGTATCGTGGCCGAATCGTTAGCGACGTGCGATCTATCTCGCCTCGTCGGAACGCACGTTTCACGGGTGACTCTTTGTGTCAGCGCGGGGCATTCGGGCGTTCAACCAATCTCGTTAATCTGCATAACACACACACACACACACACACACACACTTGCCCAAACGTTTTTTATATTTTTTTATATATATTTTTTTATCATATGCTTTTTGCTGCAATCTTCACTCGTGCGTTTTCTTCAATGTAAACCGCCAATTTTGTACTCAGGAAGAATGAAAATTGAACGATAAATGAAATTTACTAATTGTCTCGCGGATCCCTCGTTTCTAAATACAACGAAACGGGGTTTAATATCGTATAATTAAATTTAATTCCTAATAAGGATTATTTATATCGAGCTAAATAATGTTAATTTTGTTTAATTAGTATCGCGAGAAATGATGCGATAATCGATTCGCCCTGATTATTTTTAGTCGACCAGCTTACGATCTTTAATTCGTCCACGTCGATCAAATCGTTCTTGCGCAAAAAGTCTATCGACGACATGGGAAAGTTTCGCTCCAAGGCAAACAGCTCTTAGACTGCAGCAGAAAGTGGACATCTCGTCGTTGGTTAGCCCGTAGCATTTCGAGTGTAGGTATATATTCATTCGAGTCCCGCATGTGTGAACCAGTGTGAGAGACGGGAGGATTAATAGTGGCACCGATACCGGCTTAATTGGCAGGCTCCAGTGACGTATCTATTAATCGACCGCGGTGAGAATCGTCACAGGAGAGAGAGAGAGAGAGAGAGAGAGAGAGAGAGAGATAGCAAGACAGAGAGCTTTCATCTCGAATTCGATCCTCTTAAAAACCTAACTGAGATCACCCTTGATAATGGGAGGGGAGGTGGAGAAAATTGATTCCCATGATTAGGTGAAACAAGATTTCCAGTCCCGACAGTCTCAGAAACTCAGCAACCGCAGCATCTTCCAAGCGCGAGATTATCGCTTTCTGACTTTTAACGATAAACGATGGAGCGTCCGTAGAAACAAATAAAACATATTTCTTCAATAAGAGAATAAGGAAAAAAAAGAAAACCTTGTACAAAAACTCAAGGACGTTTCAAGGTTTACCCGAGGAGCCAAAGTACGATCGAGCATCGAGGTGCGAGAAGGAGAAAAGTAAGTCGATAAAAAAAATCTCTATCGAGCAACAGTGAGAGAAGAGTCCGAGAAAAATGGTATTCTCGATTAACATGCCTGTTGCACCTCGAAGAAATTAATGACCGAGTCTCTAATTGATACGTAGAATGAACTCTTGGGTACAAACGCCCCCCCCCTCCCCCCTCCCCCCTCCCACCCGTGTCCTTCTGTATTTCCCCACTCCAGCTAACAACATTTTTTCCATCCTTTCGTTCTTATTCCCACCTTCTCGCTCGAATCTTCACGTTCTTTCCTCATTCCTTATTCCTCCGTCGCATCCGACTCCCGTCGTCTTTTCATCTCAGCTCCGCCTCCCCCTTCTCGCAATTCACCTACCCTCTCGCTTTTCATGATTCTTTTCACTTCTCTGCCCCCCCCCCTCTCTCACTCTTTCTTCCGCTCACCGGCTACGCTCGTGCCCTCTTCGAGCGTACTTCGCGTTTTCTTTTCTTTTACATACCGCGACTGCGTCACGAACACGCATGTATATACACGTATACGTAACGTTCCTCGAGCGAATACTCGCACGCGTATGCAAGTATGAATATTTCTACCTGTATAGCGACATGTCAGCAGAAACGCGAATCGCGTGGGCTCGCATATCCTCGAAAATGCGTTTCTTCGGTTTGACCACACGCTGGAATTCGCACGCACCGGCGGTATATTAAAAAGATAATCGTTGCGCGCGTCGTACATTGCGTGCACGCGTTTGCGTACTGTCGTACGTATGGTAACTTGTATAACTAAGTAGTAACGGACACGGGCAAGGCGAACAGCCCGACGCCACGTTCATTTCGTAACGACGTAGGCGATTTTAGATTCCTTTTCTTTGGTACCGTAAATAAAAAAGGGCTTGGCTTTATCAAAATGAAGTTAATTTATATTTCATTTAAATAAAGCCTCGTTGAAGGGGTTTATCGTTGATAAAATTCTATTTGGGTAATAAATACCTGTTGAGTTATATTTTTTCTTCTCGTTTTAAATTAATTTCGTTGAAATCAATGAAAGTAGCATTAAAATAGAGGAATATATTGTTGTAAATGAATTTTTTATGTTTTGTCGCAATATTTCTGGAATGTTCAGCCCGAAATAAAAATGACGCGACTGAATACACCGAGTTGCAAACAGTCGTTGTATTTAGATAAAAAAAATCGACGTCTCTCTCTCGTTTTTTTCTCGCTCTCTCTTTCTCGAGCTCTTTCTTCTACTCTGACCTCCTGAAAAGTAATCTCATGCTCCATAAACTTCGTGGCAGCACAGCAACGCCGGCAGGTCCACGTACTATATAGCTTAGTACACATAACTTACATGCATAAGATTTACACACACACCCACATATATAAACGTTATGTATGAAAACGTTATAGTGGACGAATTTACGATGTTTGAAACCAGTGATTCGACACTCTCATTGCTACGGTTTACACCGATAATTCTGCGCGAGAGAGGGACCACACGTTGTCCGATGACCTGGGTCGAAATTCTCGTTTTGCTTTGTTTTTTTCGCCGCGGCCATTTTAAACCCGTAAGCAACGCGACTCGCATATAAATGTTGCGCGCAAACCAAATTCTTCGCTAACATGGCGACTCGCGTGTATTTTTCGACGCCACTTAGATTTTTTTTTTATAAAAACCATCGCAACTGCGCTAGTACGCATAATTTTATTTTCTCGATCGTGTTCCCACGCAACTCGACACATTTCTTTACTCGATACGCAACGCAATAAAAAAAATGTCCTCGTTCTGTTAAACGTTGAAATTACGGGTGTCCAATTTCCTTCTCGTTTCGACATTCGTTTGTTTCGATAAAACATACGAAATATTCATCGTCGCATGATTTTCCGAGAATTCGTGCGCCTAGAGTGTGACTCGAGCATGAGGTCTCTCTCCAGTTTTATTTGTACGATGATACGCGCGTGTATATATATTTAATAAACTGACTTTTCCGTCACACGCGCACGTGCGTTTTCTTCCTTCGTTCGCTCGTGCAACGTTCACATTCCCGTTTTGCTCGGAGATCGGAACGATTGAACAATTTTTTTTCTCGTGTATTCCGTTTTCTGTTTTTATTGTATCTTTTACAACCTCGGCTTCGACATTATCACGCTTCTCCGCCCGCGTTGTCAAACCGCGCGCCGTTCGTTCGGCGCTCGCATTTTTTTTTACAACGCCTCTGGAAACGAGGTAATAAAACAAAAACTTTGAGTTTTGCTTTATACCCGCATAAACTTATACGTTTTTATCGTCTACTCGCGAAGATCATAAAAATTCGCACGATTAGTCGAGAAAATTGATCAATCTCGTAATTTCGAGGGAAAAAACAAAAAAAAAACTAAAAAAAACAATACGTCGATAATTCTCAGGATAGACTCGATGTTTTTATAACCCTCTCTCGTCATCGCGTACGATATTCAAACCATATTTTGTAACGGGCAACGGGATTTGTTTTTTTTTTCATTTTTTCGAACTTTATCTTAACCAGAGAATATCGTTACGCGGAATTCTCGGTCACGTTTCCCTTCTCGTTTTCTTGGTATAACGCGTGTGAACACTGTAATAGCGAGAAGAAGGGAGGGGGGCAAGAGAGAAGCCGGGTTTATTAGTTTATTTTGTGAGGGTCTCCGCGAGATCACCGAGCGCGGTTTTCCCGTAAAACACCGTCAAACGCACACGCTGTTATAAAGACCGCGACTTAGGAAACGCATACTTATCTACTTTATGTGTACAGCACGGCTTTTTAGTACGGCGAGGAGGGGTAAACTTGTATGCGGTACACGTGGCGTATAACGCGGGATGTTTTTTGTCTCTTTATCTTCGTCGACGTACCTCGATGTGAGAAATCCCGAACGTGTGATGGAAAAAAACGTCGAAGTGAAGAGAAAGAAAAATAATAATGTTATGACGCAAAAGCGCTCGAGTCGCGTCAACATTTGTTTCGTCTTCGATAAATTTTTGCCGAATGCCACGTGTGAGGTTTGTACAATTTCTACAAGATCAAAAAAGTAATCTTACGATTATTCGAACGATTTTACCGCGTGAAGCAAAATTCGATACTACAGGAATAATCAATTTTCCGCTAATAAATCATAGTTTTTCGCGCGGCGTGATTGACGATAATTGAATTTCGAATTTTAATTTACAAGTCAAATAATTGAGTAGAAACTTTCGACGTTGCGGTTTACCGTCATATATATTCGCATGGATAAAATATCGTTCTGTCCAATGAATTATCCGTTTGGTATATATACGATTAGAAGAACCACACTGGCGAACGGTTAACGCTTTCGTAATAACGTATTCGCAGTTCTGATCTCCGATAGTCGTATTTGCCATTGAGTGAACGTGTGTAGACACCAATGTCGAAGCCAATGGCTTTTAACATGGGAAAAGCACGTTTGATCGACATTTTCCGACAGCTATTATATCGACCATATACATATACGTATATATATTTATTACGACCGGTCAAGCAGAGATTGGAGTTTGCATGAACCTTTCGCATGTAAGATTTGTTGCTCTATTCTGCGAGCAAAAGCCACGCCACATTTACCACAAGAATGAATATGCTTATATATATATATATATAAAAGTTGCTTAATCCCTCGAGTCTGTCGGGCGGTGACGAGACTCTTGACCACTCCATTCCACGATTCGTACTTAAAACTCTCCCCGTCTCTTGCTCGATTGTCCATATGTGTATATATGTGTGTGCGTCTGTGTATTTCTCGCGAATCAAATGACAAATGTGAGACTATCAGTATTTCGTACGCGCGAAAAGACTCGTGCGCGATATTTACAACCTTGATCAAATATTTATACATGTAGATTTCCGAGATTAAGCATAAATCTGCCTCATTTGTGAATCGTACTCGGAGCTATACATATATGCACGTACTAAAATATATATATATATAGACGTAGAGATAATTGTATATATATACATATATGTATGGAATGAATGAAGTATTCTGACTGGAAAGTCATGAATAATGGGCATAATGCGCCGGGCTACTGGTCTCCTCATGTGAATTATTTTCTCAGATCTCTTTTTTTCTTTTTGTTTCTCTCCCTCTCTCTCTCTCTCTGTCTCTCTAAATCCTAGCGTTATAATCCCTTCTTGTAAGTACCGCATTTTGTAATAGAGTGCTCGATGTCTGTGGTTAAACAGCCAAGAGACTTGTTCGTCTCGTTCGAGTCGCGCAAACGAACGACCAATGATCTCCGATCGCTCGTTTTACTCTATATCTCTCTGTCTCTTTCTCTCTTTCTCTTTATATATATATAACATCGTTTGTTAGTTTCTTTTGCCTCGCTCGCAGTGATCGAGTGGAATAGAATTGGGTGGGGCAGACAGAAACAGCGAGAAGCACACGGGAAATCGTTCCCGGTCACCGAAGCGTGCGAGCTTCCTATACAGATATATATATATATGCATATATGTAGGTATCAGTGCGCCAGCACTGTCGTTAATCAGCTACTAATTCATTATAGAATGTTCAATCACTCTTCGTGACTCGACGGTTTGCGAAGAGTGCATCCGTCCGTCCGTCTTTTGCTCTCGAATGTCCGTTCTAGTCTCTTGAGCCGTTAGACAATCTCCGTGCTACACGACGTTGGCCAGTATAATTCGCGTGTCCGGTGATTATAATACTGGCAACGTGTAATTCGTCCGATAGCGCAAATGTATTTTTTTTTTCATTTTTTTATTTTACGCGAGAGGCATTCCGACCTTGAAACGTTAAAGTAGAGTTGATTCGGTCGACAGAATGAGATTAAAGTATTGTAAATCAAATTTGGAATTTTTTAAATTTGATAATATTTATTTTTAATAATAAAGAAAAACTGTTGCCGGAAATATGAAAAATATCTTTGAATCTGTACGCGCCGCCAACGTCTCCCGCGCACCGAGACCTCGAGAAAGTAACTCAAACGTATAAAGCTCTCTTTTCTAATTTTGGAAGTTCTCTTCGACACATGCTCCGCTATCACGGTGCGTTACGCGAGAGACTCGACTGCTGTTGGGTATAAAAGAGATGCGGAGGGAGAGAGAGGGAAAAATGCCGAGAACAAGAAAAGGAGCTCGCGAGCGTCTCTGCCGTACTGTTAAAATTCCCTCATGATTTATTTAGCCAACGCACATACACACCACGAAACGACGAAAAGATGATTCTCGAAAAAGGCGTGTATATAAAATTTACCCTTGCTGCACATCCTTGTCTCGATGGCCGTACCACGTTTCCTTACTATCGTCGTCTTTCGAGTGTGAAAAGTTTCCGAGAAGCCTGCAATCGCGCAATAAAGTTCGTTAGTTTATGTACACACGATAATAAATAAGTGACTGCGGTTTGTAGCGATGCTGAATGAGGGAAGGAGAGGAGAGAAACTCTCGAAGGGGAATTTTTGTTGATATTCCGTGAAAGCAGCGAAATTCCTGAAACCGCGTACGGAAATAAATGTCCGTTTGGAAATTAGGGCTAATGAAGAAATATTCGAATGACGTTGTATCAGCTCTCAATCGTTTTTTTCATGCATTTTTTTTACTCGTATAACAAATCTCAGCAACGTTGAATAGAGTCCGAGTAGAAATCCCCAGACGGACCTGTTGTGTCTGCGCGCGCGCGCGCGCGTGTGTGTCACGATGGAAAGGAGAGAAAGAGAGAGAAACGCGTAGGACACATTCTTGCGGTGTCTCGAACGTCCGATCGGCGAGCCCACCGATGTAGAGACATTATTTAAAGTCGAGAACTAGGAGTCGAGGTCTCGCGTGCCTACACTAGAAAACACCGGAATGAAATAGAGAGCGTTGGAACGGCGGGGAGAGAAAAAAAACGAGGAAGAAAGGATATCGAACACGCATCGGTCGTCTTGCCCTCTCTCGTTCGAGCTCGAAAAAACAAATAAACTCTATCGTTCCCGGTAACGTTCGAATCGTATACGCCCTTCGGCAACTGACTTCGTTTGCGCTCTAGCGGCTAAATGATACAACTCAGGTGGGTGTGCTCTCGCACGACGCCATCTTGCGTAACGATCCTCGCGTCGCAAACTTCAATCATCAATTCATCGACTCTTCCGCCCGTATGATAAAAATCAAAATACCATGAATTATACCATTATACCATTATATTTTATATTTCACGATAAATCTCTCTTTGGATATGCTTATCCTACAAGAATGATGAATAATCACCTTACGAATGTGAATGACGCGTGAAATAAAGTTTTTGCGGTCTTGTCATTTATGCTGTCGAGAAACTGGTTAATGTCTCTGTTTACGCGCGTGAATCATCGCGATCATCGTTTTGTCAGAGTGTGGTCTTACGTTATAGCTCGCGCTGTGCGGCAAATCCCGTATACCACTTAACATACGCGGTTGACACTAAGATGTATTTAAATATTCCAGCTTCGTACACTTTTCTTCGTCACCAAAAAGTCCTCGACGCGTTTCTACGAAAGTCTGCAACGACTATGTCTCGATTACTGCTCTCTCGTTGTCGATTCGTAAGCTATGTCCGCCGATTGTCATTGCATTGATCTCTTGGGTGAATACAAATGAAAAAAATGTTAAAAATTATGCGATTCAGTCGAGCTTTGTCTGTCGCTCATGGGAGCGCAGGCGCGTGCCCGTTCCTACCTCGTCTCGGATTTCTTTATCTCTACTCGATTCTCGAACCTGTTTCGTATGGCACGGAGCGACGACGCGCCTATTTCACGTCCACGAAGAATTGCGACCTTCGAATTCGGCAGTTAACAGGATGTTCTCGCTTCGATGCTAATGGCCTAATAACGTTCGAAAATATTTGAAATATACCGATGACGAACTCCTGGAGAAACATGGGGATAGAAATGATTCTTGAACTAATCATTTTTTGACTTTTATTTCCGCCAGTTGTTAGATCGAACATTAAAAAAATTCGATCGAAAAGCCCCTTAAATACACGTTTTTCAAATATTTGATTTTGTTTTTTGCCCGCATGATTCATGCTCGTATAAATATCAACGTTGCTACATCCCTCGACGGTTATTCACGATCGCGAGACACTAAACGGAAGGCACAAAATAATAAGAAAAAAAAGAAGAAACTTGAATATTAAGGTCTTATCTTCGATCTGTAGCACGGACAGTCGTCGACATTGCGATGTCAACGCGAGATTTCGATTGACACTCAAGACGCCTCTGCTTATGCATCATTTGGTTACATTCTCTCCCGTCTATATAAACTCTCGAATACAAATATACGCGTTAAACCGCGATGCAACGGAATTACCTGCTGCGCGTATCTTGGATGATTCTTCCCGACCAGGATTAGTGTCATTACACGAAAAAATTTCTCCGGCCAGCGTGTCACCCCTCCTCGATATTTTTTTTATACTTATTTCGAGCAAATGCGTGGGCGTATATAAAAGTCGACGAGAGGATTTTGCAACGAGTTTCACGATTGGCTCCATCGGATATATTAATAGACAGGTAGTAAATTAAACGATATTCGGTGATATACGATAATGCGAGCCTCTAGACGTTTTCTTTCGATTTTTCTACGTTTTCTTTTTATTCGCGATCACGAATTCTCGTAGCTGCGAAACGACGCAGCGAAAACACATCGGATTAGCGTCAGAGCGAGAGTAACGTTTAACGTTCGCTAATACCCTGCCATGATTTTTATATATATTTTTTTAATTTTATCATATATTCACCATTTCATTATTTATTTTTCTATTTTTCGATCTTATATTCATTTTTCTACTCAGAGCCACTCTCGATCCTCATCGCTATTCTTAGACCCGAACTTCATCACTTTTTTCCCCATCAGCCTTCTCTCTTGCTATCTTTCTTTCGTTTTCTTTTAGCTCATCCTTTTTACCCGATATACAATTTTGCTTCTTGGTTCTTCATGGTTCTCTAGCCTAGTACTCTCTTACTGTAGAAGTCGCTCATAAATCGTCTCTACTCCAAACTCTAGTGGGATTCCCTCTCCCTCTCTCCACTCACCACTTTGCCGAGAGAATTTTTTTTCTCTCAAGAATCCGATCATTCGTGTTTCTCCCTTCCATTCGCCACGTTTTACTCCTTCGTCCGGAGTAAAACTGTAGAACCGCTTGCGCGTATGTGTCAGGTGCAAGTCGACAAGATTACCGTACATCATTTTCCAGCGAGCAACGTGAATACCTCAAGATTGCTGGGATTTTCCATGACTTCCGGTTCGGCTCGAACTCACCCCAACCAACTCTTTTCCTTTTTTCCGTGGGAAGAAACGTTTATTTATTTTTACATCGAGTTTGCTATTTTGTTGTTGTTATTGTTCTACGCACTTACAAAATTTTATATCCCTTCAATATTACTTTCGAATGAAATTTATAACTTGAATTTCTCGACAACGAGAGTCACCCGCGTCAATAACGTATCGCCCAAAGTGGTTTATAATCGCCTGCGAACGATAAATAGACGCAAATCGATCCAGACCTGTCCCGTGCTAATCGGTTTTTTAAATCGTATCTAACCGCTCGACGTGATAGACATTGACTGTTGCGACCAGTCGTGCGAAAGCGGACAGACACGCTCCAAGAAACTCCGACTACGCTCTCTTGCAACGTGGAGAGATAGATAAATTCATGCACCGACGCCTCGTCGTAGCGCGGCTCCTTCGAAACACGCACCGAACGTCCCGGATATCCTGAGAACTCTCACTCCCTCTGTCTCTTTCTCTCGAAAGAGATCCCGAACTAATAGTCCTATATCGGTTATCCGGAATTCCACGTCTCGCCCTCGCAACGCGAGCGAGGACGGTTCCAAGCTAACCGGAAACGATCTATCCTATCGCCCCAACGACAGAAGTGGTGCGTTCACCGACAAACGCGCATTGACCACAACGACCATCTGACGCATTAGGGCTCAACGACTCGTGTCCATAAAAAATGATCGCTTACCACTTTCAAAACGCGATCGCACTTTATCCCGATAAATTACCGATCGAGTGTAAATTTTAAATAGCTGAAAATAATTAAGAAATTCAATATTCGTATCGCACTCTCGCGATAAAAATTGATCGAACGAGTTATTATCAATAAATCCTTCATAATTATCAAATATCATAGTCTAACAAAAATCGATATTGAAATATCAAAAAAGAAAAAAATAAAGATAAAAAAAGTGTCGAGCTCGATCGCTTGGAAACGAGCCTGCAGGATTCAAGTCGCGACGAGTGAAAGTGTCGAAGTGTATCCTTTCAGTGAGAATGCATCGAATCACGCGTAGACCGAGGCGAGAAGCATTTTCCTAGATCCTATACGTTAGTCGTGAAAGGGAGGAAGGGACGCGCGAGAAATGAGGAAGAGAGCGACGTGGAGAGGATAATTTGAATCCTATTCTTCACTCGCACCCCTCTCTTTGTTTCAACGATCGCGCGCTAGCGCTTCAGCAACGCGAGTTGGAAAAGAGGCAACGGACTCGGTGCGCTGTGTGCGAACTCGAATACACTTAAACACACGCACGGACACGCGTATATAGGTGAGTAACGTGTGCGCGGGGCGTGCAGGCGGAACGAAAGAAGTGGCAAAAGGGAGGATACGAATCGGGCGTGTGCGCCGCGACGAGAAGAGCGCGAGCGGTACGCAATTAGTCCTTTGTCGAGCGGCGCCCCTTATGCGTGCTTGCGCAGTCGTTTCTCCTCCCACCCTCGTATATTCGAGAGCGAAAGAAGCTCGAAGCCCGCGCGATCGCGCCCGGTACAGCTGAATGCTGACGGCTGCACAGTGTGTGACGGAGGGGGTGGAGCGGAGGGAGACGTCACCGCGCGGAGATCGCTGAGCGCAAAAGACCGTGGACCTTGCAGAGAGAAGAAATTTTGCGGATCTTTCGAACTTGACTACGGCCCCAAGGTTGCATAGAGAACTCCGGAGAATTTGCAACGTCGACGACGACGGAGATGTATATAGGTACGACACACGTTCGAGAGAATAAAAGTCGCGTGATCGTAGGAAAAAGAATGAAGGGAAAAAAAAGGAAGAGAAGATGCGAATTAAATCGTTAAAATACCGCTGATTCGCTATCGGTGAATTTATTATTCATTGTAAATCGTTATCGATGATGATCAAGACAACGAGTGCTATCACTTTCCCTTATCAAATAAGGCAATATACATAAGTTCTTGAAGAATATATACATATAACCGTGTATATATATATATTTATGTAGAAGATGCGGAGAGCGAGCTTGACCATCGTTCGCGATAAGCTCGTACTTTACAGTCTCCCCGGGTCGGCCTCACGGCGCGCGAAGAGAATACTCTAAGTCTATATCTTATCGCGCGGATGCGTCGAAATAAAGAATCCTTTAATCGCGCGAAGCTCGGCGGGAGAAGAGAGAGGAGATCGGGGAAATTCGCGAGAGACGCGTGAGCGAGCGCCGATGATGCGAACGTAAAAAAACCATCTTGAAACATATCTGTGTATATATTTAATATATACGATATATATGTACGTGTCTGTATTATATGTATAGATATCCGAGAGCTTTTGTAAAACGTCGGAATATCGAAACGACGAGAGATGTCGGAGTAAAACGAAAGAGAGAGAAAGAGGGGGGGGGGGAGAGAGAGAGAAAACGAAATAGCTTTTGTGGGCTCCGGCCAGTTCTGAGAAGACGCCCGAGAGATCTCAAGATCTGTGCTCCGTATAGCCATACCTACTGATGGTAACGCGACGGGGCGAGAAGGCCCTCGCAGGATCCCTTGTCTCCTCATCCTGCTTTCGCACGCGTTTCGCCTTCTTCTTTTCTTGCTCCGTGTTATTTTATTTTTTCGTTTCTTTTTTTTCCTTATTTTTTCCAACAGTCTCGCGATTTCACGTACTCTCTCGAACGTTTCGCGTATATTTCTTGTCCTGGTCTCTCTTTCTCGTCGTTGTCGTCGTCGTCGTCGTCGTCGTTGCGGATTCTCTCTCGAGCTCACCTTCGTCCGGTGTTACCCGCTCGTTAATCTTCGTGTCGGGTCTAGGATACGCGAGAGCGATCCCTCGCCGATTTTTGCACACACGAATTTCGTGGATATGTTTCTCTCGCTCCTGCAGACAGCAGCACGAGAAAACTAAATGCGAATTCAAATATATATATATATATATATGTGATACGAACCTGCTTCTGCTCGTTGGCCGTGAAACCGCGCGTGAAACGATCTCTCTCTTTCTCCCTCTTTCTCTTTCTTTCTCCCTTTCCGTGGATGCTGCGCCGTTCCTCTTGGGCCGGTGAGCTCAGGTAGACGAGCGAGAGTTACCGAGGCGCCTGAAACAGACGGAGAAACAGGCTCGAATAACGTGGATGGAACAAAGAGGAGCAAAAATGAAGAAAAGGGAAAAACACAAGCAAGGAGAAGAAAGAAAGAAATCAAAAATAGAATCCGCAGGCAGCGAAAAAGATATGGAGAAAGAGATCCGCGCTTCAAGGACCTCGTAGCGCAGCAGTGAAAGAGAGGAGTCTGCGAGAGAATGCGTGAGAAACTGCGAAAAAAACGACAAAATAACGCCTACATCCTCTCACGAGTCTCTTAGAATTTCGAGTTCTCTCTCTCTCTCTCTTTACGTTATGCTTTGTATATGTAGAATGCGCTATGTCCCGATGGTCCACGATTCTGGTCTCAAATTTGAATATCCGTTCGATCAATTTTCCTTAAATAAAAAGACACTTTCCAGAAATCCCGAATTTTGATTCAAGATTTCTGCCTTTATCAACAAAAATAAAATGAATTCTTTGCTCTAGGCATAAAAGTATAGACGGCGATTTACGGTGACTTTAAACCGAACAAAAACTTCGTTTTTTGTCGATAAAACGGGTAAAAAATTAAATTCTAATGGGCATAAATCGTTTTTAAATCTGTTTTTTTCTTGTTTACGTCTCATTGAAGAACATACTTAAATAAATCTGAAACTCTCGTAAACGCGCAGTTGATTCGCATACATACGGTTCGATTTAAATGAAGTGACGTCTCGTTCAATTTTTGTTCGCCTTCTTTTTTAGCTTAAACGCTAAACGGCGCACGAGAGAAACGAGTTGTCAAGATTTTCTCGTACGCGGATCGTCGAGAGGAAGGTTCCTCGAAAATTTCAAAGCCCTACGGGTGATGCGGCCACTCTGTTGAGCATCCTAACACCCGCTGTTCCTTTGGCGGCGAACAAGAGAGACGTGGTTCTCCGCCCTATCTTCTTCCCTTTTCCCTTCTACAGGGCTTTTATCCCCAAATATTACGTATACAAGAAAACGAGGAGACAGAGAGAGCGAGAGAGAGAGAGAGGGAGAAAAGGAAGAAGATTCGAGTCGAATAAAGACACGTGACTTGGTACAGAAATGCGTTGAGGCCATAGGGGAGTAATAGTCGCCATGGCAAAAGTTAATAAAACGGGTGAGAAAACAAATGGACAAAAAAGAAAGAGAAAAAACGACCAAAAGGACGTGAAGATCTTACGGTGTTTCCCATAGGGCCTAAACTCTCACTCTTTGCTCGATTTCGCTCGCAAGCAAACTGACATTTGTATCCTTCGAGAACGCGTAACAGCCAAGACGCGCGTATTCTCTTTCTCGTTTCGGGGCTTCTCTGCCTCGCTTCATCCTCCACTTTCTCATTCACACGTCTCAGCGCGCGATTCTTCCACTCGGGCAGAGCCTCTGCCGATTCGACAGATGTTTCGTTCAACCAATGCGAAAAGTGTTGAAAATTTTTTGTTTAAATCCTTTCCTCGGTAATGAGAAATTATCAAACAAAATTAAATAAATTTCATTTTTATTCATTAAAGTGCAATTTATTTAATTCGTTAAATTTAATAATTTGAAAAACACTTGAAATTCATTATTTATTTTAATAATAACAAATTTTCAAAGAAGTTTACAGGATTATTACCAATTTCAAAATATACGATTAATCTATTTAATTGTTTATTTTCAAATCACAGTAATCGAGAATTTGCCTCTTTATTTATCACGAGCGTCGCGAGACAACTGACGCGTATATAAACATTTATATATAGAAAATAAACGTGGCTATGGAAAAAACATAGGGATATGGTCCCTATATAGTAACATCTCCACTCTTTAACGTATATAGACTTTGATTTAAGGACCTACGGGCAACCGTGATTTTTCACATTCGTTAAAAATGGATCGCCCGAGTGTCGCATGTGCGATATCAATCGACTATATTTATCCGTCTATAACGCACGACTGTATAATCGTTGTACCGAAACGCCGGTCGCGCGACCGGAAGACAGCCGCGCGACCCTAAAGGGTTTTCTCATGTACGAAGAGGGGGGGGGGGGGGGTCGTCATCGTTGGGTAAAGCGATGTTCCCAACTCGGTGGTGAAGAGCCAGATTTTCGTATGATCTCTCGGGACGTTAGAACGACACGCGCACGAGACATTAAACGAGATGATCTGTCAAAACAGAATATATCGGTAGTGCGTATACAACGTTAAGAGAGATCCTACAGCACCGTCTCGCAGCTTCCAGGGTCAGCGTGCAGTGAGAGTGCTCCGGTGCACGCGTTTAATCTCTCTTTAATCCGATGATCCTGAAAAAAGGGACGACAGTACGCGCGGTCGACGAAAAGATTATGTCACGTAGACAGTGATGACTTCACTACAAAGCCCCGCAAAGCCTCGTTCGCGATTAAGTTCTCATGAAAAAAAACGAGGAAAGCGGCGCTCGTGATTTTCGGATCTCCGTACACGTCGATTAACGTCACCGTTTAACGATAAAGAAAGATTTTTGTCAAAATGCGAAAAAATAACTTCGACCTCGAGTCTCGTACAGTTGGATAAAATATAGGGAAAACCGACCGTTGTACCTGCGTGAAATACAAACGATACAATAATAATAATGTTTTAAATCATTATTTTTTATATCCGGGTAAAAAAGTGCGGAAATTTCAGTGACGGCTTATTCGTCGAGCTTTGGGTATTGAATCCATTCCCTCGTTATGCACATTTCTCTATTTCCGTTTCGAGTGAAAATTTTCCACCTATGTTTCTCGTATACGTGTACAATTCGGGCTTGGCGGGCGTTGTTGTTTTCACTCTGCATTTGCCTCCCGTCCGCCCCTCGCTAATTCGACGTTAACGAGCGACGAACACGCGACCTGGTCTCTCTCTCTCTCTGGCTCTCGCTCGCTCGCTTTCTGCGGTATGCCTGCAGCGTAAAGCTGGCGATAATTGCTTGGATCGATAAGCCGAGAGCTCACAAAAGCCATAAGGCCGCATAGCCACACCGGGAGAGCGAACAAGCCGCCACCGTCAAACTCCCCTCGGTCGCCGGAAGAGAAAGAGAGAGAGAGAGAGAGAGAGAGAGAAGGGGCAATACAACTCTGTGCAACGACAGAGTCCGAAAAGTGGAAATCTCGATACTCGCACGTGCCGCTATCAATAAATCAGTGACAGTGAAACTCTCGCGGTGCGGGTGGTGCACTTAGCCGTGGCGTCTAATCTATTATTGACATTGTCACTCCGCAGCAGTGACTCCGGGCGAAACGCCCGTCAACTGGCATAGAAACGACGAAAAAGGGAGAGAGAAGGAGAAATGGAGCGACGAGACCTTTCTCTCGTTCTCTCTCTCTCTTTCTCTCTCTCTCTCTCTCTCTTTCTCTCTCTCTCCCTTTCTCTCGCTCTATCAGCCCGAAATCTTCGAAATCGTTTTTTCCAGCGACCTATATAGCTATATATGTTGTTTCGTACGAGGAAGAACTCGCTGACATCGTCAGCCACCGAGGGTTGGTGAAATGGAAAATAGGGGGATGAAGGAAAGCCGACGTGTATAACAGAGGCATCGATAGGCATTTATTCCTGCGAGAAATCCTCCTCCCTTATACACGTCGTTTTCTTTATCCGTGTCTCTCTCGCTCGTTCGCTCTTTTTCATGATGTTAGCCCAACACCGTCGTGATTTATTTCACGAAACGATATCGAGCGGAAGTCGTCCGCCATTTGTGAAACGTCTACTTAAGCGACTGAAAGATATTTCCCAATGAGCCAACTTCCACCATCGCGAACCTCATCAAACTCGTTTTTTACGACTTCCGGAAATTGTTTTCGTTTCTTTTTTTTTCCCCCATTATCCGTTAACAAGATCAATTTGTCGTGACACGCCTCGCGAGATTCTTCCTCGTGACCTTGTCTGACCCGAAGATCGCAATCGACAGAGCGCGCTAAGAAAAATCTCAATTTTAATCCCAAGGGCTCTCTCAGGGCTCTTACTTGATGAACCTTATAGGCAAAGATCGTTGGGGCCAATAGAACTGTCCGTCTTCTCTCTTATACACGCGCATACCTGTAATAAAGCAACGTTACATCTCGTAACGTTGATACGTACAAATAAGGAACATGCGTAACGCATCGAGCCGATAATAAATCAATGGGTAATTAAAGATTAACGGTAAGCTCGAAAACTCGCCTGTGATCGCACGTACCAAATGCTGTTCCCTATGGCCGCATAGTCATCACACGTATCTATACATTCATATATATGTTTACACACATGTGTACACAAAACTTGTATACGTGGATGCCTGTGCGCATTCGAGAGATAGAAACGATGAGAGAGCGAGGTAGAGTTGATGTATGAATGATTTCATCAAAGGTTATCCATCATCGCTTCGCCTCGCGCGAGCGCTGAGATGTTTGATGGTGCCGCTGCTGCTATAGCTATACTTTCACACATATGTAGATCCATGTGTATATATATGTATATATATAAGAGTGAATTATATGTAGCGTATACCTGCACACTCATCTCAACAAATATATGCCCGCTAAAACGTAACGTGTATACGCTAATACACGAGAGGAAAAAACATGGTAGAGAGAGACAGACTCGACGGGACTTATCACGTATGAAATATATACTCGTATGTGCATTCTCATAAGCGTACGAGAGAATCAGGAATTGCAGCGCACAGGTATGCGATTTACCGGTGTATTTCGAAGATCCCATAACGCTTTTTGCATATATATATTATATGTATATGCGTGAGTCTATGTTTGTGGGTGTGTGTGTGTGGGTGTGTGTGTGTGTAATGTCCATACGATATCTTAGGCATATTCTCATCTCGTATACAGGAAAGACGAGTCGTTCTCTGATGTGTACATATGCCGGCTTTTGCCGCATAGGAGCTCGCAGTTCTTAGGAAAATACAAATCCAACGAACGGAAGGAAACGTAATTGCCATAGCACCCCATTCACCGAAGAAATTTATATACACTCAGTCTTGAATTCGTCGAGTTCAATCTCATCTGCCTCTTGGTATAAATCTTATATATTTAAAATATTTTTGTTTTCTATTTTCACGCGAATATATGAGAAAAGATAAGCGTATTAAACTGGCTTTAATGTACCAACTTATACCCGTGCGTTATCTCTGTAATCGTTTGCAACCGTCTTATCGTAGTTGAAATTTGAAAAAAGTAAAAACTTGCATTTTTGTCAATTTTTTAAATCGATTCAGCAATTTCGAGAATCACAAAGACACGAGAGAATTTAAAATTGCGAAAAAAGGAAATTAGTGAAAAGATTTTTTCGGACGATTGCGTTCGAGCGAGCTACTTTTTTTATTGCAAGGTTGAAAAGATTTTAACGAACGGCGGAAACCGACGTAACAAAAAAGTGTTTTTTTTTCTCGGTAACCTTAATGCGTTGTCAAAATATCGCGTGAGCGCAAAATTTTTACTCGCTTCGCGAGTAAACTATGACAACAGCTCCAACGGCTGGATAGAGTAGGGCGAAATGTTTTTCGCCCGTTTTACGGATAAAAAAGCGGAACGAGCTAGACAAGAGAGAAAGAGAGAGAGAGAGCGCGCGAAGGGGTTGGAGAAGTGAAAGAAACGAGACGAAATAATACTAGCACGACGAGAGACAGAGAGAGGGTGAGAAAGAGAGAGGGAGAAACGCTGGGTTGTTGCTGCCGGAGCTCACACCGAATCCGACAAGACTCCGACATGTCCAATTACACGGCTCCTCGTGTGCCATTCACGCCTCGCAAACCGAGGGGTGGCAGCTTCTTCTTCCTTCTCCGTGTGTGCGCTTCTCTTCTCCTCATCGTCTTCTCGTTTCTTTTTCGTTTTTCTTTTCTTTTTCCTCCCTCGTATGTGTGTGTATGCGCGCGCGCGCTTTCGCCTTCTTTTATTTCGTCTTCAAACTCTTGGCGCCAAGGATGTAACGTCGCCTTACGTGCCGAAAGCAAAAGAAGCAAAATAAAAAAAAAAAGAAAAAGAAGCAACCAAACGAAACACGAGATAGAGAGAGAACCGTCTTAACAGTCATCACGAGGAAGAAGGAGAGAGAGTCCTTTCGACACCCGTCAGCGAGCGTTACGAAAGTACGATAAACCAGAAATAAAGTAAAGTGAGAGACTGCGCGAGGTGTTAGGATCAACGTTTCCCTCGGTAATTGCAAACACGTGTGACGCTTTTGCCCGTTGCCCTCCTATATTCGCGACTCGTAATTGTAAAACGTCTTGATACCTCGCGAGGAAGAGACTTCGTGTCCACTCGTGAATTTGAAATAAAACGCTACTCGCAACGAGTGACGATGCAACATCTACGGTTATTATATAGCGCGAAATCACTTTTTTCTCTTTTTTTTTGTTTATCAATGGAGATCACGAGTCACGCTAGTAGATGGCGTTGCTAGATATTAAAAGTTCTCTGCGCAACGTTTCCTCCGTCATGAGAATTAAAAACCTTCGTAATTTAATTCTGCAAAAAAAGAAAAGAAAGAAGAGAAAGGGAACAAAACGTTCGAAGCACACTCGAATCGAAAAAAAAAATTCCCCAAACGTCGATGAGAAGTGTCAAGTTTATACGTCTCGGTAAAAGCAATCCGCGTCGAGTAAATTCGACCGTTTTTCCAGCAAATCGGAAATCGACGTAGGGAAACAAATAGAGGAACGAGAGGATAAAAAGTAACGTCGCCGGAATGACGCTTTGGGTATTCGGCTAATCCTGGTACGAAGTGGATGGAGAAGTTTCGTTTCATGCTTCGTGGCTTTCGATACCGTATGTACTTATCCACCGGCGCTCGTATATACAATCGATAGTGAACGAGGTAAAAATGCGAACTACCCAAGACGAAGTAGGAGCGACCGAGTGCGCGAGAATAAAGCGTTAGAATCTTTGGTCGATCTTATCCAACCGTGCGATTGAATCTGCCTTCGAGATCTCACTCATTGTCAGCTATTATTTTCTAAGACTCTTCGAGAGCTCCGAGCTACGGGTATATACGTATCGTATTCGTATTGCTGGTAGGTATACGAACGAAAGTGAACAAAAAATCTCGTTCGATTCAGTATACGTCGGACGTGACAAGAGGAGAAGGACGAACGGTAACGGACAACGGAAGAACGAGAGAAAAGAGAATGAAATAAAAGGAAAGGGGTAAGATGGGACGAGAGGGCAACGTTTGCCCTCCCATGGAAACTCACCTGAGAAATAGATCGACAGCGAGAATAGAATATCGCGAAGATCTGTAAAGAAACCTGTTCTCTGTCTCTCTTTCTTTCTTTCTCTCTCTCTCGTTCGTTCTCTCGTTCTCTCTTAATAGCATAGAATCGCGTGCTCTATCCTCCCCTTTAGCATTTAATCCTTAATGCAAGAACAATCGGCTATGAATCGTATCATTCACGATCGTTGACTCCTACCGCTCCAGCCTAGCTCTGGCGTTGATGGCTTCACCACCAGGATACACATTCTGCGGATCTCTGACCGACTGCCGATCTCATGCAGGTGATTCTGTCTGCCTCTCTCTCTCTCTCTCTCTCTCTCTCTCTCTCTGCCTCGGTATATCTTCAAAGAAGTCTTACACCGTCTAGCCTGCTAGTCTAGTCACTACGTGCATTTATCTCCGCGGGAGTTCTCCGCATGAGAGAAAATCCCGAGTTGACCGATCCAGGCCAAACTGTCCAATCAGCATGAAATCGCTTTAAGAATTTCTCAAATAAAAATCAACGATGTTAAACGATCTCGGTTCGATATCGTGGTAAACGAACGCTATGAAAACGGGAAATCGAAATAATAAATCGCGAGCTACGAGGACGTGAACGAAGTTATGGCCGTGGTCTCTCTTTCTCTCTCTCTCTCTCTCTCTCTCTCTCTCTCTACCTCTCTCTCGTTGTAGCAAAAAGATCGCACCGTACACGGTACAGCACGAATTAATGTCATCGAAGTTCCGCATTCTCGAGCAACGACGCCGCCCTGGAGTTCCAGGGGAGATTAAGAATGTGTATCTTGTTTGGATTCTCCGTGTGCGCTCTCTCGCTGAGCTCCTCGAGTTTCACTGATCGATCTCTCTCTCTCTCTCTCTCTCTCTCTCTCTCTCTCTCTCTCTCTCTCTCTCTCTCACTCTTTCTTTTCCTCTTTCTCTCTCTTCTCTCGTTTGCCGCCAAAAGGAGTCCTTTCGTATTCCGATCTTTTACTCTCGCTCTGACCACACCGGTGCGACCCCGATGAACAGAAATAATGAGGGTGTTCGCGAACAGACCTCGTACGAATCGAAGCCAGCTAAGGTGACCCGAGACTACGATATTTAATAATTTGAAAGATTCATCCAAAATCATTGAAAAGGAACGAAAATAACGATTCGAAATTTAGTTCGAGAGTTCACAAGCGTCAAAAGTCAATAGTTCCGTAATATCCAATAATAATTTTAAAAAATCGTCTCTTATAAGATGAACATTAAATTATTATTCAGATTATCTTGTACGATGAAAAAAAAAACTATGTATTACGACGATTCGATATCGCAAAAATTTCATTTCTCTCGAATATCTTTCGTTCCATTTTAATAATTGATTTCGCTCCGTGTCTGAAATATCTCGTGTCAATATAAAATCAATTCGTAGTTTCCCATCGGTAAAATCATTCTCAAACGCACTTCACTCGCCACTCTCGCCAATCGTCCAAATTACACCGTCGCCTTAAAAAAAAAAGTTCGACCGAGATCGACGAATGTGCTCGGTTCGAGACGGCCCGGAGGAGTGTGTTCGTGTCCTGCGAATGCAAATTTTGTTCCTACCAAGAATCGTGTGGAACAGTCCTTACGGATGGAAATCGGAACGAAGAGTGAGACAGAGAGAAACGAAAGGAACGAAGAGGGAAAGAAAAGGTCACGCAGAAGATATTCAGCCAAGGTTCTGTTCGCAGGAAGTTTTAGCCTCTTACGCTTCTGTCGTCTTCCTTTCCTGACTCCTCTCTCTCTCTCCCTCTCTCCTCCTCATCTCTTCGTCTCCTTCTCGCCATCTTACGGTATGTGTCTCTCTGGTAAGATAGAAGTCGTCGTTGTCGTCGTCGTCGTCGTCGTCGTCATCGTCGTCGTCGTCGGCACCGTCGTCGTCGTCGTCGGCACCGTCGTCGTCGTCGTCGTCGTCGTCGGCGTCGTCGTTGTCGCCGTCGTCGTCGTCGACGTCGGCGTCGGCGTCGGCGTCCTCGTCGTCGTTGTAGTCGTCGACCGGCAAGAGAAACTAATTAAGACACGGTTAATCTCTCGGAACAGAATTTCATGATCGATTAGCATACCGATAAAGAATCGCGAGAGGGGTAACTTACCGGTCGAAACGTCGCGCACGACCTTAATTAACGTAAGCGATCCAGATCCTTTTTACTCGTATACGGTACTGCACAACCTCTCTCTCTCTCTCTCTCTCTCTCTCTCTCTCTCTCTCTCTCTCTATATATATATATATATATATATATATATATATATATATATATAAATTCTATATAACAAATGCCTACCTCCGTCGCGATTTAATTCCAATGGTGACACGCTTATACCAAGAAAAGTTAATTTATTCGACTCGAATACGATTTCTCGAATTATATCACCATTTTTAAAATAAACGTTTTCTTACTTTCGTATTATAATTTACGTAGGTACTATCGATTTCAAATAATCCAATAGTTCCTTAATTATTAATCACTTGGCGTCCCGTGACATAATTCGCTCGTTAAACTTCTCGAATAATACGTAGGTAATTGGCGTTTTGGCTATTTCGTTTCGAGGGTGTTCCCTCGCTAATCGAATATGACAAAAGCCCGAGGTGCGGAAAACACGACGGGTCCAGCAAAGTTTTACATGACGAGCGAGAGAGCATATAGTTGGCATAAATTGGCCTTAAGGCCTTTTCTCGCTCGCGCGGACCGTTCGAAAACCGTGAAGACCTCGCCGGATCGTTATTTATGAGATTTTTATGTATTAGGGCCTCGCGGCAAACGGTTGAGAGAGAAAAAGAAGGTTACACACACACACACACACACACACACACACACACACACACACACACACACACACACACAAAAGCCGATACATATAGATTTGCTTTTGTGTGTGCTATATATAGATATATATTATATTCGCGTACCCTCGCTGGCAGATTAACAGAGAACACGTGAACGAGAGACACTAAGGCCACACCTTTCCTCTCCATTGGCATCAGTCACTCTCCGGTTTAACGCTTTTGATCCTAATAATGTCCTGCCGCTAGAAATATACATGTACATGTATATAAATACACAGGGTAAAACGAATCGAGTTGGGCGATCGTGTTTCGCCGTCACGACACAAATCGCACCAAGCCAAATTCCAACCTACCATCGTGTCTCCTTTTCCATCTGCTATATACGATTATATATTTATATATTACGTTGCTTTCAACGGTCGCATCTCTTTCGAAACATACCGACAGCCCGGCCGAACTCTGCCCTACCGCTTCTCGCGCCGAAGAATTGCGCGAATAAAAAAAAAGATCACGAAATACGTAAGCGAAGAAAAAGAAAAGTTCATGAAAGAAAAGAAAATATACCTATAGGCTTGATTTTTTTCGTCCGCTCCTCGCATCTCGGATATACCTGCCGAAACGGGGTTAATCGACACGCTAATTTCGAGCAAAGTGCACCGGGATATATAATTGCGTGGCAATCGCCAGTTTTGCATCGAAAGTGGGGATTCCCTCTTTGAGAGAAAACCAAAACAAGCGAACGAAAAAAAGAGCAACATAATTAATGAGGTAACAAGTGGGTTAAACGGCGAGACGAGAGAGTTGGCGATATTATTCGGTGGGTTCTCCTTCTCGTCGGTCGTTCGCAATCCGCGGTGATTATGCTCGGCGAGGATTTCATTCTTCACGCTCTCGCCTGTGGCGAGTTCGCGGTCCTTCTTTGCTCTTAAAATTTTTTTTTCTTCCTTGACTCTCAGTTCGTCTCTCTCTCTCTCTCTCTCTCTCTCTCTCTCTCTCTCTCTCTCTCTCTCTTTCATCTGTTTCTCGTTCCGCATATATGCTCACCGATAACTCTCAGAAATGCACACCTATGAGCGCGCGAGCTTGTGTAACGCATCACATATGGAGTTCGGTGATGCATCGTCGAGCGCTGCAAGACAGAACAGTACGTATGTATTGCATATATATATATGTATGTGTATGTGTGTGTATATGAGAGCCAGAGAGATCACGCACCTACTCGTACATGACACGGTAATTGTCCGGGGGTACTCACGTGTCACGATATGGTAATCGCTCACGAGCTAATTGTTCCATATGCTCGCCGTTGGACCTCTATTTCGTTCTCTCAGTTTCGTATTCTTTTTTTCATTTCTCTCTCTCTCTCTCTGTCTCTCTCTCTCTCTCTCTCTCTCTCTCGCTCATTCTCTCTTCTCTTTCATTTTGAAACAGAGAGCAGAACATTAAGGAACGAGTGTCTTCTCGTCGTTCACCTTCACGCGCTGCTGACTCCTTGCTCTCGTATTTCTCGCCTCTTTCACGATACTTAGCGCGATGTTTATGAATGAACGCCGGATTTAAGAATGAACAAATATTCGTTGCATCGCCATTTCCGAATTTTAATAATATCCTCGATTTTCCCATTATTTCAATTTATTTTTATGATGAATTTCTCTACTATTTTTCTATAGCTATACCATAGATCTTTTTGTTTTCAAACTTTCATCCTATCGTTTGGTCGGAACGTTATGAAACACATTGTCGATAAAAGTTGAAGAAAAACTTGGAATCAAGTTGAATTATTTATTTTGTTTTTAATTATATTTACGGATGAACAATTAATTGTAAAATCACATCGACCTCTTTGCGTAACGATCGGTACCGTCGAGTTCTCGCGCAAACGATCTCGTTATACGTTCCGCGTGTGAGCGAGCTCAGTGGAGGAGAAAGAGCGGTGGTGAGAGGACCGTGGTAACTCTCGCTCTCGTGCATAGTTGACCCACTTAATCGTTCGAACTTCCGTCCGGCCAATTGATCGTTCGTTCAAGCGTGAGCTTAAATGACGAAGACGCGGACACTCGCCTATCGTCGTTCCCGTCGTCGTCATCGACGTCGATCGTCTTAATTTATTATATTGCGTTCGAGTGCATGTTACTAGCCGAGGGCACGAGCTCTCTCGAGATCCTCTCGTCGTTGGTGCCAGAAACTGGGTCAGGCGTGTGCGTTGCATCTTCCATTCTTCGGCTTTTATAGGACGATGATAATAAAAATGTAGGGTCGGTATCGCGGCCGATACATATACTTCGAACTTGGAATGTATATATATGCGGTGGACTATTACGTAACAGGACGGAGAGAGCACTATTTTTCTCGAGAAGACGAGGAGCGAGGATGAATAAAAAGATGAAGGAAGAGAGTTGCGTCGTCGTAAAAACATTTACGATCCATCGCTTCTATTTACGTTATAATGAATTCTTCCTCCCTTTCGCATCCCAACTTTATCTTCTTCCTTGTCTGTTTCCACTTCGTATCTATTTTTTTTTACGACGTAAAAATTAAACTTTTGTAATCGAATTCACGCGTTTCGTGGCGAACGACGATATTTAAATTTTCTTCTTTAATAATCGATCGTTCTTTTTGTCGTTTTATATATTTTACAATCGCGTGAAACTCTGCACCATTGCACTGTGTGTAAACTCTCGCTCTCTCTCGATCGATCGATCTAACTTTCGTCGAATCTTCGGCGAGCCATTCGTGCGATTTCGCGATTTTTAATGATCTAGAATTCGATTAACGATAAACAAGACAAAAAAATAATCCCTCACAAACGACGTTGATCGCTTGAATTAATTCATATAACTAATTTACCCAAAATCCCAATAATCACCTTGAAACGACTCGGTTCAAGGTGACCTTCGATCAAAAAATTCAATCCTCGAATCATCGAGATGACGCTTCGGCACGGAGCTTCGAGGTTGCGGACAGCGCGAATAAGAATTTCAAGGAGGAAGAGACGTAAGAAAAGTATAATAACGGGAGATAGCCGAGAGTAGATAAGGAGGAGAAACTGACGTTAGCGCGCGTGGAACGTTCGAGCCATAACCTTACTCGTTGTTGCGCGAGGCTTCGGTTTGTGTGCTTCCCTCGGGGGTTTCCGTTTGTGTATTCGATTACGGGGTTCCCACAATGCTCCGCGAATGCTTTTTAACACACGGGTCTATCTTCGTATGGCGAGAAGAGCGCGTATACGGGATATCCTATATAGTAATGGGAGAGAGAGAGGTATGCTCGATGTACGCTCGGGCGCATATAAGATCGTCCGACCAGCACGATCATCGCCATCAACGCACAGAGCACACATAGGGCCTTGGCTATATAATATCCTGTACACACACACACACACACACGCACACATATATATATATATATATATAGTTAGTGTACATAAAACCTATTCTCTAGTGCAAAATCATATGTATATAACCTCGCCCATTGCCAGAAGTGACGGCTCCTTTCCGTACGATATGTATGATATCGCAAGCAACTCGCGCTCTATAGATATACATTATACGGATGCTGCAAACATCTGCGGGCCCTCGAGCATGGTCAATCACGCGTCAACTAGCTCGGGAGAAAGAGAGAAATATTAATAGAGAAAAAGAGCCCGTAAGGAACAACAGAGAAATCGTACGAATAATATCGTAAGAATGTCTCCGGGACAAAATGAATACCGTCTGATAGATACGTTTTAAAAATCCGACCAATTGAAATTTCCAATGAGAGTTAATAACGAATATATATCTCGATTAATAGTAAAGAAAATAATAAAAATTAAATTATTCTATTACTTAAGACAATTGTCAAATTATTTGAAGTATTTTTGATCATCGGCAATTTACGATGAGAAAAAAATCGATCGTTAGCTTCCATCGATACGAAATGGAATTATATTATTAATTTTGAGTATTTTTGAATATTTTTGAGAAATTATTGTACGAGGTCGATTCGTTTGTCGCGAGATGAAAATCGACGATATCGTGTGCGAGTGGGGGGGGGGGGGGGGTGAGAGGTAGCCGGTCGTTCGTTTGGTCTCGTCACCGCGTGTGTGACTCGACGCTTTTTTCCAGCATCGCTAACCAGATCACTGCATATAGGTATGTAGAAACGTATATCAGCGATATAAGGCACCCACCCTTGTGCCACCGGTCAATCAGTGATTTTATTCAGTAAACCCCCGCGGGCCGCGCCTCACGCGGCTTCAACTGAACTCGATGGTGTATCGCATTAAACCGCCAGGGTCTTTCGTCTTGAAGCCCTTTACACGGGCGCACCAGGCACAATTCGCCCTATCTTACTTCCTCTCCTGCGTGTCTCGCTCCTTTGAATGTCTATGAATTATTCATAGCCTCGTCTCGATTCCGAGAGGGAGAAACCGCGATTGTGTACGTCTCTCGCTCTAACCCCCGATATATCATCCTGTTCTCTCTCTCTTTCTCTCTCTCTCTCTCTCTCTCTCTCTCTCTTCGCCTTCGTCACTCTCGGGACCAAAATCAGCTTATGCCTCGAAAACTCAGTCGGACAACGAGGTCCTGGTTATAATAGCGTCTTACCGAGCAAGCCGATCGCGAATGCTCGTCGAAATCTCCGCAAAATCAGTTTTCCATCGAGCTTCGTACGATCCGATTCAGGCAAATGTACGATATTGTGTAGAATAACGAAATTTAAAACAGTTATTATTATGCAATGAAATATCAAATCAAAATAATTTAGCGATTAATATAAACGCTTAAACGATTAAAAACGTTTGATCGTACTCGAAAATCAAAGTTACAATCATTTATGTAAAAATTACGAATTTAGCAATCCTAGTTGAGACTTTGTCCGTTATCTCGATAAATTTTTTATTTTTATCCCTCGTATCCCCTCGCAATAATCTCGATTTATTAACTGTGGCACGCGACGCTTATACTTTCACGCGTGATTTGTTTTTAATTCATTTCGCTAACGGACGCGTACGTAAGCTTTGAGTTTTTTAAAAGGGACGCGAGAAAGAACGACGTTTAAGCGCATGAACCTCGACAGGGTATATAATACACGAAGAAACACGCAAACACGTCGTGTCGCGGAGAAAGAATTGTTGGGCGGCAGCTCTAGTTACCACGGCGTGTCGCGTTTACGCGTGTATATACCTATGCATGTTTATATATATATATAAGACTTTACGAATGGAAAAAGGCAGCGAAATACATACATACACATATGTATGTATATATATGTGTGTGTATGTGTGGGTGGGTGTGTGTAAAGGGTTAAAGCATCTCGCGAAATTTATCGTGACATTCGACTTTAATTTGCACGTAACGTTCGCATGGCATGCAAACGACTGAGAGAGAGAGTCGATCCTCCGGCCAGGCACCGGGGGAATACACGGGGACGAGGAGCGATTTACTTCACAGGAATATATATGTCGGATATATGTATAGAAGAGCGCGTGGGAGAGTTACGCGATTACTACCTGTTGATGGGAAATAATACGAGAATAAATATATATTTTTGTTTCTATGCGTCTGATAAGTAACATTAAGGCAAAGAGGGAGAAAGGGAGAGGGGAGAAGCAAAGAGGCGTCTAGGGATAAGATCGAAATTTTCATCTCAGCTCCTTTTACAGAGATTTTCTAGCCGCTATTTTTTTGCTACTCTATCACTTTTCGAATAATCCCTCGAGATCGAAATATGAAACGTAGCGCCTGCGGTAACGGTGGATAGCAAAGATAGAGAGAGGGAGAGGGAGTGAAAGAGAGAGGGAGAGAGAGAAGATGCTAAAGGGTTAAGCGATAACTAGAGAAATAACGACTGATTATGTTACACCCTTATACCGGGATTGCGCACAATTCTCAAGGCAGCAATATATCTCGCGAACGATCGACTACTTTCCCATGTTATATCCCGCGAAATATATTCTCTCCCGACCTCAGCGTGATTAAACTTAGGATCATTATCTCGATACCACGACAATGTATTTTATAAAAATTTCCCTTTCTCTTCGGTTCATTATAAAATTTAATTTTTCACGATGACGATTTTTATTTTTATTTTTATTTTTTTATCGTGACTTATTTCAACTTTTTTCATACGCGCCCTCGAACAAGGAGAAAGGGAAGAACGCGACTTATGCTAATTTAACAATCGCACGCCCCGCGACATCGCGCCATGAGAAACCAAACTCCCTCGACACACCAAACGGATCTCGACTCGATTCTATAAATTATATAAATATATATATATATGTGTCTGTGTGTGTGTGCGTGTGTGTGTGTGTGTGTGTGTGTGTGTGTGTGTGTGTGTGTGTGTGTGTGTGTGTGTGTGTGTGTGTGTGTGTGTGTGTGTGTGTGTGTGTGTGTGTGTGTGTGTGTGTGTGTGTGTGTGTGTGCGTGCGTGCGTGTGTGTAGGTGTGTCTGCGTGCGTGCGTGTGTGTGTGTGGGTGTGTGTGTGTGTGTGTGTGTGTGTGTGTGTGCGTGTGTGTGGCGGTGTGTGTGTGTGGGTGTGGGTGTGGGTGTGTGTGTGGGTGTGTGTGTGTGTGTGGGTGTGACTATCCAGATTTCACCGTCGCAGTACAAAATCGTGCGACTACGTGTACACGTAAGAAGCTTTGTCATTTTTTTGTTTGTTTGTTGTTTCTCTTACCGTCGGAAAATCGTCGACAGATCTCAGTAATAGTCGGAGTTCCGTAACACAGGTCCATTACGTCACGATAAAACGATATTATGCCGAGCAAAGCGACTATTCTCGTCTTGAAGAATCGTGCCACGTCGAAAATCTATTTCGTCCATGTAAATCCGTTATTCTCGTCTCTGTGGCGTCGTCGTGGTTAAGACGATCGAAATTTATACCGACCGCGTATAATACACCACACTTTCCCCTCTCGCGACTGAATTATACACGTGGAATGTACTCCGCGGAATCGCTTGATGTACAACCAGACATTTTCTGAATCTCGACATCATTATTATAACCAGTCGAGAGAATCGATTTTTTTCATCCTACCGATGTCTTCGTGACAGTGAACACTCGATGCCAGATTCGCTAAATATCACTTGAAATATATCCTTTTTGTGCGATATATTTCGAGATACGCCGCCGGTACACAGTCGTGACTTACGAACCGTACGAGACTCATTGGCAGACAAGAGAATCTAATTTCATTTTTACGACCGAATTTAAATGTGTTATTTTTATCTCGTTTTATTATCGTTAATTGATTATTAAAGTTTGATCAAAAAATAATTTATTTAATTTTGTGGGAATGTTTTAAATAAATGTAAAAATAATCTTTATTTTAAACAACGATAAATATAACGAGGCGCACACGAGGTTAAGATCTTTTTTCAACTTTTCCACAAGCTCTTTCTCGATAAATATCCGCTCGCGTACGCCCGTATTGTAAAAGTATGTATAGCACAACGTGTACCCGCACGCAGCGTACATCTGGAATACGATCGAACGATACGAGAGGAATCCACGGGTCTCGCGAACTCTCTGAAATTCTCCGACCCCGACGTTACGTTTTTTTCTTACAGCCAACGAAAGATATTCATACCTTTTTCGAAACATCCATTGGCTCCCGAAAATAAATATCAAATGATAGAAAATAATAGTTTAAATAATATTTGATATTAAAAGGGACAAGTGAAATTAATTTTTAATTTTTTTAATGTAAATTCGTTGGTGTACGAGAGAAATTGCGACGATGGTAATAATACGAGAGATTCCAGCAACATTCCGGTAACGTACAGTTCGTTGGTGGAGGATTAGTAGCGTGAAGCTTCGTTCGCATGGATTATTGGATATAATTAGACACGCTCCGTGTGCTCGGGGAGTTAGCGGCGCTGCTAGCACGGAGTGAGGGATATATTAAGTTATGCACCTGAATGTTGTTTCACGTGGTCCAGGCATCGTCCCTCGCGTGGCGCTGTTGCCTCGATCATTCTGTCATTTCTACTCTGCCAATGCAAACAAGAAGATACAGCCGGAAGCTGCGAGATCAACCGTGATCTTTTCCCCCCCAGAGGTCCAAATCGTTCGAAACAATCAGAAAATATATTTTTGAAATCATTCTCTACAATTTATTTCTCGATTGATCCATGAGTAATTGATTTATTAATTCTGCCACTGCTAAAATCAGTCTGTAGAAATTATTCAATCGCGATGGAAAGTGGGAAAAATTTATAAAATTAGTTAAATGCAGAATCAATAACGAATCCCATTAAAATACTTCAAATTTATTCCACCAGATATCATTGATATTTCAATAATACTCGGATTTATCTCCGTGTCATTACTGAATTTCACGTCGAATTTCATATTAAATACAGCAGACGCAACGACAAAATACTAATTTTAATGAGATTTAACATAAAAATTAATTATCCACGCTGTCTGCTACCAAAAAATATTGATTTTATGAAAAATCATATAATATTTGTAATTAATTAGAGCTTTAGATTTCGAGCAATAAATTTACAATAATCCGAATATCGTTGAATATTTTGTAATTATCTTGAATAACGGACATTTTCTGAAAAAATATTTTAAACAAAAGTTTTTTATTTTTCATCCAAAATGCGAGCCTGCAAAAAATATAGGTTCTAGTTTCTATTAAGAAAAAAGAGGTTGACTTTGAAATAATCTGAAAAATCTTAACCTCGGATTGAACAAGTATGATCAAAAAATCAAAATTGGTGCCCGGTACCTTACGAGCAGACTATTTGCGTTGTGCGTGATCAATACACCATACGTAAGAAAAGCGTAGCAATATCGATAGCGGACAAGAGAACTCCGAAATGAACAGTCCGAGACCCGAGAAAAGTCATCCGTATACACATCGATATTACAATAAAACTCGTTAATATTCGAAACAGAAAATAAACTTTCATACCTCTTCTTAATTCGCCAACCCCTTACACAAGTAATTCCATTTCGAGTCCCTCTTAAAATCATGAAACTTTTATTAGTGAAATTTAAAAAAAATACATTCAATTGTTCAAGGATGTTTGAGTGGAGGCTCTGAAACGGAAGACCCTGTATAATGTATCGCGAATATGCCGAAACTCATAAATTCCAATTTATTCAAACACGTTCGTATAATACGAACACGTTTACGCATTGATGATATTTATTCACGCAGCGGAGGAGGAGCAATAGCATCGACAGCCAGGCAGCAAGGTGACTAAGAGTGAAGGGGCGAGAGCCAATCCGTTTTATTAGGTTTTAATTAATTAATGACTCGTGCATTCGTTTTGTGACGCGGATCGTCATTTATGCATATGTATATGTGCGTGCGCGTGTGTGTGTGTGTGTGTGTGCGCGCGTGTGTGTGTGTGTGTGTGTCTGTGTGGGGGTGTGTGCGTGTGTGTGCGTATGTGTGTGTGGCTGTATGTGCGTATGGGTGTATGTGTGTGTGTGTGTGTGTTTGTGTGATCGAGTAGTTCGAGAGCATACAGGTTTTTTAATAAGTATTTCTCGTCTTTACCGTATATAATATACATAAACGATCTATAGAATAGGAATAATATGCATATATAAAAATAAAAATGAAAGTCGACCCAATCATTATATAATAATTATGAAAAATGATAAAAATAAAATTATGCCGTTCTTTATCAAATCTTTGACAAAAGTTGGTAATCGTTTTAACGAAAAGTCGTGTCAAATAATTAGTTGGTCACGCTTATCGAGAGATAATATGCAAATATTTAAAAAGAAACAGGAGGTATTATTATACAATCAGTATCTTTATAGAATAATGATAATAAATTTAATTAAAACAAAATTATATTCTTTTTACAACTTTGACCAAAATTCGTAATTATTTTATCGAATAATTATATCGGATCATTTATTAATCTCGTTTATCAGGCGATAATACAGAAATATTAATAAAAAGCGGGATTTGTTCTATGTATGACAAAATATTTAGGAAAAGTGATTAAAGGAAAAACAAATAATGACGTTCTTTTTTAAAACTGGTATAAAATTTTGTCATTATGTGTAGCGAAATATTATTCGAAAAAAATGGTTCGATCGCGCTTATCTCTCGCTCGTATCGCCCGAATCACTCTCGATACGTGCAATACGCTCGACCCAAAAAGTCTCGAACGATGATGAGGGCGCGCGCGTTCGTAATACCAAACGCCCATCCTACATAGACGATATATATGCATACGTATAAAGCGTGTACATGCATGTACCGCTATACACATCAGAGCTCGACCAACCGAACGAGCCATATATATCCCCCAAGCGAAATCCCATTTCCGGCGAAAGTATATACGCGTGACATTAGCGTCCCAGGGGTTCACGCCCCCTCCCCTGCAACACGTAATTACGAACTGTACACGAGAAACTCGCCGACTACGACACGACCCCGATGAACCGAAGAGAGAGAGAGAGAGAGAGAGAGAGAAACAGAGAGAGAGGGAGACTGAATCCGCTTCACAGTGCACAACGTGGAGCCCCCCCCCCCTCTCGCTCTCGCTCACTCACTCTCCCTCTCTCTCTTTTTCTCTCTCTCTCTTTTCGTACATCACGTAGGCATTAACGCACACGTATTCGAGGCAGTCAATGTGCTCGAACCGACTCCTATTTTTGGCTCTTTGGGACTTGACGTTTTCTTCGATTTTTTTCAAACCGATGCTGCTTGATGTTCCTCACGCCTACTCTTCGCCTTTCGGTCGTACTGAACCCGCACGAAAAAAAGAGAGAGAGAATGAGGGAGGGAGAGGGAAAGAGGGAGAGAGAGAGAGAGAGAGGGCGAGCAAGAGACGGATTAGTTAGTTGCAGGGAGGTTTAATAAAGGCGGACGAAAATGTAACTAGGGTTTGGACGCGCCAACGTTCCCCAAACAAGAGAAAGAAAAAGAACGAGCGCTCGGGGTCCGTGCCTATACGTTATAATCGCGGTTCTCCGTATATGCTCTCGGTAGCTAATGCATAATTTAGGAGGGAAATTTGAGAACGCATATGGAGTAGGCGGCACTTCTCCTGTATAACTATATATACATATATATATTTGTATACGATAACTAAGGCGGTGAGTCTTTACTGTGGCGCCGAAGAAGGAGTCTTATAAGACACGTGAGGCGAGAAGAAAAAATTGAGAGACGAGGGTAACAAGAGAGCGAGAGGAAAGATGGATATGAGAAGAACAAGACAAGGGGGCAGGTTGGAAGACGCCGAATATAAGACAAAGGAGAATCCAAAAGGGAACAACATGGAGGATGAAAGGGGAAGAAAAAGTGGATAGAAGAAGATTCTCGTACTTTGCTGCAAAAAAATTCTTACAAAAAATCAGAAATTTCGATTTTTAGAAATTTTTAAATATTTTAACGAAAATCAATAATATTTCTGGGAGTTTGCCCGATTTATATATATTTACTGTATACATGATTTTTGGCTCCTTCTAACAAATCTTTGTTTTCTCATAGGTAAAAGCCGAGATCGCAGAATTTCACGAAAATTACCTTCAGCTCGACCAACGGCGAGAACAACTCGTCGGGAATTTCCGTTCCCCGATCCGATATTACGTCCAAACGGGTATCCCTCCATTCTGTGATATTACAAGTGTGTTCAAGATCGCGTACATGCGCCGTGAGGCAAGCGAAAGTGCTATACAACCGAGAAAATACACACCATGCGCACCCTCTCTGCTCTCTACTCGCCTTCCCTCCCCCGCTCTTTTCCTCCCTCATCCTCCCTCTGACTCTCCCTCTCGAAAGAAAGAAGCGCGCGATCTCGCGCGATTTAGGGCTCTTAATTATATGTGCGCGGAATCGAACACAGACTCCGTGTCCGAGAACCACGAGCGAGCGAGGGAGCGAGAGAGAAAGAGAGGCCGAGAGAAAGATAAAAAGTGAGAGAGAGAGAGAGAGAGAGAGCGCGCGAGAGAATGAGAGAATAAGAGAACGCGGGGGAGTTGCCCAGGCGCGAAGCTCTCTCGGTTTTGCGCGAGCGGTTGGAATCGGCGAGCTGGCTTATGGATCGCTCGCTTGATGCACCATCACGTATATGCGAGATATCCTCTCATGCCCCGACACCTATATGTGCTCACATTATGTACACGCTTTGCGCCCGCGTTATGAGTATAAGTATACGGCTCGTACGAGCTATCGGACTCGTATGATGTACGTGCGAAACGACCTATGTGTGTGTGTGTGTGTGTTTGTAAATATATATATACATAGGTATATGGGGATGTGGAGGCGTGGTGGGGCCCCGAGCGTTGATCAGGGTTGGCCAAATCTCTCCCCCACACCGATATATATCTACAGGAAACTTAACTCTCGCTTGCATTCACCAACAATACATGAAATTTCACAAAAGTTTTACAAACCTCCACTCCCCCTCGTGCTTACAAGAAGCGATCAAAGCCAAAGACTCTTGAGTCTAACGTGCAAACGAGCAATATGTCCAGTGAGAGATACGAATTTTTTAAATCGAGATAGAATACTCGTTCTTCTCACACGCGAGCAACAAATTATTTGGGATCGTGTCACGTTCGCGAATAATCAATCAATTATCAAACAGGCGCTGAAGCTTGAAAGGATCGTAGACCTCCGACATACCATCGCAGTCACGATGGTACAGTCCAGCTTTTCTCAAGTTACGTATAAATAGTTGTCGTTCGACATGAAAAAACTAACAAAAAATCTCACTTTTCTCGGTGATTCGAAAGAAACTTTACCACAGTCGTAAGCGTGAGAAATGAGAAATCCGACACTTTTATTCTTACCATTTGTCTAATCGACGAATTACCACCCGCAGGCACGAGGGGCTCTCGTCATCACTATATTACACACGCGGTACGTTTATATCCGCCGCTCGAACTCGTTCGATATCTCCACCTACTCAATGTCTGCTCGGGATATCAATATAACACACATATACCTATATATATAAGTATACATCGTGTACTATGTATAAATATATACCTACGAGTGTATGTCATACATGGCGTGTACATATCATCGGTCGAGCACATATGCAGGTTTTGTTCCGTCGATAAAGAATAGAATAATCAAAGGTGAGTAATACGAATGTACGCGGACGGGCGTTCGAACGATCGTAGATCCGGATGCCACCCGGCGGGCTTGAGAGACACCACCAATAGCGAGCCTTTTCGACGTGCCGCGTACTCGATATTTCTATATACATACGTCTCTCTCTCTCTCTCTCTCTCTCTCTCTCTCTCTCTCTCTCTCTCTCTCTCTCTCTCTCTCTCTCTCCCCCCCCTCTCTCTCTCTCTCTCTCTCTCTCTCTCACTCCGTATATATATATACAAACATATATCTGTGTATACACATATGATGCGTATACGTTACTATATGCGTGAAATTACATCGTATGGCTCACGCAGTCATCATTCATTCCTGCGAGAGATCATTATACGCGTGGGCCACGCGTCCCTTTTCTCACTACTTTTTTATTCTCTGCCCTCTATCATCTTCGCGCGATGTGTGATTCCGAAGAAATTCACACCGCGCGAGAAAGAGAGCGGGAGAACGAGAGGGGGTAAGAACGAGCGAGAGAGAAAAGGTGCGCGGTAAGTTTTCTGTCTTTTTTTTTCAATCGGGCAAAATGACGCGTTTCCAACCGCGAGGATACCTATATATAACCTGCGAGTGTACTGTAATCTATTGAAACCTCTTTTGCGAATGTATATGTATATATGTATCGTTTCCATTACGCAAATCATTCGAGGCCAATGTCACGGCTGTGAAGTTCGAGGCTCGCAACTCACAACCGCGACGTATTATTATGTAGCGCGTGTACCACCACCTTTCACGGCTATCACACACGCGGGAAGATAGCGCGTTGTACGTTAGAGTTCATTATATACTCGTCCGGCGCTTGAAACATGCGCTCTCTCGTAATGGACACGGCAAATGTCATACGATGCGAATGAATTTAAAAAAAAATCACGCGCTCCGGCAAATTCGAGAACTTTTTATTTTCATTTTTTTGCCATTTTTATCCAAAAAACTATCTTTTTACGTCGTTACTAGATTACTTTAAGCTTGTTTTCAATTAAAATGAAATTTTCATCGACCTAAAAACCTCTAACGCACGTTTCTTCTTAAATGCCGAGGTAGCTGAAAAATTCTCAGAACAAAATTCTCGATGTTGCTTGATTGATTGTCAATTTTTTTATCCCGTGTTAATGTGGCAAATTCACAATATACCGACGTTCTATGTTGCGTTTCGCGGGATATCTATGAGCAAAACTCGGAATGATCGATGGTTTCTGCATAGAACGAGGTCTCCTCGGTGAATGAACAGATCCGGCGTACGATACGGGGTGAATTAGTGATCTGTACCGCCGCTCGCGGTCTGTGTCTCTCGAGAGTGAGAAAATATATACGCTCGCGAGTCTCCGAGAATAAGAGACTGCAGGCTATATATATATATATATCCCGCTTCGCCGAGATAGCGATCTTCCGATACTTCGCATACTTCTGATGTCTGTAAATTGTAAGGTAAGAGGTGATATCGGAGAACTCGTGTATCCGCGGTTATACAGCGTGTTCGTATCACGAAACAGAGTGAAAGAGAGGGAGTAAAGGACTCTCGGTAGTCGTGATATTTTTCAAGTTCTCTATCCGTTATTAATTCACCGTTGCGTGCGAATATCAAATAAGTTTCACTCTCACTCTCTCTCTCTCTCTCTCTCTCTCTCTCTCTCTCTGTCTCTCCCTCTCTCTATTTCTGTCTCTCTTCGTGCCTCGTCTCTCACAAAAGCACACAAGTGTGCAATAAAATGAAATAATCATATGAAATACTCTCATGCTATAGAAATATCGATTCGAGCATTGCTTACATGGGTGTATATATGTATATGTATACGCTTTTATATTCAGATTAATGCGATATCATGACATAGATATCTACAATCTTTTTTTTTTCTCTACTACGTTTACATAAATCTCACGAAAATCCATGACTTATCCGTGTCAGATTAAGCGTCGGTATAATAAAAACGACTCAATTCCGATATTTAGTATTATAAGTTAAGTATTAAGTATTATTAAATAAGATCGACGAAAACTCATGGTAGAAAAAGAAAAAAAAAACGTTTCTCAGCATCTCGCGTGGCTCTCGATCGGTTTTACCTCGTGTTTCTCGACATCTTATGAGAGTGGTATATGTTAAGCAAGGATTTGTGGATCAACGAGAGTCACAGAGATAGAGAGAGAGAGAGAGAGAGAGAGAGTGCCTACCTCGAAATGCCTATATATATATGGATAATGCCGTGGAATATACAGCGGAAAGTTCGTACGGGGCAAATAACATTGAAGAAATCGAAAAATCCAAAGGGACGTCTCTCTATATATTTTTACATATATATATACATATATATTATTACCCTGGTGCATATTGTACCCGAGAGACGAACGGTGACCAGCTCTCGCACGCGTTTGACTCTCTCCGGAGTCGACGTAAAAAAAAACCTATTCGGGCACGATTAAGCGCTTAAAAGGTGAAGCCCGTTTCGAGATTTAAGCTCTCGGCTTACAAGAGTACCACGGGGTCTTCGCTTTGCATTGCCCCGATACGTTGCTCACCCAGCCACGTGGAAAGAGAGATGGCACCGTTTCTAAAGCACACGCAAAAAAGTCTGAGAGAGCGCGAACGGGGATGAGAAGGAGGGGGGGGGGGGCGTAGATGGCGAGAGGGGGTGAGAGAGAGAGAGAGAGAGAGAGGGGGGGTGGTATAGAGCACAAGAGTGGATTCTCTATTTTTTCGTTATTTGCCAGTCCTCTCTCAGAGTCTCATCCCGCAACGATATTAACCCTGCGTACAGCTGCCGGACAACGGTGTGGTCTGTCCCCTCGGACAAATCGCGTATTTATGACCTTTCGGGCACAATAGCGAGAAGAGTTTTAATCCCTCGAGGGGGCGCGGACTTGGCGAGTCGCTTGGACTTTCGTCCTTATATATATATATATATATATATAGCTAAGTGTCCGGTACGATATCGCGTTATATTTCTCCGCGCATGGCACGTTCCTTCTTCCTTCATATCTCGTTCTGGCCGCGCGTGTACGCGCGACGATACGAGAGAAGAAGAGGAAACGCTACAGGGAGAGCGCTGCGCCCGTGCGAACGCGCATCGCACGGTCGCGTAATGCGCATGCGTGTGTGCTCGTACGTAGGTAGGCAAGAAGATCTCTTATATATACCGGTGCGCGCGCATTATATACCCGCGTTGCATTTTTTTTCTTCTTTACTTCGCCACACGTCGTGTGTGTGTACATAAACATGTCAAGTGGCCATTATGTAAATTCTTTAAATACGAAGGGTACCATATATCCTCTGGACCGAAAGAGAGAAGAAGAGAGAGAAAGGGACGGAGATGAGAATCCCCTCGCGATCTCACAGGAAGAGAGAGAGAAGCCACGAGTACGAGTTCGTCGTCGCCGGGGTGTGAAAAATAAAATTAGCATTGCGCACCGCGCCACTGATGTTTTTTTCGGCTTAAGCTCGATCGAGCGACAAAGCTTCTCGTATTATATTCTCACTCGGAGAGAAACATATATACGTAGATATGTGCAGAGAGAGATTTTTTCGAGCTGATCCGTATGACGCATTACGATATATTTTCAAGTATCTCGCGTCTTATCCCAGCGACGAATTTGCGATTATGCCCGTACGTTGAATAAGAAAAATTGCCGGAAAATTGATTGAATTTTTAGAAATCTTTTTGTTTTTATAGACTTTGAATCATTCGCTTATTTTTCTATCGATCGAAAAATCTTTCGACCGCGGATGTTTTTCGAGCAAAAAAGAAACATTAGCAAACGGAAATTCTTATATTTATGTCGTTTCCAGGTATTAAATTATTCTCACACGAGATGCGACGATCGTAAATTCAGGTATTCCTTGTCCTTCCGGAACGTCAAAAGCGTCTGCGGCTTTCCAAGGAAATTGGAAGACTCGACTCCCCTCTTCCTGTCGCGCCGCAACCTCGACGTTCAAAACTTTCTATGTCTCTCTGGAGGTTCCCGATTAATTATCAATGATAGAGCCGCGTGCGCGCGAGACACATTCGCGGAACGTTCTCTGACCGCATCGTATATCGTCAACTGCCGGACAAACCGGAAGCGTAGAAATAATTCATGCGTGAATCATGGGCATTTTGATACCTATGCGTACCTCAACGGCGAATCTTCAATTTCGGATCTCTTGGAAGTCAAGATGGAAAAATGAGCGCGATAGCGAAGACTTTGAGAAATATCCTATACAGAAATGTAGCCACGCAAAAATATAATCGATTTATCAAACATCCTTTTTAGCAACGAACATCGATCAAAGTCTCGATCTAGTCGTCGACCGAACTTAAGAATAAATATATGTATCTACATATATATATCTATAAACAAAAAAAAACAATATGACAAACATAGGAAATTACCGAATTCCTCGATCCCACGAATCAATCATTTTCTCTCGAGAAATTTGTTGTTCTCCACCGCGTCGTACGTATCATCACAGTTCTTGAGATCGTGAGCGTCGTAAAAAATTCAAAAGCTCGAAATTGCTCCTGTAGATATCTCTTTTCGCCTGAAAATACTCATAAGACAGATATAAGTCTGGCATATCTATACGATTGCGAATTGAATACGGTCGTATCCTCTTCGGGTTGTTTCCAACTTCGGAGTGCGTGTTAGCTCGCCGACGCAGAGCGAGATACAGCGAGAGAAAAAGAGCGAGAGGCAGAGAGATGCTGGGGATAGTAGCCCATACGAACAGACGGTCTCTCGCAAAAGCTGGCCGATCTCAGGGAGAGAAGGAGAGTGTGTGTGGACCCGCCGAGTCTGCGGCGGAAATGAAGGAGTTGATATATCTGCCCGTGAGCCATAACTCACTTAGTACTTGTATGCATATATATATGCTAACACATAATGTGTATTATGCATGTATAGAGGTATATATATATATATATATATATTTATATTATAAGGTATAGTACTCGAGGCGACGGTGGCAGCCGAGTGGTTATAATACAGCATAACCCTGAACCCTTCCCTCATTCCTTTTTTTTTCACTCCCTTCCATTTCATCGTTTCGTCCATCTTATTTCTTTAAATTTGCTCAAATCATCGAGACATTTCCGCAATCTTACGGCAACGTAAAATAAAACGTCAGTGGGTACAAAAAATTATATTACGTAGAACATAAAAATATCCTCGATTTTGCAATCGATTAAAAACTATCGGTAAAATGGTTAAGATTGCTTTAATGAGAAAAATATTTACCGATTGTTAATGAAAGTTGGTCGTTGTTTTTTTTTGTCGATTGAGAAATATCAATAAAATAATACGAAATTGATCGTATAGATTTGAAACACGTATTAATCATCGATCAGAATTTTTACAATCCCTCTTCTACTTCTCGGGATAGTATGTGGTAAGCGCGCCGGATCGCGGCGCAACCGCTACATGTACAAGCACGGGAAGTATATAAACTTACGATGTTACTATATTAGATATAGCTCGTAATAAACGAATCTCACCGTGCGACGGGCATGCGCATGCTATATAGAACTGTTCGAGGCGAGGAACGAGAGATACGCGAATGTTTAATGCCTTGCACTAAATTATGCAATTACCTTTATGTCCGCCCGAAGACCAAGAGAGATTTCTGCGCGTGTTATACACGCTATACGGTATCTATGCGCGTATGTAGACAGTTGTGTATCTCCGCACACACTCACCGTATATTCGTCTTTGCGGTAACGCTTCTACATACCTACGTTATACCAGTAATGCTACCCTCTCGTTCTGCCATCGAGATATACCCGTGATGAAATGACCAACAGTTCTCGCGTAAAAATTAAGAATCTGAAATTGTTTTGTGAATTAACAATTTTACTTTCTTTTTTTTTCTTTTCTTTTATTAAAAATATAAAAATTGCTTCATGGTTCGTAAATATTGCTACAAGACGTATAAGGCCGTCGACCGAAAGTCTTTCGGAGAAAGGGGTGGGGAGGCGCGCGCGTGCGCAGTGCGCGAGGTGAGACGATAAAGGCAATTTCGATTGTCGTGCGTATCTGCACGCGTTCTCGTATCTTCCGTATACCCCGGGTAAGAAATATATATGCCCGGGGCCGTGAACGAGCCACACGATGTGTTCCCCGAAGGCGCGGAGACCTGCACGAGGGAACGTGCGGAAGGGAGGACGAAGAAAGAGATCCTCTCTCTTGGATTTTCTGTTGCGAAGTTAACAGTGTGAATATATATATATATATCGTTTCTACTTCTCGCTTCCTGGTCCACCCGAGAATGGAAGTGACGAGGGGGATACCCGAGAGCTCGCGCAATTTGTATGTCGCCTTTCGTCTCCGGAGCTCTCTCGTGCCTGCCCGCCTCCTTTTCGACCCTTTCCTCATCGCGCTCATTCTCTCTTTCTCTTTCTCAGTTCTCCGTCTCTCTTTCCACTTTCTCACCGTGGACAATCGGTCCTCTTTCACCCGCGTGAGTTTCTGGCTTTTCGTTTCTTCCGAGCGGTGCTCGTTTTCGAGCCTGCAACTCTTCTCGTTTCGTCGTCGTCTTCGTCGGGAACCAAAGCGAACGAGAGACGATCCGCGACAACGACGACGACGAGGACGCAAGGACGCGACGACGCGAGTGCGTACGCGGGCTTTTCGGAGTTGGCGGTGTTCGCCGCCGGGCGGCGTTCCGAAGGAGTCGCGCTCGGGTTAACTGGGCATTGGCCCCGCGTATATAAGGAATGCAGGAGAGAGAAATTCCGCGGATACTCGAATAAAACTCGACGAGGTGGCGGAATTCGACGGTGGCATCGGACCGTCTTGCCCGCGTACATCGTCGCGACCCGGCCAAAGGGAAAGTGCGCGACTAAATCCGCAAAAACGATAGAACGAGATTTTTGCGATTTTGTTGAAGGACGAACGAAATACAAGAAGCGGTCAATTTTCGTCGCTAATGATCGATTTTTTGCGTCGAGAATAAAAAATTTGTTTCTCGTGTCTCTTTCGACGTTGATCGGCGAACGAGACGTCGGTGAACATGACGATACCTTGCTGTGGGATTTACGGCACAGTGACTGACCGTACGGCGACTCCTTGTTCGGCTCACCGGGGTACAGAGTTCAGGACAGAACGTGTTATTAAGGATCTCTCTTCTCGTGGCTAGAATGCGAGAATACGGCGTTGTTGAGGCCGTGGTTGCTTCGCGCGCCCGTCGTTGAGAACGAAAAGAGCGCGCGTTGAGCAATGGGCAGTGTGATGTAGCGCGCGTGGCATCAGCCTCGGCATCACGACCGAGAGAGGAGACTCACAGAAAAGTGCCTCGGGAGTCAGGAGCGCGCATGGTCTGCGCGATCACAGAGCCACGGCTCTGTGCCAAAGGAGGCTGAGAGAGAGAGACTCTTTATTTCTCGCTTCCTCTTCCACACACAGACACACACACACACGTACACAATGCTCCTTTTTCGCTGATTTCATCTTAGTCGTATCTTCTCTCCTTATCCTCCATGTTTATGTGATACGCCGCGAGAGGCGCCTCTTGACTGATGAAACCGCAATGACATAATATTATATCCTGTCTGTGTCTCTCCGTCTCTCTGTCTTGCTCTCTCCATTTCACCGGGGATTTTGTTCTGCAATAATCGCATGCCCTCTTAAGGACTCACGGAACCGAAATGCTCGTCGTGCAGGATGCTCTACTCGGAGCGTCACGATACTCGAGTTTCTCGAATCTTTCTTTCTCTCTCTCTCTCTCTCTCTCTCGCGTGAAAAGAACGAGAATTTAAACGGAAAAAAAATTCAAAAAAACAAACCAGAAGAAATGGATTCTTCCCAGTTCAAGAAGCGGAGTAATATCTCATCGATCATCGTCAGTCATCGTGCGCGCCGGGGCTCGTTGCAAAAATTCTCTGATATCCATCCTGGCGCATGCGTTCGTTTCTTTTTTCCGCTCTTCTCTATCCAGCGAACGTATACATCCATCGAGCGCGCGAGAGAGAGAGAGAAGTAGGACGCAGAAGAAGAATAAGAAGAACCAAAGTTGCAGTCTGCACTCGCTAAGATCGTTTCTTAATTAAAGCCCGCGAGTGAAGCAAGAGGGAAGAGACGATGATCCGCTCGTAAGTGTCTCTTCCTCTCTCTCTCTTTTTCAAGAGAGAGCATCTTTGCACAAGGTGGAGTCTCGTTGCACTCAAAAACATCCCTCTCTCTCTCTCTCTCTCTCTTTCTTGACTCGATCGTCTCTCTTGATTTTCCACCGCAATACATACATGAAAGCACACGAACGCATTTTATAAATTTATATGTATACATAGACGTATGATACAACGTACGTTGGCGCGAAGTGGAATGTATTACTCAAAAACTTGGCGTACTATGCCGTCTCGTGGCCAGCCCATAATTCTCTCGAAAAACGATGCTCGTTAATCCGTCTGCAAATTTTAATCGATTATACCACGCTGTATATACGCGGTGTACGAATTTAATAGTCATGCGTTTGTAATATTAGGTTGGAAGACGAATCCTCGCGCCAACAGGATAATTCCTTCAAGATCTTGTTTCCGACGAGACGTCTTGATGACGTTGACGTCCAGCAAATCTACATGGTATACACACATAGGCGCACCCTTATATATATATACGTAGCATAGCCGTATCAGCCGTGCTGCAATAAAAGTAAGCGGAGTTTGGCGCGAGTTGATCGAAAGCGCACATGGGAAGGTAATGTTGAAAGGACGAGACCATTCGTGCATGTACCTATATGCAATTTGTTATTTGTAGGCATCCGTGTCCAGAAATCTATGTATGCGTGGATGTTCGAAGTCGGTACGCCGATCGGGGCAACTCGACGATGCCCTCTTGGAAGTCCCGCGGGGGCTTCACTCTTCTCGCGGCGCACGGCCCATAGCCAGGAGAGACCGTGTGAATGAGCTACCGTTCTGCGGTCGGCCACCGCAACTTGCCGCGTCTATACTCACCTCGTCCCTTCCACCTCCCAGTAAACTTCACGATCCTCCTCAACCCACTACTACCGAGCCCTTCTCTTTTCATCTCTTTCTCCCCTGATCCTCGTCGGTCTACTCTTTATTGATCGGAATACCGGGAATACAGGTACACACCGGTAGGAAGATTGGTCTAGAAATTTATTTATGCCTATAGATATGAATACATATATATATAGAAACACTTTTCTTTCAATTCTATATATATATATATACGTGATGAGATAGGTGCATTACGGTTCTATTTCAAGTGGTTAGAGTAGAAAAGAATGGTTTCGAGATGGAGGGAGAGAGAGAGAGAGAGAGAGAGAGAGAGAGAGAGAGAGAGAGAGAGAGAGAGAAGAAAGACGTATATAGACGTATAGAACATCATGCGGCGAGGCCAGTTCTTCCGTACGGTCGTCGAGGAAACCGAACACCGAGAAGCTACGAGAAGACAAAAAAAAGAAAGGAAAAAGATAGATAGGTAACCTCTAGCCGGGTAACAACCGGGCAGAGAACGAAAGAGGGATATAGCTCCGGTCCGCGAACGGTGGATAACAGCTCGAGAAATCTTAGGCGAACGTTCCGTTAACCATGATCCGGATCGTGCCCGCTAGAGTGCAACCGCCACCACCGCCCGCCGTTGCAGTCATCGTCGTCGTCGTCGTCGACGACGACGACGACGTCCCATCCGATACGTATGTAACTTACCATGTACAGCTTGTACATAAGTTATACCTCTGAATCCATGTGCGGGCCTGTTGTATATGTAGGTGGGAGAATACACATGAAATACATAGATCGTCGCAATGTCGTACTCGTGCCCTGACTCTCTTTCCCTCTCTCTCCCTCTTTCTCTCTCCCTCTGTAGGTTGAGGCAAGCAGGTATATCCTATCTACCTACGTGAGAGCGTGGCCTGGACGTGACCGATGCCTAGTCTCGATTCTCTCTTCTTCTCCATCACTGTAATACGTACGACCCTGGAAGAGAATCGTTCCTCAGGGTGAATTCCTGCTCGGGGTGCAAATTTGCTCCTGTCTTTTCGTCGGAGTTAACTGGGTCATATTCTGAAATTTTATCTTAATGTTTACAATTTTATTATTAACAGTGCTATCGTCGATATTATTAACAACTTTTCAAACTTTTTTAATGACTTCATTTTTGAGTAACCTAGGAGAGTTGTCAGTAAGGTTATGTCGCCACTCGGTCAAGAAACGGAAATTGAACGACGACTTTTCCATCACCGATTGCAATACGCAATTTCTGCAATGATGCGATATACGAGCAATCTTAAGGATTACGTCGCGCACGTTGAGCATGATTGCGTCGATCCGGAGACACGTGTATTGGGATCTCCGACTATAGAAAAAAAAGGAAAAATGAAACTGAAAAACATCGATAAAAATCGCTATACCTCGAGTCGCGTCGAGTCGCGTCGCCTCGAGAGAGAGAGAGAGAGAGAGAGAGAGAGAGAGAGAGAGAGAGAGAGAGAGAGAGAGAGAGAGAGACCCTCAGGGAGGTCGTGAAACGAGAGTAACGCGTTTGCACACACGCCGAGCGGAGATATCGATAAGGCTCTCGAGTAAAGAAGCGCGCGCGCGCGAGCGATCGAGAAATCGCGTCTGTCGAAGCAATTATCAAGTATCAATGGTGTGTAGCGATCGCGAAGCCGGCGGAGAGATGTCGATGCTCTCTCGAGAACCGCGACGACACCACGTCGTCCGATAGCGCTGCTTGGACCTCGACTCTCCGCCGTTGGTCATGTCGTCGTCGTCGGAGTTGTCCGAGACAAGACTCGACGTGAACTCGCAGTTCTCTCTCTTATAGATCGGCCAACTTGCCGTACCGCATATTAATCGGTAGAAAGCAGTCTCTCGATCGAGGGAAACAAACTTATATCTACCTCGGGTACGAGCTACATTCATGTATATATATATAATCAAGCGTATCGAAGTCGAGCGGGGCTATCGATACGGTAATCTTTCGTACCCGGCTGCCCCGGTACCAATCTAGCAAGATACATATTATACCTAGAGGACCGGACAAAAATACGCGGGTATACATGTTACCGCGTATGGACACCGACTTATGCGAGAGAGCATCGTTCCTCTTTACCGGACGAAACAACCGAGAGACCCGCTAAATCGATATGGCGATCTGATCGATTCACCCACACCGCACGGTCTTCTTCGATCTCCATCGGATGATGGACCTCTCGCTTCAATCATCGAATATAACGTTACCGTCGAATTTGCCTCGGACCTCTGCGTGCGAGAGACCGTTCGAGTTAGCTAGGAGATCGAATATCGCGGAAACCAATCACGCGCATCCGTAGCTAAGGGTAAGATTTCTCTTACGCGTGTACCTGTCTGTTATTCGAGCTTTTCTCTTATCACGAAAATAACAAAAATAATCAAAAAACATTTCAATTCGTTTCCTAGAACGTACGACATTACACTCCGGAGATCTTTGCTAACGATCTTTACATAGCTGATATTATTTAATTGGAATTTGAAAAATCAATGGAAAGACTGGGAGATGGGATATCGTACGAGCTAGAAGAAATCGAGAGAGAGGGAGAGAGAGAAGGTGACCGAGACGCGCGAGACCACCGTGAGCAGACAACGTGTGGACCGAAGACTTATGGTATACCATATATTACTCATGGAGCGAATAATCTCTCGATATCTTCGAGGAGGTGTCCGAACGTGCTTTAATCTCGCCCCTCGTTGAAAGGGTTGGACCATTCGTTGTCGTGGCAAGAGTGAGAAAGGGAAACGATCAGAGAGAGAGAGAGAGGAGAGACGAAAGCGAACAGAGAGTGGTTACGTCCCGCATACCTAGGGCCGAGGAGAAGTAAAGATAACAATACGTGAGACTCGTATAACGAGACGCCTGGCTCACACTCTCGTTCAGTCTCTCGGTTGCTCGCGCTTTGGCTTTGACTACATATATATGTATGTATATAGATAGTTGCTCATACGACCGCGAGTGCAACGTTGAAAACGTCATTCGTTCGCCGGTTGAAAACGAGTGACGATAAGAATTTACGACCACTTCGAGGACCCCCGGACCTCTTCTAATCCGTCGACGTTCAGGACGAACTGCTTTTTCTCTCATTCCCATTTTCTGTCCGCTCTTCCAACATTTTTTTCTTCCACCTTCCAACCATATATTTCTCACTGTGATTCGACTCTGTATCAGGGAAAGAAACGATTCCCCCTTTGACATCGCACTCGCCGCTCTTTCTCGTTTCTCCGAGATAAATGAAACGGGTCCAGGATCAATTTATGATAAAAATTGGTGACTCTCAAACTGTCACGGTACCTTCGTATCATTCGGTCGTCAATGCGAAAACGTAAAATCGTGATTTTCCGTCCGATAGAAATCAGGAAATAAACCGACGAGGGAGATGGATAATTTTGATGATTTCGACGAAAATATCTCGCGAAGGTCGACGAACCTTGAAAACTCACGCCCGTATCCAGACGCGTGATTCGGCACGCAGTCGGAGAATCGAAAAGTGGCGAAAATAAAGAGCTCCGCTGATGGCGGTTGCAGCAAACTCCGGACATTGAAGCAAATAAAAAAAAGAACGCGCAAACAAATTATTTTTTTAAATAAGACAAAAAGAAGTATCGAGAGTCTCGAGTAGGTATGACCATCGTTCGAGTTATACCACGAACTTGGGGGAGAGAGAGAGCGAGAGATATCACAATCTTCACAATTTTCTTTTCATAAAAGCGACCCCGAGTTGCTTCACGCTCGCGCCGCCGCTGTTTCGTCCGTTATATCGGGGGCTACATGGTCAGCGGGAGATTAATCAAGTCGCTCTTTCCTCCAAACCCCCCCCCCCCCCCCTCTCTCTCTCTCATCCCGAAGAGCTTCGGCCAATAGCTTCTTCATGCTACTGCACACGTGCTACCTGGCGATTCTCTATCTTGATATTACCGTACTCTCCGATCGCGGAGGGCCCCACGCAGCTTCACGAATCATTTCACGATGTGGCAATAAACTTTTTTTTTTCGTACGTCGTGCCAACTCTACGTGAACGATGACGGACGATATTTTTCACTCGACCCGATGTAGATTCGGGTCGAACTGATAATTTATTACACAATCCGTTGCTAAATCACGGCATCGCTCTATTAAAACTTTCTCGTAACAATTTACAATGATTATTCCTATAAAAAAATCTATCGTTAAGAAACAAAAGTCGGTTAAAAACAAAAAAGAAAAACAATCGCAAAGATCTCGATCGTGCGTAGCGTTCATGATGTAAAGTACTGTTACGCTATCTTACGAGAGAGAAAGAGAGAGAGAGTGAGAGAGAGGGAGAGAGAAAAACGAGAAACGCCGGAGAGACAATAAGAAAAGTAAGATTTATATACGATAGCGTCCGGATAGGCCCGAGGCGCGTCGAAGTTCGCGCTTGCGCACTATAGACCGCTACGGCTGTCAAGAGGCCCTACGAGAAAAGAGACGCGACCAAAGACGCCAAAGAACGGGATGTCGAGGAAGGGGTGGGGGAAGGGGTGCATTGCATGCTAAAATACACGACTCGAGAGCGTAGGCGTTCGCACACACGAGGCTGGTCGGTCTCTCTCGCTCTCTCTCTCTCTCTCTCTCCTCACCGCCGTGGCAAATTCAATCAAAGCTCTACTATGTGCGTGCACCGAGTCTTTTGCTGGCTCTCCGTTACATTCGCATACACCTACTTGGTATCCATAGGTATATATATATGTATATATAATATACTTTGTACTTTGTGTTGTTCATCGTCCGATGCCGTTTTCCTTTCTGTACCCTCTGTCGCGAGAGCGGCATATCACTTGTTCCCATCCCACTTTCTTGTCTGAATGAGACTTCGTCTTCTCGATCGTCTATCTTCCCTCTGAGGTACCGAGACCGACTTTCCTCTTTGTACTCCCCTCCCGTAGCTTATTCTTACACTTTATCGCGATAATCGACCACGTGCCTACAGTATAAACTCTCGTAAGTCGATCAACAAACGATGGCTGAAACAAATTTTCGCGCTTTTAATGTGATTTTTATTATTATTATTATTTTTTTTTTTAAATTCTTTGTGAACAAACGAAAATATCTCAAGCTCGAGGTTTTTCGTTGAAATTCACAAAATTTCACCTGCAGCGTGCGAACTCTTTTTACCCACGTTCCTCCACTAATTCACAGCGAGTAACGAGTCAATTTAAAATCCGGTATTTGTCACGAGAAGCCCGCATGGCTTCTCGTTCCTCTTTTTGTTTGTTTGTTCGCGTAACGAGAGAGCCCTCGCGATAAGAGAGGTAGAGATGTCTCTCTTGCTCTCGAGGTATTAAAGTAAAAGGAGAGAAACGTCATAGTGGCGAGCACGCGATAATCCCCGTTCCGGATTCTCCCGGGGAGTTCTCGAGAGAGGTTGCAATTTTTTTTTTCTCACATGCTGCCCGCTCTTCCTTAAGGGGTTAACAACCGAAATAAGGTACGTCGGTTAGACTCTAGGGTCACGAGGCCCTGAGTCGGTTAAAAACGTTGAAAAAAAAAGAGAGGAAACCAAAAAAACACACGGTGAAACGAATGTAAGGTGAGAAAAAGGGAGCAAGAGGGAGAAGCAGGATTGTAGAGCAGCGAGAGGGACGACAAGGACCTTTCTTCTCTGTGTGGAAGGACCCGAGCGACTCTCGGGACTCTTTTCTCTAGAAAAGAGTGAGTGAACGCACACACACGCACACGCACACACACAAACACACATATATGAGTTTAAGGCTCTAGCAAGCAGACGGCGATCCAATAAACACGCGAGTTTATCGAGCTGTTATGCCAGTCGCTCGCTTATCTCTCGAACACCCACTTAAACCTCTGAGCCGAAGAGAGAGAGAGAGCGAGAGGGAGAGATGAAAAGAGTGAGAGAGAGAGAGAGAGAGAGAGAGAGTGCTTCACCAGTTTCAGGTGAGATGGTCGCGTGAAAAACCTCACACGTCGTCCTCTCCTCCCTCTCCGAGGATCCGCATCCTCTCCCGGTCCAACCCCATAACGGAGTCTATACGCCCGTGGTGGCTAAAGGATGTAGTCAAATGCTTGTGTATTCGCTAAAATCCGAGGTGCACAAAAACCGAATGATATTTACCGGTATCCTGGCAAAAGCTTTCTAGCCGAGAGACACACGGTGGTGAGAAAGAGAGAGAGAGAGGGAGGGAGGGAGAGAATATAGTAGCATTTTTGCGACAAACGAGAGAAGCGAGAAGAGCAAAAGTAGCCACGACTCGTTATTCTTTCCCTACTTACGTACGAAACGGCCTCGCGACCTTGCCATAAGATAAAGCCAAGAAGGAACTTTATACGAGGCGCGAGGAGCGACTAAGAGAGAGAGAAACGGAAAGATTCTTCGACTACGTGTGGCGAGGAACTCGTTTTCCAGTTTCAGCGACACTTTTTTCGTCCAGTCTTTAAACCGAACTGTCCATATATATAGCGAAAAGCATGTTTGACTTCTCTTCCTTTTTTTTTTTCGTTCCTCACTTGTTATCCTTTCGTAGCTCTTGCGACGGAAAGATTGTCTGTATTACTTAGTACATGCTGTATATAGATATATATATATATCGTCTTATCGTTGACTCGCTTAATTTATTCATCCCGCAAGATTGGCCGAGAATTTATGAATTGATTTAGCGAATTATCGAAGCCACGAGATGAGATCCCGAAGGCACGATTCCTTCGAATCTCGTTTTCACATTGGCTTAACAAATTTTTACGATAAAAGCTGTCTCGTTGTCATTTCGTTTTTTCTCCTCTTTAATCCCTGTCTAATTATATATATTTTTGTCTCTTCTCTGTTTCAGGTAAGTCAAAGGACGTTTCTTCGAAATATCTCGTTATCGGTTATTCAACGATTCAGCTGTGGTAACGTTGAGACTAATTTTAATTGATATTTGTTTAAACAAAAAATTGTCATTATTACAATTTTCACAAAGTCACTCCTAGCTATGTTCAATATTAAAAACGTAAACGTTTAATAAATTTTGAAACGACCCTCACCACGATAAAATTGAAGTGACTTTAAATACATTTTATCCTAGTATTTTCTTGTCCATCCAGCCGATAGGACGATTCACGTATCGCATTCTTAAGAATCGTGTAGCATTCGTTTCGCGGGTTTTGCGTTCGAGCGAGCACCGCACGCTGTGCTCTTTCGATCTGTCCGCTTGTATCGGCCGTTCGTCGTTTTATAAGCGAACGCGATTGCCACAGTAGTATAATATTCGAATTCTGTGCGTATTCGAGCACGTAGAGAGAATGAGAAAGAAAGAGGGAGAGAGAGAGAGAGAGCTGTTACACACAGAGACGAGATGGTCGTGATTTTTTTTTTCGATATGTATTCTTTGTATCGTTTCGTTTTCTTTTTTCATCTTACAAGCCACATTCGATCAGCTCGGGCTATATTCGATAACGATTATTCACAAGACGGAGGAATAATATTCGTTTATTTATCGTCGCGACATCTGTGCACTTTGTACTTGTCCGCGCTGTGGGCTCGAGGCCCCTTTCGCTATATCGCGTATTACTGTACAACACACACACACACACACACACATAGGTATATATATATATATATATTTGAAGTCAGGACAGTTGTACGACGTACGTATGAAACGTGTACCTACGTACGATGTCCCCCTCGCTCAGAAAACTGTTACTCGTTGTATTCGCTAGAAAGCAACACTCGCACGTTTCTCTCTCTCTCTCTTTCTTTCTTGTCGTTCGCGTACAACGCTCTCCAAGAGCATTGAGAGATACAGAGGAAGAGAGAAAATTTCTCTCTCGTGCATCTCTCGGGCGTTCGTTGTCCTCGCGGCCCACACGCAAAAAAAAATGCAAAAACCAAGAGAAAATAAAATTCATCGAGACTTTGCGTGCCTTTCATATGTGCTCGAGTCCAAGAGCCGCGACCACACGGCTTTGCTCCTCTCCATCTCTTTCTCTCATTCTCTTTCCTCTCTGTCTCTCGTCTTCCTACTTCGCCGACAACGCGAAGAATAACGAGAATGAGCGAGAACGACACGACGGTAAATGTTGGTAGCGTTCGCTCCTTCGTTGTCCAATAAACGCTGCATTCACGAAGAACGACCGCCGGACCCGATATTACGTTTCGACGCACAAATGCGCGATTGTCCGGGCAGGGAAATTCGTAGACGCGAGGGTGTTTTCATTATTCGCTGGAAAAAAATAAATAAATAAGTAAAACGTTATGTTCGGGACGAACGAAATCCGAGGACTGGCGAGGAGTCGAGTCGGACGCGACACGGGGTTGAAAGAATTTTGGACAAAAATAAACAAAAAATTGCCTCGTCGGAAGGAGTCTCGAGCCTCGCGTTGCACGGACTTTTGAAAACCGTACACCATTAGTTTAGCGAACAGAAGTCTCGATGCTTCGAGCAACGACGTCGTTTTAACCGCAAAGTCGCGAGAAATCCGCTAGGCTTCGACGCATTCCATTCGAATGAGACGTCGGTCGGTCGAAAAAAGTGAACCAAAAAAATAAATGCTCACTCGCGTTTTTGGTACGCGCTCGTTGCTTCTCGCGATCTTTGACCACGGCCAGTCGACCAATAATTATGATCTCGCGTAGGTACACAAGTTTTCTCGTCCCTCGATCATCGTATCCGGAAGACGTATACTTATTTTTCTATATAATATATATATAGAGAGAGAGAGAAAAATTACACACGTATACACACATATACATATATATATGTGTGTGTATACGTGTGTAATTCTTCGGGAGATATGAAAAAAAGTAAAAAAATTAATAGAAATAAAAAAAATGATGGTGATTCATAAAATATGAAAGACGAAATCGAGTCGTACTCTTTGGCACGGTTCACCAGGGACGAGCTGCGAGGTTTCTTATTTCTCACTCTTCCCTGAACTCTTCGCAGTGAATCGGAAGAATCCTCAGACGAGATTTTTGCCCCGGGACTGTGTGTGAGGTTTACAACGGGTTTCAATGTCGATGGAAGTCATGAACTCAGTCGTACCTCCTTTCCTTCTCTCATTCTTTCTTTCCCTCTTTCACCTCGGCTCATTCTATCCCAGGGCGTCTAGAAGTAGCGAAGAACCGAACGCGAGAGACTTGTGCGCCTCGCTTCTCGCGCGCGAGCGTTCTTTCTCTCTCTCTCTCTCTCTCTCTCGTTGAAGCGAGCGAAAGAGAGAGAGAGAGAGGGCGAGAGCCGAGGTGAGGTGCCCGAAGGTGGAAAGAACGGAGTGAAACGAAGGGAAAAAACGAGGTCCAGGAGGAAATAAGAGGGGAATCTTTGAGGTCAGACGGGGGCCGCGTTGGACGAAGCGAAAAAGGTATGGGCAAAGTTGTGGAGTGAAGGGGGAAGAGGCAATGTGGCAAACGACTAACCGGTGAAGAGGAATAAAAAAAATAAGAAGAAGAAGAAGAAGAAGAAGGAGAAGAAGAGAGCATGCGGAGGTGGTCGCTTCTCGCGAACACGCAACCCCCTCGGTACTGTAGAAAACAAAAAAACAAATCTTGTACTCACCGTTTTCTCGATAAATTTGAATCTGCCGCTCGTTGTTGTCAGCGGGTCGTGAAAATTCGGTATAATTTTGGGGGAAAAAAAGTGGAAAACAAATAGTACGATATTCTCCAATTCGTTCTCCTTATTTATCCAGATTTACATAAAAAAGAACAAAAATCTTTGCGTTCCAATTTCGTTCTGCTCCGTAACATTGCGATATTTTCCATTACCGAGCGTGACAAATCAGGCATTTGTATATAAAAAAGAAATCGTAATAGTGAGTGCGCATAACGAAGTCAAGACTACGCGTTTAGTATACCGGGACTGACATAAGCATCGAGAGAGTGGAGTGTCAAACGAGAGTGGCGCGAACCTCAAAGAATCTCGACATGCCGCTGTCGCTGTCGTTAAACTCGCGCAAAGAAATTCCCTTTCGGAATATCGCACGCTTTCTACGAGCACCAAGAGAGACCAACTGGAACTTTTATACGTACATATAGGGTAAACTGTATCTAATAATACAACGCACCACCCGTTTCACTCGCTTCCGCCTGTGATGAAAGCCTACTGAACATTTCTCCATTGGCGAATTATTATAACTATAGCTTAGGTTATCGTCCGAGGAGAATTGTCGAATGCGAAAATGTTATATATCGTCCTGAGTATTATATGATCGACCAGGTACCGTAAAACCAGGTTACATTAACATTGCGAGTAACTTTACAGTGTTTAGGGCTACTTTAATAGAACACCAAAATACGGTTTAAACGTGTTTGCAACGGTGAACAGGTCGAAATTCGTGTTACGCGGGTAATTTCTGATTAAATCCCCCAACAAACTCTTTTTGGATGAAAACAAAATGTTGACGCATCCTGAACCCCCAAAGTTCCGATGGTAAATTTAATTTCCAGACTTTGGGGGGCGGGATGAAATTTTGATTTCGTCCAAAATGACTTTATAGAGGATTTATGGAATCTGAATTTTCTCATACAATACTGATATCATATTTTTATTCTGAGTTTGTCAGAACTTGTCGGTCAAAATGAGAAAAAAACCAACAAATTCACTGTTTCCACTGATTTCATAATTTTGGTATTCAAAACTTTGAGCTGTCACCATATTTGCATACAAAATCTGGCGGGTCCTTAAAGTGGCTTCGAAAATGTATTATTCCGAGCTGCACAACATTGAAGAACTTTAACAGAATCGGAGATAGCGGCTGAAATATTCTTCAAATCCATTAGTTTTTACTCGTACGTATAGCGTGCAGCTACGTGTACGTAGAGGGGGAGAGAGAGAGGGAGCATAAATATATGCACGCGTATACGGAGAATTTATGTGCACAAGAGCTGGTAGCTCTCGGAATACCTCGAAGGAGATTCGTAGACGTTCGCGCTCGAAGGAACGCGTCTCGGTTGCCTCATTTCCTCGTGCTTGTTCTACGTTGGTGGATGGTGGTGGTGCTGCCGTTGAGACGATTGTGGCAGGCCTCGTTGCCGTGAGCTCCAGCGTCCATTCAATGGCTCTCTCCTTTTGCCCTCCCTTTAATACCCCAAAGATCCGAATAACACAGAGAGAGAGAGAGAGAGAGAGAGAGAGAGAGAGAGAGAGAGAGCCAACGCACAACATAACACCTCCACGCGTTATGGTCCCCAGGGACCATTGAAGAGAGGACCTCGCTCACGCTCCACAAGACGTGGCATGCACCAACCATACACGGTACACACATATATTTACCATTGTCCCCGGTGCGACAATGGATCACTCTCGCCCGCGCGAGCTCGAGCTAAACCACCCAAACCCCTCCTCGCCCCTTCCCCAACCCGAATGACCCGCGTATGCGCAATATTCCTTCAACCCCCGAAGCGCTCGCTCAGTTTCTCTCTCTCTCTTTCTCGCGCGCGCGACTGGACGATGTACGTATGCATATATACGCTTCTACACACTCTCGATGCTTCTCATGATTTAGGGTCCCAAACGGGGATCTTCTTTTTTCCTCTCGCGAGTCTGTTTCCTATTGCCATGCACTCAGCAGCTTTTTGTTCAAGCTCTATAGCAATACGTTTTATGTTCCGATTCATTTCTTTTTTTTTCATTGAAACGAAGAGCAAGTAGTTTGATTGAAAATAGAACAAAAAATGGATGCACTGGAAACTCGAGAGGAGGTGCAAACGTGAAAAATCTTCGGCTCGAGTGGTTGTCCGAATATCCTGACGGTATTACGTTTCAGGCTGTAGTTTATTCTTCGAGTATGGAGGGATGATCGACCGGAGGCAAATTCAAAGATTTTTATCGCCTCGAAATCAAAACTAGATCCTCTCGTTCGATCTGAAACGGTACGTGCTGACACGAGACCACACACGCGTCCTCGATAGATTTCGATCGATAACTTCCTCACGTTCAATTTCGTTTTACAAAGCTATAACGTATCTCGTCGATACAATGATACACAGAAGTGATAAAAGACTAACGGTCTTTCTATACTCACCCAAGATCGATCCTACTTCATTAAGGTGTTTCGATCGATAAAAGAATACGGCGTGTTACAGGTGATTGAGAAAAAATTAATTGCGGTGTTAAGATTCCTTACGGAAAGAAAAAAAATTCTCTCTTGCGTCATCTAACGGGTCAACGATAATACTCTTCGGCTATCGATATCAAGAATTGAATTCCGTTCGTCTCTCGCACGATATTCAACATGTTGTTATCGTTGTTGTTTTTTTCACCATTTCGTCGTTAATATCCGACGGCCTCAAATTCGTTTGATTAACCGGATACAAAGCGTCCGAGGCGAAAGGCAAAGAAGAAAACAAAAATTAGAATCCCCCACAATAATTGGCTCCTCGGCGGTGGAAATTGTATTATCGAGAGGGGTTCGCGCACTCTCTCCTGTCCGCCGACAGTGTGCCCGCGCCGAGCGCCGGGCAAAGCTACCGATCTTCTTTCTCGATTCTCTATCCGCGAACCAACTTGGTACTATAATACCGCTTGTATATATATCCCCTAAGAATATTCTCCGAGACCATTCTTCAATGCCTCGATATCCTCCGGACGTACAAGTATATCGTACGTACGTCGGTCTACATACAGACACACACACACACACACACACACACAAACACATATATGTATATATAAACACTTTGAGATCCTGAGCCGATTCTTCCTGCGGGTATAGAGACCACCATTCCTCATCGGCGATGGTCATATTATTCGCTAGTACCATACACAGAGTGTGTGTATTCGATAGTACTCCGAGTACCGTGAGTATACACACGTTCTCTGTACATACAACGATCCGAGCACACATCTTTTAGCTTTTCTCGCTCTTCCCTCTGCCCACCCTTAGCCTATCTCTTGATTCTTCGGTTTTGCCCCTGCCGCCGCACTCTCGCGCGATCTCAACGGCACGATCTCCCAGAGCTGTCTTACAGATCGGTGTACATTGGATCGCGTGCACTCCTTGGAAGACACGCTGTATTGCATATAATGTACCAACCAGAGTCCCTCTTTCATATATACCTTTGTACGTTTTGTTCTGTATATGTATATATTGTATATACTGTATTGTATATATGTATGTATATATATATACACGTGTGCACTATACTATCTATTAATTGTCCGACACAGCGCGCGGAAGCCGTGGGCGTCTTTCCCGCTCGACTAATTGCCACGATGAGATATACGCTACGGGAATAATTTCAAGGCTTCTCGGATCACTATCGCGGCCTCCTATATCCGTGCCCCAACCGCTTCGTTCTTCGTTATATATTGTATAACGTGTATTATATACGTATATACGTGTATATATATGTGTTTATAAGATGTATATATACGAGGACTATACACACGTTCCCATCGCGAACAACGAGAGTCTTTCTTTCAGGGACAAGGCATAAATCAAGAGATTGATCTAGCAAAGACAGACGTACCGACTGTTGTCAAGTATTCACATCGTTAATGAAGTGGGTCGATGACAAAACGTTATACGTATCGACGAGGTCGAGCACTAGAGTCGCCTTCTCGTCTCACCCGTGGTGTATCGAACGTCTTCGAGGATCGCTTGTGTGGGCGTCGATGAAGTTCGAGATGTCGAGATCCGAGGAACGCTCGTTCCTGGCGCCACGTCGGTCTCCAAGCCGATCGTCTTTCGTCGTGATATTCCTTCGTGAAACGTCGTCGTCGCGTGAAAAGAAAATTTTCATCTGCGACGAAGAAGGTTACCCGATGCCGAACACGTGGTTGGTAAGACAACCTATCGAATCGCGGTAACGCCTAAAAATGTCAAGGGGATGAGGGTTAATTAAGCTCGGTAAACGAGGGGTTGAAGATGTCTCCACCGGAGACATTTTGAGACACGAGCCAATCACGAGGATTGTCCTTGAGGGGGAAAACAAGGTGGCTCGTTAAAAGGCACGTCCGGTGAATAAATCGGACCGTAGCCGTACGTTCTCGTTGCATTAACGATGTTCGCTCAAGGTTTCGTGCGAGTGACCTGTCCCCAACCCCTGACATGCGTCACCAGCGAGTATACGGTTAACAAAACGGAACGCTGACAAAACGTTCGAAGTTCCAGATACTGGTTCGACGATTCGCAACCAGGGGGGGGGCTTCGTCTTTTCGAGGTAAGAGCGATACTGGTGATTTTCCTACGACGTCGTTCGTCGTCGTCACTGTGACTTATGATAGCGATGAGTCGCTCTCTACCCGGTTGGATCGAGCGACGACCATTGCGCTCTTCCTCCGTATTCCTCGCTCGCTCCGGTTTCTCCTCGTTCTCCATTCTTTTGTCTCCCCCCTCCCTCCCTTCCTCGCTTTACCGACCAACATTGTAATACGTACCCAGGGCCAAGCAAGCGGGATGGAAGCCGGGCTCGATTTCACGAGACATTAGTCGAACAAAAAAGGGGAGGCCTCCATTCTTTCATGCTGTCACCTAGTGGAGGGACTAGGAGGCTCTCGCTGCGATGCTCACGCCCCTACCGGCTTCCGCGTTAAAGTGAAAGGAAGAACGCGTCATTGCGCTCCTTGGTTCTACCTCTCACCCCCCCGCCCCGCCCCGATTACTCCCCGTCCCTCGTTTTCCTCTCCACGGTCGACACTTTCGTCATCATTCTACTTCTTCACTCGCTGCATCGCTGCTGTGTGCCGTACGCACACAATGTCGAGCAACGACACGTGGTATAAGTTCGAAAGGGAAGGTTGTTGTGACTGATCGTTGATACATAACGATATCCTGAGAAGCTTTATTCGATACATGTATATAACGCACAGCTTGATGGAAATCCGGTGTCTTCGTAGCCGGAAAGGGCTGAGTGCGCAACTTTTATCCATCGACGAAAATAACAGTTTCGCGATGGCTCATCTTCCGGATGAGACGTTACGAGGTAAAATCGTGTTTACCATAGAGAAGAAAAAAAAGCAGAGGAAACGAGACGGTATCGTATGGAAAATGTCTGAGGCGGACGAAAGAAAGGAACGAAATATTGACTCGGCGAACGGTCGTAAGTGCCCAAATGTTTCATTTTTGCAAGAATCCGTCGACGCGAAAATATATACGGGTGGAACACGCGATACCTTTGGACATTGTTAGCACAACATACCTATATATATAGCGTGTTCCTGTTATATCCGAGACATCGTGTGTCCGGCGTCATGATAATTGCGTGAGACACAGGGACTACCCTCGACCTGCCCCGGGCACACCATAAAACTCGATCGATTCCCATCTATGTATGTATTACTTACACATATGTATATAGCTGTATGAATATATAGATAGTAAGTATCCAGGGCCGGTGAAACGGCGAGCGCGTTACGCGTCAGGAATTTACAGGGCACACGAGGAGAGGACGTCGTCGTTACCGTGCGAGTCGTTGCAGTCAGCCGGAGGGCGAAATACTTTGGGTGCATGTGCAGGCCTGAACTTTCGAGCCGGCGGAAAGTGTCGGTTAACCGATAGCGCACAACTCCGCTCTTGTTACACGTTGGACGATTTTCAGAGTTTGCGTGAGAAAAAGAGTCGAGGCAGGGGCGGGGGTGGAAGGTTGAGGGTGGGAAAAGGGGGTGAGAATGAAACTTTTGTGACGATTTCGACGATCGTCCGCTGTGTCGAGAATAACGTGGAACAAGAATGAACTTTCGCTGCCACAGGTGGATCGTTCCTTCTTGTTCGCAATACGCGCAAGCCCGCTCGAACTAGTTCACCGTGAAACATGTTTTTTCTTCTTCTTTCTTTCGTTCTTTATTCATAGAAAGAACCGCTTAATCGTGGACCAGGGTTTCTCGTGGTGCGATGGAATTTCGTTTGCTACCGGGCGGGTTCAAACGATTCGGCCCAAAATCTACGGGACCGGAAGATCTCGAGACGAGATCTTCTCTCTTCTCGTTACGATCGAATGAATTCTTACCATGGGGCATTTTCTTAAATTCATTGTACCCGACACGCACGGTCGAGATTCGACGCTTTATACCTAATACACGTTTTATTATGTACACAAGCCGATAATAATGACGAGTTATATACGAATTATGGTTCGCCCGGTCTAGATCGAAATATCTTCCGTTTCGGCCGCTTTCCCTGGAACTGGTTACAAGGCCACGACGGCTGGATTTATTTTTTCGTCGAAACGCTTTCGGCCGAAGGTTTTTCTTAAATGACCAATTTTGGTCACGAGACGAACGGACCTGCCACTGCGCGTGCGCGCGTAGTTATATATATCGCACGATCATGGTTACCGACTTCTGTCTCATTCATGCGATAAAATACGCTTCAAGGAGATGCAACATGTAGCGCGCAAATATTACATTGAATAATTGAGAATTCTTTATTATGCTTGTTTTCTCATTAAAGGACGAATAAAAAATACGGGAATAGAAATGAAAAATTATTTTTACATCTTATTTCAATGTTCGTATCGAAAATTATTTATTTCTTGCTCGATGAAAGACAAATGTATGTTTTACACTGTTGTTTTATTATAAACGTATCGACGTTCGACGAAAAAGTAATTTTGAAAATTCTTTAAAACATTCTGAAAAATAAATACTTTGATGAATTATCGGTCACAAAGAAATTCTCGAATAGATGAAATTTCAGCGAGTTTTTTGTTTGTTTCTTTGTTAGAAAAATGCCAATAATCGATGAAAAAATAATTGCGAAAATTTACCAATCGCATTTTCCACGTCGTAGGCATTTGGGTCGTTCTCATTCGAGCGCAGAAACTTTTATGGTGGTATCCGGTAGGAGATTGCATAATTACATAAATTAGTGGTTCGTGCGCGAGGCTCGCGGAGGATGAACGGTTACGGGGAACAGAAATTCAGCGACGACGGACGAACGAACGCGTGTCTAATTTCCCTACGAATAGCCCGATCGACGCTGCCCTACGGGCGGCCTCCGGTGATTTACACAGCTAATACTCCCTGTACTCAAGCACCGCGTATGTCGGATATGTTAATGTCTACAAGCTTGTTCGACACATTTATAGTAACTGATATTTGGATCAGTCCAATAGCACCAAGAGAGGCCGAATATTAAACCAACTCTCGTGACAGCTATTTATTCCCTAATTATGAAAATATTCTCGTTAACGGTCCAGTCCTTAATTCAAAATGTTCAAATATCCGCGGTTCGTTCACTAAACACCTGATTTATCGCGTGATAGGACAACTTTCAATTTCGTCAAAATTAGAATACCCAAAACATCTTCTTCGAACGTTAAATATCTGAGAATAAAAATAGCGAATTTATTGAAAACGATAATTTTTCAAATATATACTATTTACAATATTATAGAAATTGTTGAAAAATTTGGATAATCGACATATTTATTTTTGGAAAAAGTTTTTAGTTTACAAGTCGTATTACACGCGTAGGTATACGAACCCTCGAGAAGACTCGGGACGAGATATTTTCTCGTGACGCTTAATTGAAAACTCGTTTATCGATCGATCGATCGATAATAATGCTTGCGAGAGAGAAAGAGAGAGGGGCTTGTCGCAAGTCATGCGCAAGTAGGCCGATGATATAAAGTTACCACCGCGCGTCTATTGCCCGCGCCATTCGTAGAGTAAATACACGCGTCGTACTTGTATGTCCGTGTGTTTCTTACCACACTAAGTTACCTGTTAATGCCTACGAGAGATCACATTCGACGCTCATTAGCCTAATCACCCTCATTACAAGAAATTAATATGCAAATACGTAGAAGCGAGATCGCGGCTCTCGCGTTATTTATAACGCTCCGTGAAAATATAAGCGCAAACACAAATATATATACATATATGTGTATATGGGACTTTTACTGAGTGAACGGTGGATTCGCGCGATCCCAACATGTCACCCAATTAGTTATCCCACTTTATATACACGCCGTGTATAATATACACTGTACTATGTACAACGCGCGCTTATAGTATAGCGTGTATACGCGATACCGTAATCGTACGCGCGCCTCGCGAACGTCCATAGTAACGGCGCTTCGTCGAGAATTTTTTCCAGCGACACTCGCCAACGAGATAAAATATCTTATTACTGTCGAACAATCTTTTTTTTCTTCCTCCCTTAACACACATATTTGCGTTAAAACTCGTTACGTCAAATTCCGAATGTAAATCGAGTATTTACGAAACGCCGTACACGTTTAATCGAGTCGCGTGATAATTTACCATTCGATTCGCTTCTCTCGGGGCCTGCCAGGGAGGGTTTCCAGCTAGTCCTATTCTTCAAGTATAAAGCAATTTATACAATCTCGCTCGATCATGTTTAGGCGATCAGGCGAATTAGTCGTTATACATAATCAACAAAATTCTGATGACGATCTAACGTTTGTTATAAATCATTTTACATCGCGAACAAGAATATGATTTTTTAATATAACAATTATTTAAAAAATATTTTTGTAATAATTCACTAATTCTATGAACGATGTTGTATTTGAGTAAGAATTCGAGCCTTCTGTAATTACGTAAGATTTGTTTAACGTGTTAATATTTGAAAAATAATTTAACACTTTATTAATATTCTTTTCTTTATTTGAATTTTGAATTAAATATTCGTAGTAGGTATAGTACGCTTTCTCAACTGGCACGCTTTTGTTCGATTCAAAGAGCTCGGTGATCTGCGTATGAAAAGGACGCGGACCAAAAATGCTTTGCGCACTGCAGTTGCCGCATAGATCCTTCTAATCAACCGTTAACGGGTCGCAAGCCTCCACTTATGTATATATATATATGTACGCCTTCAAACATACACTGTGAACGAAACGGACAAGTCTACACCGATAAACGGATCCACGTAAAATGGCGTCGATGTGTAGAGTCAAGAGATGCTGGAGTGTCGAATAAATTATGAAAATGCCGAATGTCAAAAGTGATCAAAGCAAAATGCCGCGCGCTCATTGTCTAACGGCCCCCGCGGCCCGATGTGTTTGACTCTCGTAAACGCCCGAAGCGCTCTGTCCTCTCTCTACCTTTTTCTCTTCCTCTCCCTCTCTGTCTCTATTTTTCCCTGTGTGTGTGACGAGATCCTCGAACGAAAAGAAGAAACCAAACGCCCGCGAATGAATTACGCATGTGCGATGAAGACACGTTGCTCGAAAGTGAGAATTACGTCACACCTGTACTGTGCAACCGTGTCAAAAACACCGAGTTTACGCTTGTACGTTCATTGCTATGATAAATTTAAACACGTGTATTTTTACGTAATAAGAACGATATGTCAAAAAACTTCAAATTTTCAGCGAAAATACGCTAATTGTAAAATAAAGAAAAGATATTAAACAAAATTAACTGTTCAACGACAATAGCAACAAAATATATATCTATAAGCGGTTAAAAGATCGTGACTATATCGCGATCTCGCTTCTTCTCAAGCCAATTCGCTAGCGGGAAAATAGTGTCTACCGCTATTTTCCCGCTAGCTCGCGCGTGGATCGCGCGAGCTCGCGCAAAGCGTCTCTCGCACAAGAACGCGCTTTATCTCTCGATTTATCTAGCTATTAATTATCGATGTAAACGCCGGCCTCGTTAACCCGTGAAAACGTGAGTTCATCCGCCTCGAGCATCATCTTCCTCGTCGACCACCCCCCACCCCTCGCCCCTTCCAATCTCCCCATTCCCCCCGCAACTATACCTTTCTCCGTCTTGCAGATCTTTCGCTCGATTTAATTGCATAATCATTCTTCATTCTCGCGATATTATGAATCATGCCCGTGATGTTTTATTTTTTTCATCCACTTGCACTTTTTTTCCATCTACTTATGGGAGAAATGAAAAATGGCGACCGCGTTTAAAGAGCGGACGTACGATACTGACCCCTTTAAGAGCTCTGATATCGTAGCACCTACGACACGAGAGCCATGTGAAAAGCTTCGATAAAATGAACCGTCGTGAAATTGCAAAGCGCTCTATCTCGCGCCAAGAGGCTGTGATGTACCTATCCTCGATGTAGGATAGCTATCTCTTATGCACCTTTATGCCAGGCCTTGCATACATTTCGCTCGACTTGACATATCTATATATATGTATATATGTGTCTCTTTTTTCATGTGTATAGACGAATGTTATGGGCGACCCGTGTCGCACAGATTTCATCGTTACTTTATCGATGATCAATGCACCTATAGAATGAAAAAAAGCAAATAAAATTTTGGATGCATGAAGGACTCATCCCTTCGGTACGAGCGTCGCTGAAAACATATCGTCTTATAAACTGATTAAAAAAATTGATGATTACAGAGATGGAATTAAATTGCGATCTTGATCGTAAACTCGTGTATTTTTGTTACGTAATAAGTAGAGGACAGCACTTTTGATCATCCGGGCTCAATACCGAAACGGCTTTCGCATCTTCTTTGGTACTTCTTTCGATCTTACGTTCTAGGGCCAACCCGGTATAACGAGGCTCGTGTGTACGCAAACCAGCTGGACACTGTCGTATTTTTCATTAACACTCTGTAAAGCCCCGCATGAATAGGTAAACCCGGGGGCGAGTATGTAGCTCGTTGAACGACAGAGAAAGATAGATAGCTGCTTTTCCACGCTTCGTGGCGATCTCTCTCGCCAACGGGGGCAGCAACAGAGCTTCACTCGCTCTCGCTCTCTCTCTCTCTCTCTCTCTCTCTCTCTCTCTCTTTCTTTCTCTCTCGTGGAAGCACACCGGTCAAGAGTTTAAGACGCGCTTCCGTGTTATATCATCGTGATAGAGCCGCTTGCCTATCTTCGTATACCCTGTGCTAGCATACGCCTAGTTGCGACACTCTTTACACGAAAATGAAGAAGAAGAGAAAAAAATAAGAAAAATGAAAAACGCTACATAAACGAAGATCGAGGATAGAGAAAAAGCAAAATTGTCAAATATCCCGCCTATCTCATCTACACCAAGGTGTCAACGAGGCTTACTTTCGCGGTTAAAAATAAACTTGTGTTACGGAAGAACGGTGTAATCTGTCATCTAAACTCCGTTAAATCGTACCATCGTTTTTCTCTCGAAGTGAGCGGCGTCGTTGTCTGGCGACGATGAAAATCTTTCATCTTCATGTTGTCAATGAAACATCCCCCGGTTCGCGTCTCCCTCTATGCGCCTCTCGTGCGAAGCTCGACGAGAGTTATCGCTGCAAGTATGAAAGTACGACCACGAAAATTCGAAAAATATATTTTTTTTCTTCTAATTTCGTATGAAAATATGAAAAATATATACATTTCCTTAAGAATATTTCTCTACAATAATCGTTTTTTTAACGAAAAAATATTTCTCATAATTTCGAATAAAAATGCGACAAACATTTGCCCACATTTCTTGATTTTCGTAGCGAAAACAAAATTTTCAAAATTTTAAATAATAACAGTATGACAAATCTTATTTTTACCGAAAGAATAAATCGTTGTTGAAAACACGTGAACGTTTAGACGTACAATTTCATTTCGTTTTTTTTTTTTTAATTTCTTTCATTCGCGCATTCCAGTTTAATGCTAGGTCATAATGCCTCGAGGTGCCAATCATCGTAACGATCTATCTTCAATGACTTTTCGACGCGAGGACCTCCGGTATGCTCGCTTTAGTGATCCGTCTAACAAACCGATCGATGTACCGTGCGTATAAGACGCGCGCGATCGTGTGCGTGGGGTCATCGAATGAACTTCTCGTACTAGATGTATTATAATACAGTACGCATATGATATATCTATACGTTATATTCGTCGATCGTATAGATTGCTCGATGGCTGAGAATCGATGACGATTCGAAAAAAGAGGCCTCGAGCTGATTTTGAAGCGTCACGCCTGCGCTCTCTTCTCGTGGAATTTCTGTGCGGTACTGGGTAATGTTACACAAGCCGCCGACGAGCCGCGTTCTTGCCGTGCGATGTTTTTACCTATATATATGAACGCTATATCTATCGAACAATGCTGTGACTGGCTGCTGGCTTTTATCCTTCATTCTTCCCCCTCACCGCCCCAGCGGACATCGTCTTCCGCAACTATGGGCCAAAGACGTCCGTGAAACTTCCGCCTTCGAGCCGTGGCTACACTCCGCGGATATCACAGTCTCGCAGTATATATCGATATACGAAACCTCCGTACCGCCAGTTTCCAGCCACGACAACAAAACGCAGCTCTGTGTAGCCGGAACACGGCTCTTTCTCTCTCTCTCTCTTTCTTTCCGTGTGCTCATACTCATTGTGGGAACGTTGCCGAGAAAATTCCTAACGGAATCGTCGCTTTGGAGTGTCTTCACGACTGGCGAAACAAACCGCGTGTCCCTCTAATAAGGGGACTGCCCCAACTAAAACGTTGTTAAGTACGAAAATAATTATTATTCGAAATTATAACAAGCCAGCCAGACTTTGGCTTCTTCGAAGATTTCTTCGAGCCACGAAATAAAGACGATCGATCTTTCGGTCCGAAAATCAAATCGATTTATCACCGAGGCTTATTTCTTTTTTTCTTTCTTCTTATTCACGTTCGCTACCTCCCCCTTCTCTCCATTATAACGCGATAAATAATCGATCGGGAGTTTAATGTCGACATCACCCGCGTACATACACGCGTGCGCGGGCAAATGATAGAACGTCTCGTCGAAGATTCCAGGCATTATTTCACATGGAACCCGGAGTGGCCATGCGCACGCGCGCCCGCGCATACTCATTGCGTGGCCGCGCGCAGGCGCGCATGCGCCCTCGCCGCGTGTGTGCGTCACGCCGCCGCGCGGCGAAAGGGTACGAATCATCGCGAATGCTCGAGGCTATATCGTTAAACATAGAGGCCCGAGTCTCATCATACGTTCCGGCGAAGACACATCATCGCGAAGGTACTCGGGGCTTGCTCTCTTACATGGTACGCAGGTTCCGCCTTCCATTCAAGGTTTTCCTTGTATAGTCTTATATACACGTATCGCACACGAACTCACCTACGTATACAGCGAGCAAGTATCCTCTTTTGCGTACGCGACTATATCCTTCCGCGATTCCCCCCACGGCCAGGACGAGAGATAAATTTTCAATTCCATTGACGACCATCGCGCGTAGGTATGCTTTAACTTATCGATTCATTTTGCCTGAGTAAAAACTGTGCCAGACGCCGGTATGGCGATAAACAAAGTACCAGAAAGCAAAAAAAAGAACAATTTTTTCAAACGAAAAATCGAGATCGATCGTGGAGGTCCGAGGACGCGACCGAAGGGTCAACTCGATCTGCTTCAATCGATTTCGCCGCCGTTCAACAATACGATACACAGCTCGATGCTTGTCATTATATACATACATATATATATATATGTATATATGTATAACCGACCCTGACTCACAACGAGAACGGGCCGCCCGGTTGCCACGCAACCTGGATTGGCGGAGGCGCGCGATTGATTTACGAAGGAAAAAAAAGTGAGACGAACGAGAGTTACCGCGAGAGAGCACTCCCTCGTACCTAAGGTACAACTACTACGGTATGTATATATACATATACAAAGAGATGGCGAAAACGGAGAGAGGCGAGAGAGTGCAGCGAGCACGCGGTGCTTGGGCATATATACCAGCAAGGAGAACGGAACGACGGTAAATCTTGCGTCGATTGACACGTGTGAAATGCGCCAGCTAGCTACCTTCCCTGCCACCCTTTCTTTGGCAAGGGGTCTTTGCTTTAACGTATATACGCGAGTCCGACCTGAGAAAAAAAACAGCGAGAGACCGAGAGACAGAGAGAGAGAGAGAGAGAGAGAGAGAGAGGGGCAAAAGGACAGCAAATGCAAAATTCCGAAATCGTTCAAGATGAAACTCTGTCTCATGGTGCCCGCAGCAACGATGTTTCCTACGTCAATTGGTCATCTTCACCATGTCGCGTTGTCTCCGATTAAAAAAGTGCTTCAGTTTTAGAGGAATCTCAAGATATCCGAGCACGTCTGCAAAATTGACATGTACAAAAAATGTCTACGAGAGAAAGATTGCTCAATCCGGCAGGCCGAAGTAGAAATGGCCTGCTCGGATATTGGAACATCGTGTGCGATGCAGGAGTTTTCGGTCCAACGTCCGCGGTATTATCGAGCCTTCGCGTAAAGTCTCCCGTGAAGTCAGACGAGATCATGCCCCGGTGCCCTGAGCTCGGTCCTTCAAAGTGTGTCTACGTACATTTCTCTCTCTCTCTCTCTCTCTCTCTCTTTGTCCCTCTCGCTCGGTTTGTTACGTCCTCGAACAGACGTACGTAGAGTTACGATGAAAGTGTTCGAGCGTACCAACGTTAGCGAGCCTCGACGCCAGGCCCCAAAAAACCTATAAAACCTTATCTCCAATTTTGACCGAAATCGATTTGACCCCTGACAGCCACGTGAGATCATCCGGTGGCAGAAGAACGGCAGAGGAAGTAAAATCTGTGGAACGATGAGTGAGCGAGTGAGTGAAGGTGATGGTCATGGAAGAACAGGGAGCGAAAGAACGAAAGAAAGACCAAGGAATAGGAGCGACAGAGCGCGAAAGAGAAGAGTCGGAACGAAGTGAACGCGTATAGTTTATCTACGTCTCGTGGGCTCTTTCCTTCGAAACGGTTCTCGAGGCTCGTCGTGTACATATACGCGCGTCGTCAAAATATTTGAAACCGAACGAGACGAGAGGAATGGACCATGAGAGGCTGGACTCTACTCGACCAAACGTGTCCGAGTTCCACCCAACAAAATCGATGGTTTTATAACAAGAGTGGTCGTATTTCCGAGTTTCGATAAAATGTCCATGGTATTTAAAAGAAAAAACACGACGTCGATGATTCTCGATTAATTTGGAGAAAAAAAAATGTCGACGACGTACAAACTAAGGCGGCAAACTAATGAGCTATCGTCGAACGGTCGCACTTCTATAAAGCGCTGACGGACGAACGGAAAAACCTTGTAATTTGTCTTCGTGTATAAATTTTGTATCAAGTTTCTTTTTTTTACGCTTTTTTATATTTTTTTCCCTCGAACAGGTCGAGTTTTCTCACGCGTTATAAAACAAACATACTATAATTTGAATAAACCGCTACCGCGTATCCTCATCAGCGTCGGCTTCGCGGCGGCCACCGCGTTATCAAGAGTATCGCATTTCCCATTAAGATCTTTGATCGTTTCGAATTTATGCGCGAGAAGGCACACATCATCGTCGCGGTGAATAAAGAGAAAAAAGATATAAAAATAATGTTTAAAGGCTCGGAGGCGACGCTTACAAGGCCAGCCACCTCAACGGGGTCTCTTTCGCGCGAACCAAACTCGGGGACCAAGAGAATGAGTAAGAGCGAAAGAGAGAGAGAGAGCGAGAGAGCGAGAGTGAGAACTTCGATCTCCGAGAGCTTTTCGATGATGAGCGGGCGGACAGTGTGAGACGCGAAGAGTCGAGACTTGTATACAGTCGATAATCGATTCGTGAGATGACCTCGCACCGAGAACGCTTGAACCCCCTCATCATTGCCCCGCGTTCGCGATCGCAAACGAGGGCCTATTCAAAATTAGCAAGACCCATCTATATATGTGTATACACACACACACATATATATATGTACGTATGTATGTAGACGAGATAAAGTAACTATGTAGTAAAGGCAGCAAAAGATGGCTCGGCCGCGACCGTTCGCAGAGGCGATCGAGCGTCATCTCACAATCAGTCTCGAATCGTTTTGATCGATGTCTCTCGCCTTGGCGGGTACATCATCACCGCGTAGCTCTCACGTCCATATACTTGTTTGACAACGACTTTCTTGTATCGTGGGTACAATATTCGTATGTGTAAAAAATCACACACGCGCACATATATTACTATTGTTATTATTATTAATATTGTTATTTTATTAATTATTATTGATGTATATTATTATTATTATTATATGCATATACACGTATACTTATGTTATGAGTGCTGTGAGAGAGACGAGAGGTTAGGGGTAGTGGTTAGGGGGAATGGAACAATACTCACGGGAAGGAAAGTATGTTCGTGCGAGCCGAAATCGTGCGGCATCGAAACCGTTTCTTCCATTCATTTCTTACACGATTATTCTTTTACCTCGTATACGATTCCTCGAGCTCGTCTCTCGCTGCCCGTCGTATCGACGAGTGTGCCCACGCACGATTGCAAGAGAGAAGAAACAAAAATCAAATAAAAACATATACATTTCTACCGCTACATCGTACGGGACAAAGAACGCAAAGATTCTCACGTAAATCGACGGTGGACACGAGGCAAAATGGGCTTTGAATTGAATCAAGAGGAGGATGGAACGGGATGAAACGCGTAGAAACAACGTTCGAGTTATCCGTGTAAATCGGCGAGAAAATCGAGAGCTATTACGGTGTCGCCGCATCTCGATGCGATTGAAAGACACCCTCCCTCTCGGCTGGCAGTTTTGCCTCTCGTACATTTTTCCGTAGCCCTTGTGCGTCCGCGACCGCGAGAAAACGCAATCGTTAAGTATACGCGTGCCGCGACCGTTTCCCTATTATCGGTAGATTTGTGGCTCTCCGTACCTACACCGGGAGAAGGATTCGGTCAGAGAACCTTTGGCATTCGTGAATGTTTGCATCCGAGGACACTATTTTTCTCTCTCTTGGTGGAGGAATCCCCTTCTCCCCTTTCCTCTCCTCTCCACCCCTCGTGCCACGTGTGTGTGTCGGCTTCGTCCTTTAGACTTTTCCTGGTTGTCTCGAACGATCTTACCGCTCGTATACAACGCGATCTTCTTCTTCTCCTTCTTCCTGTATCGCGTATATACACTATGTGAGTATAATATACGTAAATCGTTCCGATATATCGACTACAGAACGTGAAATCGAGAAACAGAGACGGACAAACCGCGTTCCACTTGGTGGAAACGACGTTGTACCCGCGTTTCATCGGACCCTGGTCATTTGCGAAGTCAGAGCTCGGAACACAAGGCAGAGAGAGAGAGAGAGAGAGACAGACAGACAGACAGACAGAGAGAGAGAGAGAGAGAGCGGTGGCATCTATACCAACGATCCTGCGGTTGAACGCGAGAGTAGAGACAGGCGCGGTGGAAATAAAGCAAAATGCATGACGTCGCACGAAACGTAAACCACCACCGCGTTACCACGGCGTATGTGCCAGCCTCTCTTGTCTCGGATATATTCTCTGCACCAAAACCGTATATCTACCCCTGAATAACTATATATATATATATAGATATTTATGCCCGTTTATACGTCATTTCGTGAGTGTGTCTCGTACGTTGTGAAGGAAAACATCTGTGGGTCTCAGAAAGCGGCGGCCCGGGTAGAGAACGACGGCCCGCCTGATGTCGCTTCCTCTCTCTTACTCTCCCTCTTTCTCCTTCCTTCTATCTTTGCTTTCCTCAGCTTCCACGATCGAGCTTTCTTCGTAATACGGGTTGCATGTTATATATATATATATATATATATATACGTATGTTATAGCGAACTAGCACGTCGACACTAAATCATAATACGCGATCCCTCGCTGTGTCTCGTGCCACGGGCGAGAGAAAGAGAGACTCGCGCCCCGCTCTCGACTGTTTATCAAATGCGGGGATGAGCTTCTCTTTTTATAGACGATCGTATAACTTCGTTCTCTCTCTCTCTCTCTCTCCCCCTCTCGTTCCTCTTTTTTTTCTTTCACTATGGTGGTAGCTCGTTTACTATACTAGCCCAGTCAGCTAGTTGGTAAGCCAAGCTAGTCAACTAACTCGGCTGTCTCGTCGAGAGGTTGCCTCGCCGTCGCGTGGACGTGAGTCACGCTTGGTTTAGACGTTTCGTGGCTCCAACGACGACGACCACGACGCCGTTAGTGATGTTTGCACGCGATGTGGATCGTCATATATGCGTAATGTTAATACACACGTATACATATATATATATGTGTGTGTGTGTGTGTGTGTGTGTGTGCGTGTGTGTACACTGGAAGACACATGGGATGCACGAGGCTCGTCGGATAACTTTCACACCCAGCTAATTGCATTAATGCTACGTTGCTTTTTTCTTCTCTCTCTCTCTCTCTCTTGGCCTGTTTTCTACCGCGTCGTAACACGCGCCTCACTGACACAGTGCGTCGTTAAATCGATCGTTGTACGTCTTGTACCGTTTATTTATGAAGATAGTTCCGCGTTAAAAAAAACGACGAAGGTAAAATTATGCTCGTTCACCGTACCGAGACTGAACGTGATAATATAAAAAAAAACTTTAATGTTTGCTCGACAATGTTACGGCCCTTTACACAGTAGCGACGTTGCAAAGTCTCACAATGCCGATTGTTTTCATGATATATAAACATATATATATCGCGTATAATATAGAAAAGGCGCAATCTCATAATCCGATTTTCAACACCCAGCTTCTGAAACATAGAAATAATTGACATCTCCGTGAGATCGGATCAGGCGTGATAAAGTATACCGAGAACGAAGAGAGGGCAGAGATCTCGTTGCATTCAACATATGCATGCACATCGGGAGGTTCCTCTCTCTCTCTCTCTCTCTCTCTCTCTCTCGCTTGCTCTCTTCCTCTTTGCCTCGGTACCCGGAACCTCGTCGCGAGCTTTCGGTCGAACGGCATTGAGAACAGCAGCCGGGATTCGATATTAGTCCGGGCATAGCCAGCGGTCGTCTCCCGATGCAAGCCTCGGGGAAGCAGAAGCAGCGCGCGGGCGCACACATACACACCGCGTCTGCATTATTCATAACCAATTCCCGAATCCCAAACTCGAAATGAAGCACACACCGGCCTCGCGCCGGTTCCTGGCTACATATGCGATCTTCGTGTACCTCTCTTCCTCTTTCCAGCATCCTCGTTTGTACCCTCGCTCCGTCTTCCTGTCTCTCTCTCTCTCTCTCACTCTCTCTCTCTCTCTCTTTCCATCCCTCTTGATCTCTCTCACACTCACGATTGCCCTTACGATTGTTCGTTACGCCCACTTTTCTGTCGGTCGAACGTATAAATGTTTTATTTTTCTTATTTCGTTTCTTCTTCTTCATTTCGTTCTTCTCTTTCGATCGGTCACAGTTACGATACAGTCGGAGATACATACATATATCGAAATCCCATGATGTATACCTACGTGAGAACCGTTAGTACGAGGTCCGACTCGTATTTCCTGTATACGGAAATAATCGGGCACGTACGCGTTGTTCCATTGCCGAGGAGAATCTCCCTCTCTCTCTCTCTCTTTCTCTGGTGTGAAATCCTGGTAAATGACGAGAGATTCGACGAATTCGCCTTGACAGTTTTCCTAACCTATTCTTGGAAATTGCTGGCTTCGGGGCGACGGCTACAGCTTTCTCTCTCGCTCTGCTGCTATCTTCACACCTATGGTTATCGGAGCCAGCGACTACTATACATCGCTGCCTGCTGTATCGGTGTAACCTTTGGAGGTCAGACTTTCTTCGTTCGGCAAGTGAGTTGATCAACAGTACCGGCGACGCGGTCTTCGACACCTCTCGGCACCTTTCGTCGTGATTTGGAGGCAATCGTCTATTCTACTATATATATTATTACATCTAACCGATTAGCTTATTTATTTTATGCGGGGTAGTCGATAACTGCGGTAACTGCGTGATCATTGAGTGCGGCGTGAATGTCGGTTTTGTGCTACAGATGTGGCAAAGGCATTGCTAAGTTCTCGACTGTTTGCACTATTTGTGCGAGAGCCTTCCATCCGGGCTGCATAAAATATTATTTATCGCAGAAATTAGCAAAAGATTGTTGCAAGAGCGATTTTGCGAGTATGAATGCTGATCGTACGAATCCGTTGACCTTGGCAGGAAGTATGGAGATGCATGACGAGTCACAAGTAACGCTTGAAGGATTAATGCAGTATTTAAAAGAATCAAGGGCTGAGTCAGCCAAGGTGGCAGTTGACCTTAGGGGAGCGATCAATAAGATCAATGATAGACTAATTGATTTCCCCAAATTACTACAAGCCATAGAAGTGCATACTGACAAAATAGCAGCTCTTGAAGCTAATAATGCAAAACTCACTAGGGAGATGGAAGCAATGAAAGAAAATGTGAATGCTTCCATGGCAAAAAGCAATGTGGATAGCGAAACGGAAATAGTGATGGCTGGAATTCCTGACTCGATATCTGATGCTCCGCGCATTTTGGCTGAGAAAGTTCTTAGTGCGCTAGGAGTAGGGAATTTGACGAGTCATATTTTAGGAGCACGTGTAATGTTTCGTAAGAATCATCCCCAAGTTGCTCCTCAAGCTTCTACTACTACTTCGAGTCGTGGAGGGGGCTCTGAGCGGCGATCATTTTCTATTGTTGTTATGCTCACGTCAGCTGCGGTGCGTGATGCAATAATTAAGGCAAAGATATCACATAGAGTCCTTAAAGCCTGTGATGTTTTTAAGATAGATGTTAGTGGGAATATCTTTGTTAATGAATTGTTATCTGCTAACTGTTACAAATTACTACGGCAAGTGAAGGAGCAGGCTGCCAAAGTGTCCTATAAGTATGTTTGGGTGAGGAATTCGAGAATTCATACTAGGAGAGATGATGGGCAACCGGCAATAATTATTAATCACGCGGACGATCTAAAAAAAATGATTTGACTGCCCCTGCCATCATCGTCAGTTCGAGGGGTCAAGTCATCACGCAAAAAGACTCCCGGTGATTCAGCAGAAAAGTTAGATATTATTCAGATTATTCAGATTAACGCTAATTCCTTGCTTGGTCATATTGACAATATTAAAGCGTTTCTGGCTGGTCATTTTTGCCACATCGTATCAATTTCTGAAACGTGGCTCCGTCCGGAAATCTCGGACGATCTCGTAAAGATACCGGGTTACTTTCTACTTCGGAATGATAGAGATGGTAAAAGAGGCGGTGGTGTGGCGTGTTATGTTCATGAAACATTGAGAGTCAAGGTATTGGCAGCCTCGCTTAGCCATTATACTAAGTCGCCGGAATATCTCTTACTAGACATACATTATCCGAATAAGGACTCCCTACTATTTGCGTCAGTGTATAGGCCTCCTAAGGGTCGTTTGTTTAATGAATTTCTTGGTGTTTTCAATACTTTTATCTCTACATATAAGAATATTATTATCGCAGGCGATTTAAACTGCAATCTATTGTCTAGCTCATTTGAATCAAAGTATCTTCGTGATATGATTGCTTCTCTCTCGTTACATACGGTTGATTCTCAATCCACCCACCATACAGCGACCTCGGATACGCTAATTGATGTAATAATTGTTGATACGTGTGAGAAGGTGATTAGCTTTAAGAAATCAGTTGCTCCGTTTATTGCGGGTCATGATTTACTTGAACTCTCGTATACTTTTAATAGACTCGGTGACATGGGAAGCTCTATATCCCGTCGAGATTTTCGCAATTTTGATAGTGAAGCATTTAAATCGGCAGTGCAGGTGCGTCTACGTAGTATGGATTGCATTTTGACCAGTGATCAAATGACTGTGGAGGAGACGGATAATTCTCTTGCTGCATTGGAGTGTGCTCTTCTCAATGAGCTTGATGTGCATGCGCCTTTAAAGCGGTTTACTGTGCGTAGACCGATAGCTGTGTGGCTGACTCCAGAACTAAGATCACGCATTAGGCGACGGGACACATTGTATAAACAGGCAAAGAGAACAGGAAGTCTGCTGGGTTATGAGATTTATAGGAATTTTCGAAATGAATTAAGTACTGTTCTACGGCAAGCAAGGAGTACGTTTAACTTTCATAGGTTAGCAGGAATTCGGGATCCTAATAGATTGTGGAAGGAGCTGGCAGTACTTGGGCTAGTAAAAAGCACAAAGTCCTCGCCGTTACATTTCTTTTCGCGTGACCAGCTAAACAAGTACTATGTATCAATCGCAACGCACTCACCACCTTGCTCGATTGATGAGCTGCGTACTATTGGAACATCTGTGTTGCAGTCATGCCCAGGGTTTCAGTTTGAACCCGTTAGGGAAAGTGAAGTATTGAGCTTATTAGCAACTGCTGCATCAAATATGCATGCTGCGGGGCCTGATCGAGTCTCTCCTTTTGTCTTGAGAACCACAGCCACATCTCTAGCTCCCTTGGTGACTCGAATATTCAATTCTTATTTTTCTAATGCGTTTTTTCCGTTGAGCTGGAAGCGGATCTTCGTGCGACCACTATCGAAAATTAACTTGCCGATTTCTCCGTCGGACACTCGTCCGATTGCTAACCTAAGTGAGCTCTCTAAGCTCTATGAAAGGATTGCTCACAAGCAAATCTCTATGTACCTTGACCGTAATAATATTTTGGACGGGCGTCAAGCTGGTTATCGGAAGGGTCATAGCACCCAGACAGCGCTGCTGCGTCTTTCTCATGATGTTAGAAAGGCGGCAGACGAAGGCCGGGTTACAGTCTCTGTACTATTTGATTTCAGTAAAGCGTTCGACACCGTATCGCATGTGATCCTTTTGCAAAAGCTCCGGGGAATAGGCTTTGCTGAATCAGCGCTAAATTGGATGCACGCCTATCTCTCGGGAAGGGTTCAGGCTGTTAAAGATAACGAACATTTATCGGAGTGGCTTCCTACCACTACAGGTGTACCTCAAGGCTCAGTTTTGGGGCCATTATTATTTTCAATTTTTATCAATGATATTGCAACTACGCTTCAGTATTCTTCTCATATAATATTTGCAGATGATACTCAAATATATTCCAGCTGTTATCCGGCTGAATTGACGGACCATCTAGCGAAGATATTATATGACGTTAATCAGATTTCCGACTACGCGATGAGAAATGGTCTGACACTAAATCTTACTAAGTCTTCGGTCATGGTCTCGGGAAGTGGCACCCATGTGCGAAATATTGACCTCAGTGCGTTACCGGCGATCACGGTTAATCAGATTACGCTGCCATATGTTAGTGAGGCTAGAAACTTAGGAGTTATCTTCCAATCAAATCTTTCTTGGTCCAGCCACGTAGTGTCGATTTCGAGGAAAGTAAACTTTACCTTGCACAAGTTAAAGCATCAAAAGAACTCTCTGTCGACCGAACTAAGAGTGAAGCTAGTCTCGGCCCTTGTATTACCGCACATTGATTATTGTTGCCTTGTATACAATGATTTATCGGGACTGTTAGATTTAAGGCTCCAGAGGCTGGTAAATGGAGCAATCAGATTTATATTCAATCTGCGTAGAGACGAACATATTACGCCATATCGTAAGCGGTTAAGGTGGTTGAACGTTGTAAATAGAAGGAAGTATTTTCTAGGTATTGTCACTTACAATATCCTCACTAATAATGCTCCATCGTACCTTGTGGAGCTGTTTCCCTTGCGTGACAATGAAGCTAGACATTCATCTCGTCTGGGACCTGCCGGCATTTTTCTCATTCCTAATCATAGAACGGCTATTTATCGCAATTCATTTTATCTCTCAGCAGTTTATTTTTGGCACTCGCTGCCGATGCATGTGACCACGTCGTCCTCCCTCCCTATTTTCAAAGCCCGGCTATTTAACTTTCTTTTATCGTTAGAGGTGGCATCCCAGGGGGGAGCAAGTGATGAGAATGATGAATTGTGAGGTTATATGCGAATTGCGAGCTTAGTGGCTCTTTACTAAATTAAGGTTTAATTGTTAGGTTTAGAACTATTATGATTTAATATTGTACTTCACTTCTATTTTGTATTTTGTATTATTTTATTTTGATTGTGTTACAACTAATTCAAATGTAACTGAATTTTTGCCCCAAAGTACTACTAGGGCATAATAAATTTATCTATCTATCTATCTATCTCTCTCTCAAGAGTGAATAAATTTCGAAAGCCCTCCCAGAGAAAACGAGACGTGAACGGACGGGGACGCGAACAGCGAGGAAGAGCAACCGCGAGATACCAAGCGCGCACATAGAGACACGAGCACGAACGCACGAGGAGTAGAAACTCGCAAGGCTCCTAATAGCTAATAGCTTTTCATCCGCGCGTCACGTCTCTTTCGCTTTTCTACTGTACCTCCAACGTTGACAGAGAGAAGCGGGCGAGCGCGATTTTCAGAGATTCACGGAGTAAACGGTCGACGGGACGAAAGACCCAGGCAAAATCGTAAAATAAATCACATCTTTGATCTATATTCGTGCGAAATTCTGTTTTCGTACCGTTGGTAGAATTCACTCGTCGGTTTCGCGAAACTGAAAATACTCAGAGTTAAAGGTCAACATCGCGAGCTAGAAAAACGTCACTAAAGGTACTTACACGTGGTCTTGATTAGTATTTTGAGCTTGACGAGCGTCCGGTGTCACTGATTTACGTCCAGATTTGTCTCGAGTCCAAAGAGTCTCGAGAAATCCGCCGAGCACTTGAGGAACGATCCTCGAGAAACGAAAGTAGCGTAATAGTAACGTAAATACTTGTTTCAATACTTGAAGCCGTATATATATGTGTGTCAATGAGGATCCGTGATTGCACATAATTCATCTCAACGCTATAATAAAACTCGGACGTACGGTAGTAAATTACGAAATATTCAAAATATTAGGGGACGTAGAAATCAATCTACGTACGAACAGAAGTAGGGATTGAAACTCGCTCGAAACTCTCGTGAAGCATCTGCGAACCTTGAGGCTGGCTCGTAAGGCATATATATTCCGTCTAATACGTCGCGCGTTGTTGTCCATAACGCCCATAGTTACCGTGGAAGCTGGGCGTTCCCGGACGTGAGCCACATCTCTCGACGATTCATTCTCTTCACCGGTTTTCTCTAATGCCACACCGCAGCCACATAGTTCTCTCGTGCTGAACCAAACGGGAGAGCGACCAGAGAGAGCAAGAGAGAGAGAGAGAGAGGCAGAGAGCGAGCCTTTGTCGAAAGTTTCACTCCTCTCTCGTGCCATGCTCATATACCCCAGCGATGCCACCAACATCGTTGCAGCAGCACGCCCTGCTCGACTCTCGCACATGCTCCCGTGCCTGTGTTCGAGTCTCTCGATCTCGTAGCTACTCCATTCCGCCTCCGGAGGCTCGATTTCATCAGGTCTCGGCTTTTGTATATCCTGCTACGACGTTGCTCCTTGCTTTTGCAGAATAGACACCGCGGGTAGGTATATAAGATCACGAGAGGGACTTTCACTGGCCAGGAGACGGAGTCACCCACATGCCGAACCGAGTATACACGTTGTGTTTATTCCTCGTTGCTTTGATATTGTAGCTCTCTCTCTCTCTCTCTCTCTCTCTCTGCTCCCGCTTAGCTGGATGTTCTCCCACAAGGAGTATAAATAACGAAAAACGTATATTCAACGATCGATCTTTATCTTTCGAAAGATTCGAGTCACAGAGGATTCGCGGAGGGGCATTTGTGATCCTCATCGTACTTTAATCAGCGAAAAGTCACGAGCTACCAGAATTTGTGTCGATCCATCATGAAAACCGTGACGAGGTACTCGTTCCAAGGCACGTACCTCGAGTCTGAAAGCTGCGAGAAGATCGCCCCAGAAGAAGTCTAGTTCTTTCTCTCGTTATCTCGTCTTGGTCTTCTGCCTCGGACATCGAGCAGGACTACCAGAAGCCACGGAGTAAAAGATTCCAGAGAGAGAAAGAGGGAGAGCGAGAGGGAGAAGGACGAGGACGAGGTTCTCCTCTCGGTAGCGAGAGGGCAGAAGGAACAATCGCCGGAGTGGAAACTCGACACGAAGACATTCACCAGTGCCAACGCTCGGACCAGGCCCAATTAATACGTGTCCATTCAAAACGCGAGCGTATAAGCCTCCGTGTGTAACGGAGGTCTGGGTTGGGAATGAGGGAGTTCACAGAGGGAAAGCGGTAACAACACACCGCGTACTATACAGAACAACGCCGCATAGCTATGGAAATGTATATATATACATATATATATACGTGGTACATAGTGTATTATAGCAAAAGGCAGAATAGGTAAAGGTAAAGCAGCGAGTCCTGGCCTCGGGCAAGCTCTCGGACTTGCGGAGAAGTCCCCGTTGGCATCCGCCTCGGTGCTGTTGCGAAGGTACAAGAGCGCGCGGTCTTCAGACACACGGAGTGAAAAGGGTAGCCCACGAAGCATAACCAAGTAGCCCACGACAATAAGCGGGGAAACGTTTTATTAATTGCAAAGATCCGTCAGTGTCTCCGTGGGCTGCCATATTAGATGCTTGACTACCGAACCAAAGCTGAGTAAGCTACAGGCAGTGGCAAGATGGACGATGGGTTGGGGATGCACTTCTTGCACAAGAGACACAGAGAACAAGAGAGAGAGAGAGAGAGAGAGAGGGAGAGAGTAATGTTGCAAGTGAGATGGAAAATCTCTGGCATCGTGAGCTCTCGACAACGCTCGAGTAGGAAAGCAAAAGCGAACGGTGGAAAAGCAAGAAAGCCGGTTGACGGAACGTGAAGGGGGATGGACGATGAAGCGCTCTTCGCGGGTACATTATGTTTCCTCGGGTAAAACGGTGAAATTCAGTGGGACACGAGGTGGAAAGAGGAAAAGCGAGGAAACTCTAGATGTGGAGGGTGTGTGTGCACGAGCGTCTGTGAGTCTCGGTAGAGCCGAAAAGAGCCCGCGAAGATGAGGGAGTGACGCCGACGACCACCTGTGGAGCAGGGGTGTTTCATTCCTGTTCTTTTTTCTACCACCCCTTTTCCTTTTTCCCCCTTCTTGCCGTCTTTCTGGTTCCTCGCTCAGGTGCGCTTGTACCGAATTCAAGGAAAAGTCTGAACTCATCGGTGTCATCGGTACTTTGAGGGTCGTGCAATGGCGAATATTCGAGTGGGCATATGCGAGCACGTCGTTATTTCGAAACACGAACGAAGCGGATAATCTCCGGTTCTCTATGTCGTTCATGTTGTCAGGTTCGTTAAGTAGTTGGTCCACAACGTCGTATAATACATCACCGACCATTATATTTCCATCACCTCATCTCGACGCGTTACACGTGGTTCGAGATGGTCAATCGTCGATTGTCGATACGACGAGTCTCAACCGTAGAAGAACAATCGATCAAGCACCGGCACAGCCGGAGCATATTCTTATCCCGTAGATAAACTCGTTGGTCTTGCTCATAGCCGTGTAAGTGATGGTAAATACCCCGTTGTACATTTGACCATGTCCAGGATGCACAGTCATTTGGTTTTCGTTGCCGCGCTGGCATGGGATTATATACATGTGTAAAGACATCATCCTATACACAGTGCTCGGACTCTCGGACCGAGAATAGTTGAGTAGTCCAGCACACCGTCTCTATCCTCCGTGTGCGTGTGCCTGGCCTGTGCTATAACGGGATCCGAGCAACACACGGAGTGTGTGCGTGTGTATATGGGAGTACATGCACACTTGGGAGTGAGATGAGTGCGCGAGTGAAACAGCGTCAAGTCCTGGCAGAACTCGCAGAGCCCCGACACACACCGCGCCTGCGCATATGCACATCGTCCGACGAGCGGACTATACACCGGCACCAAGCATCAACGGCACAAGGCATATAGCACGAACTAATGCGTTTACGATGTCCGCCTGACAGTACATCAAAGTCCAAACCCGGGGACCCTCTGCGCTCTCGTGTAATGGCACATCTATATATACACCTATATATATATATATATATGTATACATACGTATATGACGGACCCCGCCTGACTAGACCGAGGCTAGGAACTCTCCATTCCGGTGCTTCTCGCTTCAGCCGTACGATCTGTACCACAACAGGCACATACGCGTTCTGAATTATACAAATATGTGTGTGTGTGTATATATATATATATATATATATATAGATAGAATGTAGTATATACACTTGCATATATGTATATGATCTTGCCCAAATGCTTCTAACCCAATCCGCATTCCCACGCATTATTATCGCACACCCCTCGATGCACCTGCCCTCTGATCATCAGCTATCGAACCGTGCACATGTATATATATATACGCAACTCAATCCATAGGCTATAACCGACTAATTCGATGTACCGCCGATGGTCATAGGTACCGCGCACCAACGGACACGATAGGAGGATCGTCGTAGAAGCATTGACACCGTGTTGCAATGTTACCGTTATTAGCGGCTGTATGTATACGAGAGATATCGAGAATGGTGAATGACGAGATCAGCCTGCCATTATTACATTCAAGGGATGAGCAGTGCGAATGGGTATCCCATTCTTGAGGTACCTACTTGCACCGGTTCACGGCGCAAACTTTTGTTCGTCGACCCCCTCGGCCGCGATAATCCCTCGATCTATAATTCGATTCAATACTAAAATGCTCCAAGCATCATTCTCTTGATCTCTCTATTCCTCTCTCTCTCTCTCGCCCTCTCACTGGCATTTTCTCAACGTACGAGGCTCGTCTCATGGAAATTCTATCGTCATGACTAATGCCACGGTGCGGCCTTGCGTACCTCACATCGTATTATAGTTATCGAGGCGATGAGTAGATTTCACATGAATCTCGACAATGTAAGAGCGAGAGAGGCTATATACGAGGAATCCCGAGGTTTTCTTGCATCACGAGGATCGAATACGTATGTATATACGGTATGTATCTTACCTTTTAGCAAGCAGCCTCGCACGCTCACGCACGGTTTTATATATACGCGAATCATTACACGGAATCGACAAACTCTCGATGCGCGCAATACACCGAGGAGAGCTCTCTCTCTCTCTCTCTCCCCGCCTTTTTTCTCTCCGTCTCTCTTCTCTTCGGTATAATCCTCACGCTTCTCGTGAGTATAATCTCATGGTCAGACGCTGAGAGACGGAAATACTTGGCACGGTCGAGGTCGTTGATCCATCGATGAGAGATTTTCCACCATGCGAAGGATATATCGGCAACGAGTCCGAGACCTATGTATTACAGGTACACGACTAACAGACTCCCTCTTTCCGTCTCTCTTCCTCTCGCGATGCACGCACGTTTCGATTTACCGCTATACATACGCTTACCTAATGAACAGTCGGTGTGTATGTGCGCCTGTGTCGAAACATTCGTACGAAGGAATGTCAAAGTGACGTGGCAACATTTTTTCCAGTTTCGATTATTCAATTTTACCGAATGACTGGAATATCGTTGAATCGCCGCATCATAGATGTCGAAACATCGCGTATCCGTATGAACGACGTGCATTATCGATCTTCGATAATGAACAACGAGTGATCGTTGTTCGTTTATCGATAATTCTTATCACATAGTTCATCGTAATATTTAGACGATCTAGTCTCCTCGTTGACTCTCCGAAGGACCGAACGAATATTCCCGTACGTAATCATCGCGTTGGAATGTTCGGCGAGTGTCCGACGGACTGAAAGACGAGCAGTGCGGGTAAAGGGGGAGCCATGGTGACCCTTCGCCCATCTCGCGCGAGCAGGTGATCACGCCCACACCTGCACCATGCGCACTCCGCTCGCTTGGTTCGCAAACACACACACACACACACACTCCGTGACGCCAAGTACGTCGTCGTCGCGCGTATGCGCATGCGCGCGTACTAGCGCAGCCGGCGTATGCGCAGATAAAGCGTTACATCGGTGTGTACGCGCACAATGCCACGCTTCACGCACTTGACCGGAGCACAACGATGCGTGAAAGAATCGTCCGCGGAAATAGCACAGAGTTGGCATGTGAGAGAGAGAGAGAGCACGTCGGCGAACGGAATTTTCTCCTCGAAAGACGTACGTAAACGTCTCCCTCGCAGGGCTGCGCATAGTTCTGAGTAAGTGAGCGGGAGGCCGTAGAAGCAAAACAGTATCCAACTATATATCGAACTCTGAGAGTCATAGAGGCGTATTTTTCAAAGGTCAAAGAAAACGAACATACGTCCTCCTGTCTATAGGCCTTTGACGGGACTATGGAAAGCATACGTCGAGTACGGAACGTATACACCCGTCACACATAAGCACCGTCGGATATATAATAAACCGGTTTTAACGTGTGCGATAGAAGCGTCGTTGATTTCACGGTCGTCCAGGGAAAATTGTGCGAAAGAAAAACTTGGCTATATAGCTCTCTCGCGCCTTGCCGTGTATGCGAACACCTTCTCTCATCCTCTCTTTCCCTCGTTGCAAAGTCGTTAAGGAAGTTCTCGAGTCGATATACAGTATATAGGTACTATATACGAGATCGCACGTATATCTATATATATGTCGTGCTCGGTACAGAAACGAACGAGAGCTCGTTGACTCTCTCGTACATCGTGAAATGAAAGAACCTTTGTTCGAAACGATCTGTTTTCGCTCTTTCTTTTTCCTCGTCCACGAGCACGCTTTCGATCTCCATTTTCGTTTCTCGATCTCATTTGGAGACAACTCGGCACGATGGACGTTTCGATATTTAAAGTACACGCGGGTTAAAGGGTTAACGAAAAATTCGAGCCTCGCTCGACGATTTAATTCCAGTCGATGAAGAGATCGAGAGAGAGAGAGAAAGAGTTTGGTCGGACGCGAGGAGAGCCAAGAAACGGGCGACACCGCGCCGGCGAAGGTCCGTCTCTTTCTGAAGAATCTCCTCCCCCCTCTCCGCGACCCCGCTGTTGCTCCCGACCCCCCCCCCCCCTACCTCTTCCACCATCTCCTCGCGCTCTCGCTCGATCCTTTCCACTCGCTAATGAAGCCACCACACGCGCGCCCTCGCGCGCCTGGATCCGATCTACCTTGATTATTATTCATCCGTCCTGGGGTTCGCGCGAGGAGCGGTCCGAGGAAGAGAGTCCTCTCGTATACTTCGGTCCGGGACTTCTATACAAAGTCCTTCGTGATACGGTGGACCGAAGCGCGCACGGGCTGTTGGATAGGTCTTTTACTCAGGCTGGACTCTCTCACTCTCTCGATTCACCGAGACGCGGTCTCGCTCTCTATCTCTGTCTCAGTCTCTCTCTCGATCTCTCTCTCTCTCTGTGTTTCTATCTTTCTGCCGCAGGACGGTATTCCCACAGTGAGAGACGAAGACCAAGACCGAGCTATATGGGGATCCCGTCGCGCATCGGTCATACACCCGCGAAGTGGACCCCGCGGGGCTATAAGGGACCAACCGTGGGTTGCGCACGGAAAAGGGCGCCTCTCCTCGCGTTCGTGTGATTCGATCAGATATATGCGCGCGAAGGTAGACAGCGAAAGAAGAGAATGCGAGGACGTTGAGAAAGCCGGAAAGGATGAGAGGAGAGAAGAGAGAGAGAGAGAGGGAGAGACCCTTCCGCGGAGGAATGCTGATATAGTTGGTGGTGAAACTAGAATTATGCGTCGTGACTTAGAGAGCCGCGAACACCGAACAACTTTCCACCGCGGTGAATTTTATATCGTATGTGACGTCAGCGAAAAAAATGGAGGGTTGAAAATGTCAACGAACGAATATTGTCGAGATGCAATCAGTGTGATGAAAGTGTCGTTTGGGTTGAGCGAGAAAGACAGGATAAAGATAGAAACGAATGAATACCGAAGCGAGCGAACCGTCGCGAGAACGAAAAATAAAAGATCTCTCTTTCTCTCTCTCTCGTGCGTTTGTCGTAGCGGTCTTTTGCGTGCAGCTTTGCCGAGACCAGGGAAAAAGGAAGAAGAAGATAACTCGGGCGCTGCAGGGTAGCTTCGTGCGAAAGACGAGGAGAGCTTGCTCTATCGGTGACAGGGGCGAGAGGCGGGAAGGCAGAGAACGATCGTGAAGGCGAGAGCAGACGGAGCGAAGAAGGAAGACGAAGACATCAAAGAAGAGGCGACATATCCGTTCACACTCCACATGCCGTCGTGTATAAGTATACCTTGCGCATATATTCGCGTTTCGCACATTTGGGGCTTTTTCTCTTCTGAAAGCGAGAATGCCGACGAGTTCGAGTTCTCTCGATCCTCGATTTATACCCGAAATATTTCTCACCGATTCAGCCATTTCTATAGTGATTCATCGTTAATGTTAATTCAATTTTTATCGTACTAAAATTTATTTATAATCGAGACTCGAATCGTGCTACCCCTTGATGAGATTGCTCGATAAAAAAGAATCTCGTCTCTTTCGTCATCATTTTATCGTAATTAATTAGTTTTATAGCGGTGAAAAATAATTTGATATCTACTTGAGGGTTGAGCCGAGATTGGGCTCATTGAAGAATTTGTTCCATGATTGAATGAGCGTGCGTCATACCAAAGCGTCAACGACGAAGGGAGCTTTGGTAACAGGAACTTTGGCAGCTGAGCATAAACGAAATTCCGCGTGTGCTTAACCGCGAGACGGAGCGCAAAATGAAAAGACGCCGAGGAGAGAAGTCCGCGAGTCGAGTCGAGCCGCTTCCTCGGCTTCGGGGCCTACCCGTACCACCCGTCCTCTATTTCTCTCGTCCTCTTTCTCGCCGCTTCTTCATCTTCCTCCTTTCTTCTACGTTCTCTTATTTCTCTCGTAGCCAGCGCCGCGACTTTATTTATACCTCGTTAAATTAGCGCCCATCATCGATCTACTCGCGTGCACGCCCGACGAGCAACCCGACCAGAGACAAGGAGAGAGAGATAGTCTCTCGTCCCTGCAGTCTCGGTGTACAGCTTCGGCATGAGAGAACCCCGCGGGCCGCGGGAACTAGTCCGACGACGTGACGACACACCCGCCGCGACCAACGTATATAATGCTGCTTGCTGCAATGTCCACATTATTTTGTAATCTTCTACCCGTTCTCGAGTAGGTATTACTTATAGACATTTCGTATTTCCAGCACAACAAGAAAATTTCATAAAAATTCAATTAATTTAGATTCGTTTGTTTGGTTCGTGTTTGTGAAATGTCATTGTTATTTTAATAATAATTATAATCATATATTATTATTATTATTATTTATTTTATTTTTTTATTTTATTTAAAAAAAAATGTTTATTGTTATTAAATATTATAACTCGATTTTCGCTGATGCAAGCAGTTGCAAAAGGAACGCTTCTACGAACGTAAAGATCCACGAGGAAGCGCCGAGAAACGTAAATAAAACGAAAATGGAAAAGAAGGAAGTAAATAATCGAAGGAACGAGAGGAAGAGGACTACGAGAGTGTTGTACGGCATTTCTCGCGAGTCAAGGCCGCAAGGTCGAGATTTCTTCGCAAGGACCAGAACTGCTCGAAGCAATCGAGAGAAAGAGAGATAGAGAGAGAAAGGGGAATCGCGTATACAAGCCAGCATAACCAACCATTCAGCATATCCAGTCTCGCAGTGAGTTCAGGTCGACACACAGAGAGCGCGCGCGCGGGGGTACCGGGGGTTGCACCGACAAGAAATAAGATAAGACTCGGAGATCTTCACGGCTAATAGATGGGGTACGCAAATTTTCGCGAACGTAATAAATTATCGCAACCGAGCCGTATAGTCCCGGTTAGATAGAGAGATAGACGGAAAGAAGACGAAGAGTGAGAGAAAGAGAGAGAGAGAGAATGAAAAGCACAAAGAGCGATGGGGGATATCGTCTCGTATAAACTTGGGAGAGCGACGATGCACCTCTCACTTGGTGCAACTGTGGATGACCGTTGACGGCGTGAGCGGGGGAGGAAAAAGCGAAAGATAGAGGGAAAGAGAGAGACAAAGTGCACCGAGAGGAAAGGCCGGCCAGTCACCCACAAAAGGGCAGCGAGCATAAGAAGCACACTTGAAACGAAAGGGCGAATGGATATGCCTAGGCAAGTGCAAGAGACACGTAAAGGCATTCATCTCATTCAAGGTAGCCTTAAAGTTCTGATCAGATAACGAATGTACACTCCTCTCTTCGTCGTCCTCCTCCTCCTTCTCTTCTTCTTCGTCGTCATCGTCCTCCTCCTCCCCCTCCTCCTCATCTTCTTCTTCTTCTTCGTTTCTCGTTGCCTACCTCTCCGTTTCTTCGATGCAACGAGAGACTCCGGCGCACTCACTGCTACGGGTTCGCTCTCGTTGCATCTCGTGTGTGCCCCTTGGCATCGCCGAGACTCTCGCAGTCTTATCCCATACTTTACGTTCTACTCTTTTTTTTATTTTGTCTTCCATTTTTTTTTCTTTCTTTTCCAAATATTATTATCTTACGCTCTGGGCACACGGAGTCTTTCCACGCTCGCGCGTTCCACGAGCCAAGCCGTTTCGACGAAAAAATTCATGCGACTAATGACACGAGAGCTTTTTCACAAAATTGCAGCAAAATAAGAAGAAAACAAACAAACGAAAGAAAAAAAAAGTTGCGTGCGTGTCGTACCGAGTCGATTGAGACGTCGAGGATGCGCGTGCGAAATCTGCCATCGCGCTCTCGATCTTTCTCTCCGACGGGCCTGCCTTCTCGAGTCGTCGCCCATCGCCGCAAAACCCACGAGACCGCAAAGTACTTTTTCGTGACAGTCGCTTAAGTTGCACGCGAGACGTACGAAAGAGCGTCTTTCGGCAGAACGATCGAGTCGAACGAGTTCGACCACGGAGGTCTCTCGTATTCCAATACGCACGTGACGAATGCTCGACCACCTGCGTCCAACTATTGTCCTGACCCAAATAGATTCTAAATGTAATTTTTCATTCGTGACCTTTCGAGACTTCCATTCGTCATTCGACGTCTCGCCTTATCGACGTTGGGATCGATACTTCGCGTAATCTCGTTAAACCGCGCGACAACGGTTCTCTCCACGATGTTGGGAAGGGATGAATGCGAGCCTCATCGCGATAATTCGGTGTGATAGATGTCAATTAAGTGACGATAATTTTGTTAGCGCCGGACCTTGTCACTTCCCTTACCGCTATACGCCATTCCGAATAATACGTTATACCACTACGTGCTTAGAAATAGCTATATATATATATATTGTGTGTACAATCTCCCGCTATCTCAGTGCTGCACCGAGGGGAGTCTGACGTCGACTGACACGAACATTTTGTACGTTCGAAAACCGACGGAGACGGAGCAGCATCGCTTGACCCTGGTAAATGTCCCGCGAGGTAAGAAAGCCAGTCGTCCGAATGATTTCTCAATGTTTCCTCGTCAATATCTAACCGAGGCTTTTTCGTGGATCTGGCCGACTCGTTATGAGAATACGAAATACAATCTATCGTGTCCGTTCTCATCGGGATGCGCTAGTCGCAAGATCATCTCCGGCTGTCCGTTCGAATCTAACGATCCGATAGAGACGAGATCTCCCTCCCCCCCCCCGATCTTACCCTCTCAGTCCCTCGCTCTATCTCTCTTCTAGAGATGTAAACCCCCGTTGCCCCTTGACCCCTAAAAAATTTTACTTGTCAGGCTCTCCGAGCTTGCCACTTCTAACTTTCTCTTACACGAGGAGTAACGAAGGTACGAGCGAACCGTGAGTCCAAAAAGTCAACGATAAAAATCGTTACGAGTGACAAATATTGTTGTTAATAAAAAAATTAGCTGTTGCATGGGGGGAATGATGAATAAAAACTTGAAACGAAGCTTTTTTTTCGCGTAAACTTCTCAAATCCGAGATATACGCCGAGGTTTTTTACGAACGCGGATGACGAGAGAGAGAGAGAGAGAGAGAGAGAGGGAGAGAGGATAAGCCGAAAGTGAGTGCCCGTATGGAAGTGAGGCGATGTCGGCCCACACTCGTAGCCCCCTCCTCCTTCTCCTGCTCCACCGTAACTTCAACCCCCGGTATACATAATAAAGCATGCTTACCGAGGCGATCGTTCGTGTGGCGTTCGGTAGAAAGAAACCGACGAGAGAAACGACGCCGTGCGCGCGTTCTCGTCCGAGCGAGATTTTTTTCCCTCCCGTACGAAAGCCCAGGACGAAAGGGAGAGGACATAAAATTAAGCCGCAAATAAAATGAAGTGCTACGCGCGTAGCACCGCCATAATGTGGCGCACTCGCCATATTCACGAGTTCTCGGTGTCTCTCCTAAAGTTCGTTTCTCTTGCTCCGGAGAAAACGAGAGAGAGAGAGAGAGAGGGAGAGAGAAAGAGAGACAGCCTTCGCTTTGGGTTCGTCTGTCGTGAATCATCGCACCTAAACTAGTGACGTTTACTATCGGGAAAACGTTTGTCATATACATACATACATATATATATATATATATATTTGAGAAGGATTTGCGGGGGCCCAGATGGAACGAGCGAGGCGCACAAACCGAGTTTGTGTCGAAGCTCTCACTCTCCGCCTCTTTCTCTCTTTCTTAGTTCTATCCGCTCGTAAGGACATCGTACCGGTGTGTATGCGAATAGCTCGAGGACTCCTTTTTCCCATCGCAAGGCCCTCTCTTCGATGAGCTCGGAAGGCCTCGGCCACATCGTTCTCTTCGGCATATTCGCTTTTTTCGTGGATACTAGCTGCACCAGCTCTCTCTCTCTCTCTCTCTCTTGCTCCCTCGCTCCCTCGTTCGCATCTTCTCTTTCCGTCCGTTGCAAACCCGTAGAAATAATATGAGAGTAAAGCGCATGTGAGCGCCGCAGCGAAGAGAGGGCGGAACGTGATGCGCACGCGAAGGGCCGTAGTAAATCTTCGTCGAGCGATCCGTGCAGACTCACCCTCCCTTTCTCCCTCCCCCGCCCTCGTTTCTTCTGTAGTCAGCGAGCGGGCTAAACTCTCTCGCGGATATACGTGCGCTCCCTCCCTCTCTCTCTCTCTCTTTCTCTCATCGCGTATTTTGCTCTATGCCTCATTTTCGTAGCAGAGCACATATAGACGGATGTGTAGACGTGGCGTGAACATCGTAAACGAGACAGTAGATGAGAGAGAGAGAGAAAACTCGAACTCTTCGCAAATCTCGAACAAAGGGGTAAAAAATATAAAAAAAATTGTTCTTGACCCGAAACCGGGGCATTTCTCTCTCCGGTTGGAATTCATGCGAGATTCAACATCTTGTTTCCCCTCGTACGTTTCGTTTTTTTTTTCACGCTGACGGTGAGTTTCGCCGCGAGCTCGTTCGAAAGTGTAACTAATTAAAGGATGCACGGTGTAAATAATGAAACGCGTAAAATAATTATAAGGGCGAAAGGGCCTCGGGCGGAGCGAGGCAAGAAAATATATAAAATAATCTCGCGCGGATTTTTCATCCGGACGAGTGTATGACCGTGCGTAAAGTACACACGCGCTCACGGGCGAAAGGGGAGCACGTCGCTTGTTTCTTTTATTTGCCGTCTTATCAAAACTACGCGCATATTTTCCTCGCACGCTCGTTTTTATCGCCGGATGAAATCGACGCGGGAAGAGCAAGAGAAAATAAACGTGGCTCTTTCTCGCGCCCGTGACGGTACCGGAGCGAGAAAATAAGAGCTTCTCAGCTCATATTCCACCTGGCGGAGAGAGTCTGCACAATCTGGAAGGAAGAGAAGCTTGATCGCTGCACCAAAAAGCGTGCGACGCAGGTTACCTATACGTGCACATTATTGTATGCATTTTGGTGCGCTATATATATATAAGAGTACGAGGGAAAAGGAAAGAAGAGAACTGTGGAATCCGAGGATCGGTACAGTCACTCGCTTATTCACGCACAGACACACACACAAACACCTACACCTATATATATATATATATATACATGAAGCGTATATATTTATATACATGTCTATATATGTGCCCGCACCACTGGTCTCTCCCTGTCCCTCCACTGTCACTTATCAGTGCATAAACATTCGTTTCTCCAGCGGGGCTTGCTCTCTCAGCGTTCCGCTCGTCCCGCGGCGAGGAACGCCGCGGATCCTTGGAGACCTTTACCCGAGGACGAGGGACGCGACGACTCGAAGACACGAGAATTATACCTCGCCTACCTATATACCTATATATACTCGTATACATACGAGTATATATATATATATATATATTTATACACACATGTACCTATACATAAAGGTGCGAGCTCGCGTCGATTCGCGTATAACAGGGATTGCGTTGAATCGCGAGGGTGCGCGAGGGTGCGCGAGGGTACCGGCACGCATAAAGCAAGAAATGCATCTCTCGTGGTACAGGTGAAGTGGGGGGGGGGGGGGGGGGGGTATAAAATAAGAAGGGAAAAAAGTAGCGAAACTCGAAGGACGGAAGGAACGGAGAATATAATACAGCGCGAAAGAGCGAGCATTATAGGAAAAGCGATAATAGATCAAAGAGATGGTGGATAAGTAGAACGAGGTGCAGAAAGAGAGAGAGAAAGATGAGAAAACAGAACGCGGGAGAAGAAAAAGCTCGCGGATGTACGCGGTGGAGTCGTGGATATGGACACGCGGAGGGAATAAACGCAACTCGCAGTTCGCGTCACTATAGAACGAAGGGAAAGGGAAGGAACGAGAGGGAGAGAAAAAGAGAGAGAGAGAGTGAGAGAGAGAGAGAGATAGAGATTTAAAGCGGCGTGGACATTGTCATCGGACTCGCAGCCATAAACCAAAGCTCTCTTGCGCACTGCTAACTGAGACGTGGCCGCGTGTATAACTCGTGGCTGGTATGGCAGAGAGCGGATACATACTGCGCGTGTACATACCTCGTTTTCTTATGGCGACCCTTCTCTCTCTCTCGCTCTCTTTCTCTCTCTCTATCTCTCTCTATCTCCCTCGCGCTCAGTTTCTCCAAGTCGCGGAGGGTTTTTCGCGGTCGCTTGATCTTGCTTTGCTTAAGATCTTGTCGCATCTTGACTACATTGATGTACTATATGTATATATGTTCGGGTCTATCTGCATATATATATAGCGTATATTTATGTATATTGACGATATATCGAGTAAAATGGTCCTAGCGTACCTATAGTGCGTGAGCATTCGCGATCTTAGCCAGTATAAAAGCCGAGCGCAGGTGCTACTACGCATTTGGCTCGTATTTTCTTCGCGACGGTTTTCGTGCGTACGAGACAATCTCGAGAGTTATGAATTTCGTGAAATAACCACGAGACTTCTCATTCTCGTGATTCCCGATCCAAAAGCCTGATAATACTCCGAAGATATAGCTCGAGTATAAACAAAAATTGGTTGCACTTATTGATGAGTGATCATTGATTGATCCCACTATATACATGGGACAATTACCGAATCGGAAAAACGTGAGAATGTTGTGTGTTAACATACTTTTTATATGTAAATTGTTAAAACAGGAAGCAAGGATATTATATTCGTAAAATTATATTCGATTGAAGAGAATAAAAAAATTCTACCCTTCCGACAACCTTGAAGTCCACTCCCACGTTCGAGGACCCCGTACCTTACGAAGGAGATTTATCGATCTCGGAATATCCGACATTCAATATAATCTCCCACCTAAGCTGCCGAGTGCCCTTAAGGGAAAATATCTTCGCGGATCCTGTGGCCGTGTGCCGTTTTTTTGTAAGGAGAATCGTTGTTTTTTTTAACGTAATTCACAACGTAATACCATTTTACAATGTAATACAAAACTGGTTTTTCGATCAAAAGTATTTTTGTCGGATATATTTGTTATAATACGATAACCGCGAGAGTACGATCATTGAGATATTCATATCGATATACACGATGGCGTGAAACGTTTCAGTCTTTATTTCCGGGTACAATATACATATATATACATATACACATACATATACACATATATTGAATACTGTAGTGCGGTCGAGCGGGTCACGTGCCATCAGTCCGTCCATTGCAACGCAGCACGGAGACAACCGCAAAGAGAAGAAAAAAAAAGAAAAAGAAAGAAATAAGACGGGATATTCTGAAAGTCCCGTGCGCTGCAGAACGCGCAACGACACGGCGAGTGCGCGCACAAACGACGGGTCCCTCTTGGTCTCTCTTTCTCCTTCTCTGTTATCCATACACGAGAGTGGTCCCCATAATAATGCTGCCGAGCTATCATCGATTGTTCCGTTTTGCCTCGGCGATGACGCCCTTCCAATCGTTCATTGACGTCCATATACATGTACGGGATAACTGTACCGTATTTTCTGTACCTACCTATATTATACGATACACACGCACACATCAAGTATATATATATATACACGTTGAATGGATATTTATCAGACGTATAGGCTTATAACGTCGAATAACCCATCTCGGTCTCTCGTGTTAAGAGAGCACAATGGAATGGCTCGATAAAACCGCAAGCTTAAGAATATAAACGAATAAATAGACGCGGATGAATAAAGCGACGCTTACGTATGAAAGCTTTATTCCTCGTATGAGTCACGAGTCACGGTGTACTTCCGGTGTATGACCTCAACGACAATAGTTTCCAACCTCAAATATACACGTCTCTTCGGTGACTCGAGACAGTGAGGCATAGGAGATGAGAGGAAAACCGCAAGCGTACCATTAATCCGCACGGTGACACGTTAAATCGTCTTCGTAGCAGTCTTACGCGTGGTTAGCTCAATATGTATGTAGGTATAGGGGAATTGTGCTCAAGATGACATACTTTTTGTTTGGAGGCAAATATTTGATTATTGAAAGGAGATAAAAAATTAATCTGAGGGTACACATTAAAAACGTTTATTTACGAACACATAAAATGATTTTGACGCCAAAGAAAATGATAGAATAGAAATAAAATAACAAAAACACCAATCATCTCCAAGCGGGTAAGTTGACACACATCAGTCTAAGTTGACATTCCTAATTATCGGTGCACAATTCACACTTGAACATTTTGGATCTTGCTGCAACGCCACCACATAGAGTGTGGCACCATTGCTTACACAACTAGCAACATACCCAATATCTCCTGGCTTCGATTTGCTATATAATTCGTTGCAATAAAGGCATGCCGCATCGGAATCATCATTATCAATAGCGTTTTGAGGAAAATCTTTCGCAGGTCTAGCATCTGAGTCTAAACGTAAATAAAACATCATTTTTAAGTATTCTCACACGTCGAGAACTTGTGGGTAAGATGACATTCTATGTCATCTTAAGTCGACGGTTGATATGTCATCTTACCCCACGAGGTAGACAATATTTATCGCTTTTTGCGACTTAAAACTTTGAGGTTGCTTAAATAATTCTCCGATATTCATAGTCCATATTAATCACAGTTCATAACAAAGTAATCAATACAACAAAAAACGTACCTGATACAAATTTATCGCCAGAAATACTTCCAACACAAAAATATTTTTGAGTGACGAAATCAAAACATTGCACAGCATGTCCAAACAACGCAAGCGAGCGGTCACTGAAGTTTTGAGTGGTGACACCATCTGTGAGTCGACATGTAAACGTCGTCTAGGAACTTGTGGTGCGTATAGTTTAACAGATAGAAGCCCTGTGTCATCTTACCTGAGTATGTCATCTGAAGCACAATTCCCCTACGTGCATTACCGAGGTTTGGTGCGTTTGCGACACTAGAATAGCACGCGGCATCGAATACATTCATTGAAACTTTTCACTCGAAAATTGGTCGCGACTCCTGGACATTCGTCACGAATTACCATTGAAATATTTAATTTCTTTTAATTTCTCTTTTAATGATAATGTACAATAATAGCCGTTGGGAAATTTCTATCGCGCAAATTATAGTTGTGTTGTTAACTTCCGTGATATTTTATCCAAGAAGTTATTTATTTATTATCATTATCATTATTATTTTTTAAATCACAGTTAAATTCCCACGTATCGCGTTAAATTTGCCACGCGGATCGTGACTTTCTTGTACGTATGTACGCGTGTACGTATAGTTCTTTCTACGTTTGCGATATTCGCATATATAAGAAAAGGAATGGAAATGAGGTGCCATATAACTGCTCATCGTGCGGCACAAACGGCAAAACCACGGTTCTTCGTATGCCTTATAAAATGTACTACTGCCATATATATATATATATATATATATATATATATATATGCGTGTGTGTGTGAAATTTCAATGTATATGCCTCTATATACATAACAAGTACTTGCTATACAGTATTAGTATTCCGCGCGCGGGATCTGAGATGAGAGAAGGCATAGCAGAAGCAGCAAAAGAGAAAGAAGGCGGCGACACGTTATAGTAGTCGTGGAAGCGCGCACGCCTGGCTTGCCGTTCGGCGAGAGAACGACGCGCACAACGTCTAATTATCTCGCGTAAAGTTCATCCTCCAATTACGTCGAGTCACGCCGACGTCGCTCGTCACTCTCATGATGCGTTCTCTCTCTTTCTCTCTCTTTCTCTCTCCACTTCCTTCGTCTTTCATTCTCGCTGTCTCACAGCGTTTTCCCTTCCCGTTATTAAAGCGAGCAAACGTTCGCTCGTTGCACCGAGAATATCAAACACATGTCCCTGCCGATGAGACGGTGTACCGTGACCACGATTTCCCAAATTTCTACGAGTTACTTCTGTAATTTTGTTCGTAAAAAAAATAATTATTATCGCGATGATCTCATGGAGATTAAGTCCGGAATTTTTCATCCGCTATATTCGAGTATGAATACTGATTTAGCCACTTAAGGTCGATAAAGTCTGTAAAATCGAACACGAAACCATGATTGTCTTGTTATACGGGAAATTTACGATCGTCATGGGCTCTTAAAGCTTGAGAAAGGATTAAAATTGACCGGAATGGAAATGTGGCCAATCTTGATGGGTATCGCGAAACCGCCAAAAATTGACTTTTCCCGAGGCTCTAGCTCCGTTCTCGTTCGTCCTACAGAAAATTTCACGAATAACTTTTTAAAGCGGTTGTCGAGCACTCGAGAACCAACCAAGGAACATTTGGATAGCTCAATCTTTGTGGCCATGGCGGCACTTGGAAAATTGCGATTTACAGGACCTATAGGGTGGGATACGTGAAAAAAGTGGCCTGGGGTGGAGTCAAATTTTGTTTTGCTCCAAATCGTCTTTCAATCATCATATTCGTGTTACGCGGGAAACTTCCGATTCCAAAATAACCCAATAAAGTGTTTTTGGTGAAAAAAAAATTTTGAGCCCTTCCGGACCCCCCAAAGTCAGGAAAGTAAATTACGAATATCGGATATCGGCACCTGGCGAGGGTGAAAATTTTTTTTCCTCCAAAAAGGCTTCAATTTGAGGTTACGGAATCGGAAATTTCCCGCGCAATAAGAATATCACCATTATAATATCGATATATTTTAATTTACGGAAATATTCACTTTATCAACGTTTTCATCGATGAATTCAAACGATACGGCATTATCATCGCGATATTCGTGTTTTAAGGTTGCTTCAAACTATACGACACGGACCATGACCTCACGGCAACGACACGTACGAGCACTGACATGATAATTTTCCGCGTATGTTCAGATTTCACCGACAGGCATCCATCACGGACCAGCAAGAGCGTCCGACAGGAGTCGTCCTGCTACCTTGTCGCCTAGTATGTAAACCCCCACTGAAAACCATGCTACGAAGTTTTGCCGTACCGGTACCAGTACATACCGCTGCCGTTACGTGACGGTCCATGCCGTATACTCTGAAGCAACCTTAATTCTTCTTTAACTTTTTCTTATTTTTGCTCAAATCTGTTGTTTAAATTTATTATAATATTTCTAAAATTAATTGTAATGTTGATCAAGTTGAATTTGATCTTAACGATAATATATAAAACTAATTAAGTGCCCATGATATTATCCCAGATAGGTACTTGATATTTTTATGTAAAACGTTTCCTAAAGACGACAATTTGATTTAAAAAAAACCCTGAGTTGTTCATTTAATTCCATGTATAATGCATAAAATGTAAATTTTTGTTATCAAAATCAGTACCTTCTTGTGATGACTCTTATAACAAAAATACACCTACAAAAAAAGTCCAAACCCTGTTCAAAATAACCCCATTTAGCAGTAATTTATCAAATTCCGAGTTATACGCCGATACAATGCAAATATACGCGAATACGCGAATTCAGCAAAATCATCTTATCTTATATATTTGTTTGAATACCACTTGACCAAGCGTGCGCGCGAGAGAGAGTGAGAGAGATCGCGAGAGGAAGAGAGGGTGAAAGAGAGAACCATATATAGACTCTGGCGCGCCACGCATTCCTAACCGAAACATTCTTCGATATATGATCACATACGTATATGAGTATACGCGTCTTCGGCGTATACATGCATCGCGTAAAAAAAACGTCGCTACTATCGCATCAGAACTCTCGCATATACAGCGCAAGATCTTATCATCGTCGACGCTGTATATAAACACATATATACAACTACGACTCTTCCCTCAACGACTTATCGCTCACTTAACGCGTGTTTCGCGAATCGTCGAGCCCGGCTTCGGAAGCCCGTACCGACGTAGATTTTTCTCGCAAGACCGCTGTGAACCGCGAGATTCCATACTTGAATATTTATATACTGCGTTTATATGAAAAAAAGGAAATTTATCTTGCCGCGAAATTTGATTATCACATGCAGAGGTTTGTAGGTTATACGTCATTGTGCGGGGCGAAATGGAAGACTGCGACAGCGGGACGCACGAATCGCTTTGACACGCTGAGCGAAGGTCTGGGAGGATTAAACGGTGCGAAATTGAACGCGAATGACGAAAAACAAAAAAAAATCTATTTAACCGGTATGTTTATCGCTCGAGCTTCGATTCCGTCATTTCTCAACGGGCAAATCCAACAGTTGCCAGAATCGAGGTCTCCCAGCGATTTTCCGAGCGAAGCGATTCCCGCGTACAAAGCTGATCGTGTATAAACGGTTTTGTACACGAGGTTTTGCGTGCGAGGCTATAGGGGGACATAAGACAGCGAGAAACGACGGCGATCTGGTGGGCGCAGTGAGAGAGGAGAGCTCTCGCCACTTGACCGCTCGGACGTCCCAACACGACATAAGCATATCAATAAAATGTTTAATTGGCGTTTACATTTCTTCATTCGGTGAGCTCAACAAGCTCCGAGATAGCGATCTCTGAGTGTGTGCACTTTTCTCTCTCCCTCCGTCTCTCTCTTCTTCTTCTTCTTCTTCTGCTTCGTTGTCGTCGTAACACGCCCTCTACTCTCTCATCCGGAGAGATTCTATCCCCCTTCTCGTATGGGACGCCACTATATATACATATATATACATATATATATATAGCCATACATTTGCTCTTGGTTACTCTCACGGCTAAGCCATACATCCGCGAGAAGTCTCTTCGAACGTATAAAGAGCCGCCACAGAGGCCGGGCGTTGCGCTCTCGCGGACATCTCGACGTTCGGAATGAACGGGGTAAGGACCTATATACACCTATTTATGTATATAAGTACGACAGAACGAACCTCGTCGTGGTTGGAGCGAAAAGAAGGAGTTATATGCGTTGCGTATGCTACAGGGTGTCTCGACGTATACATACACACATATATATATGTATATATAGGTATGTGTATGTATATGTATAGCGAAGAGGAACAAGGAAAGAAACGCGTGTAAATGGATCCGCGGAGGGACGTAGTAACACACCGCTATGCGAGCAAAAGAGCGAAAGGTACGACAGGGGATAAAGTCTGTGTGAAGGATTTAAAAAAACACATTTTTTTTTGTTTTTCATGTTTTTCTTCTTTTTTTCTTTTTTGACAACGAGTAAAAAAAGAAAAACGGTAAAAGAACGCTGCGGCAGCAGTGGCGAGCGAATGTCACTCGCAATCGGGTTACCCCCGATATGTAGAGTTTCGTTTGGAAACGAGGATAACCGAGGAAAATTGGAGAGAGAGAGAGAGAGAGTGAGAGAGAGGGTGCGCGGATTGTGCCCGGGAGCCCCTGGGTAAGAACCCGCTGTCGTTGCAAATCAACTCGCGCGCGAGCAAAACGCTCGCGCCCTCGTACGCTTGAATTCCCTTGGCAAAATGTCCATCCGACAGCCGTGAATATATCCGTTTAATTCGGCGATTTTAAACGTTGTTGTTTTTGTTGCGATTTCTTTTGTTTTTTTCAATTTTCTCGAGTTCGCGGATAAGTGCGAGAGAAGAAGTGAGTTTATTTAACGGGAGAGTTGTCGTTTTTCTTTTTCTTTTTGTTTCGGTCTCGTTGCATCGCCGAGTGGTGATATTCTCGTTACGAGAATCATTTGCATTTAGCGATATCAGAGATGAGGATGATGGGAATGAGAGGGAGAGAGAGAGCGCGCGCAACCGGGCAGGGCGGGGGTTGAGGTTATGTGCGAGAGGCAGCTGAGAGTGGCGTTTCAAAGCCGATTATCGAATTCGCGAGTGATGACACTTGTCTCACGATGCGTAAAGTCTCTCTCGTTCTCGCGTATTCCTACTCTCAAAAGCATCTGGCATTATAAGCTCTTCGATGTCACTTACAAGAATTCGACGCGAAATGTTTTATCTTATTTTCTTCCCATTCGCAATTTTTATTTTTATTATCGTTTGATTAATTCATTTTTTTTAAATCTTTTTTTGTTTTCTCTTTCGTCTTCGTTTTGCAAATACATTTTCTACGTCATTATGGAGGAACGTCATTCGAGGTCTCGTTACGGAAGAAGGAAAAGAGAAAAACGTACTAACGATTTGGTGAAAAAGGTATGCTCTCGCGCGTATACCGTACGAGAAGGAGAGAGGAGACGGAACTCCAAACGCATTCTCCGCGGTACGCATTCGCGCGTTCTTAAAAGACGCGCATCCTCGTCGTTTTCTTGGTTGATTAATTTTTGTGAAAATTCCACGGACTTTGCGCCGAGTGGTATGCGCCCGAGAATATATATTCTCCGGGGAGAGTATGAGACTGGGACTAAGAGGGAGAGAGAGAGAGAGAGAGAGAAACAGGGAGATGGAGACAGAAAGAGAGAGAGAGAGAGAGTAACAACTCGGAGTCTCTCGATTCTCTTAGTGTATAAAAGCCCATCACCCTTTACTATCTGATCCGGCTCATTAAATCCCACGTCGTGCGTGTGTGTGTGTATGTGCGAATGTTTGTATATTTATGTGACGATAGCGATTCGCCAACGCGCTTAGTCTTCTCTCGTATCCTGTTCGCACTATACAGTCGGTACGAAATAAATCGGCGAGCTTGTCATCGTCTCTTTCGTCTGAATGATAACTATAATTGCAATTTTATTAATGCAAATTATTCAAAATTGAAGTTACCGTAACGTTCGCTGTCGAAAAATGTAACGCGTTATCAGGGATTGATCAGTCGCGGTGATACGAATGATCGACAATATTTTTAGGTGACTTTTGTCGGATCGATCGACGTCTTCGTTGCGTCGAGTCGGTGACCATTCACTTAATACAATTTTATAATCATTGGCGCACACGTCGGTCGTCGATTCATAAATATTGATAATGGTCCAATAATAATCTGTTCGATAACAAATTTTAATAAAAATTGAATGATAAATTAAAAAATTGATTAAAAAATTTAATCTCTCGAACCCTGATAGATTTATATGAGAATAGATTTATATCTAGAAATCAGATTACTATTTTTTGAAACTTGGTCCCGAATTTCGAGATACAATTATAAAAATACGAGAAAATAAAAATAAGACAACAACAATCTATTATCCGGAAATCTTATCAGACCGGATGCTGACGAAGTGACCGGAAATCGGCGGACGGTGAAAAGAAGAAAAAAAAAGAAAAGTCGTACTCACTAAAACGAAGTTACAACATCGAAGATCTCGTCTTCGGTTCCGTGGGAGAATAAATGAGTGTCTCTAATGATTTTAGTCCTGGCGCTCGGGCATAGCACAAGCGAGACCGCGGCATTAGTCATTGAGTAATGATGCACGTACAGCATAATGGAGATTCCTGTAGAAGCAAAAGGAAGAAAAAAGTAAAAAAAGAACCGAATAGTACGAGGGGAGAGAAATATAAGTGAGAAAGACGAAGGCTCGCGTGCTATGCAACGAAGAAAGCTCGTCGAGGCCCCCGAAGGCTCGGGGCGTCATCGCCGACGCCCCGAGAGAGAGAAAGAGCGAGAGAGACGTGCGGCGGCTAGACTTTGTTGTTATTACCACTGATTCTCCTGCTGCCGTTGCTGCTGTTGCTGCTGCTGTTGCATCTTATATCGAGTTATAGAAGCGCACACGTACACGCCTCTTTCCACGTTTCACTCGAGAATCTCTCGAGACATCAGCCAGGTTGAGAAAATTATCTCCAACGCACAAACATACTCGCATAACTCGCGACTCTTGCGTCTCTCATCATTTCGTCTCATTACCAATCGAACTCGAAAATCATAGAGAAACCACGATTCGTAGATAATCAATATAATCGAACGCTATTATTACTCCCTAACCATTACGCCATAATAATCAATCGTTAATTATGTTAAAAAAAAAAAGAACGAGTGACCTCCCATAATTGTTTCTCTGTCTCTCTCTCCCACTCTCTCTCACTCTCGACGTACTCCTCTATAAATCATTTCAATTAACCAACCTCCACGTCCACTCCTAACGACCGATCGTAAAAGTACGATCAATGTATTACAGCGAAAAATTATCCGACCAACGAAAGTGACGGCAGAATTTCAAATGACGTTGTGAATTTCATCGCGACAATCGCGTTAATTATTTACTCTCTGCATTAGCGACGAACCGGGCGTCTCGTTTGCATTTATAGTCACCGCAGATGTGGGAACGGGAGTCGACGGTTGCACATATCGATAAATTAATTGCATACGCGCGTATATCAATTAAGTCGTGTTGATCTCCCCCTCTCCCGTCCCATCTCCTTCATCGCTACCCTCGCCCTCTCTCTTTTCGCTGCATTCCCTGGGTCTCTCGCGGTCGCGACTTTTAGTTTGAATTCTCTTCTATCCCGAGAACTTCGCAACATTTATTTATCTATATACATTTATACACATATATGTATATATAGAGATAAATAAATGTTGTTATGGATATATATATATATATATATATATATTTGTATACATATATCGGTATTCTTCTTTCTCGCGCGGTATCATTCCATGACACGTGAGGATGTAATTCCAGCGTGCACCGTGAGCGCGCACGGAGCTCGCTCGGCACTTTTCTCATAGTCATTATCGGCGTGCACGAGGAGCTCTCTCTCTCTCTTCGTCGCGTCTCCCTCGTGGGCCTTGGGACGGGACGCGCGCGCCTGTGCGGGCGGGGGAGAAGGAATTGAAGAAGAAACTCCAGGACGAGAGCCTCGGCACACTCGTTGATTGGACATTCAGCGCGCGCGCACCCATCGGGTTCCCTGTTCTAGCTAACGGAGACCAGTCTTTCTCTCTTTCTCCCTCTCTCTCTCTCTCCCTCTCTCTCTCTCTCTCTTTCTGTCTTTTAGCTAGAGAGTAAGAGGGAGAAAGATTCAAGATATCTCTCTAGTTGCAATATACAAGCCCGAATATACACCCGCGTTGATTCCTCGAGGTGCGTCGAGTGCTACGACGCTAAATGGTTACATTATAGCCCTTTCATTGTCCCTATCAATTCCGAATGATACTCACGCGGAACCTTTACGCGTGTACTAAATCTGCGACAATGAGTCGCGTGCCTCACGTCGGACGTTAAAATCATGAAAATTGTCGTTTTCTTTTTTCGTGGGGTGAAACGCGATAGGAATAAAATTATACGAATTTCGTTGGAATGGTTTCACGATGTTTGTTCCATTCGGCATTTCGAAAAATCTCGACGAATCGTGAATTAATAAAAATTAATAATAAGAAATAAAAATTAATAAAAATGTTAAAATTATTGTACGTTTGGTAAAATCGATTTTAAGATTTCATAATTATTAAATAAAAATTTCCTCCTACGAAAAAATGTCTCGCTTATGTTTTTTTTTTTTCGAGTTCGACCGTATTTCTATATTTCACTTCGGGGCCTGGCGACAGTACGCGTGTTAACAATAAATAACGACGATAATAAAATGGAATACCATTGGATCATTATCAAGGTGCGAGTATCGATCGGTCGCACCGAAGACAACTTGAGGTCTCCGATGTTCCTGGCCTGAGCTCGCGTCCCACAGGACGGCGATTAGGCTCGATAAAAAAAAACAGAAAAAAAACAGAAAAAAATAAGTTGATATTTCTCGGAACGTCCCGGCCACCGTCCTTCCACTCTCCAGCCGGCTTCTTTCCTTTTACCGGTCCAGAACTAGCAGATGAGCCACCTTATTCGTTCTCTCGTTTCTCTCTCACGTTTGCCTACGTAGAGGAACTTGTCTAGTCCCTGCTTGCATCTACAGGCACGCCGAGGTTAACGCGCGTCTTGCCTGCACTCACGACTTTTCTGTCTCGTTCGCTGTCTATCTACTTCTCTCTCTCTCTCTCTCTCTCTCCTCTCTCTCTCTCCCTCCCTCACTCTGTCTGCATATGTGCGTGGCATCCAAGTCAGGCCGAGAGAGCTTTCCACGGAGTTATTAATTACCAGTAGGTGGGCACTTCGACTCATTAGACGCCCGTTACAGCGCGCGCCGAGTCTTAATAAAAACGAGTTTAAAACTAAACGAAAGTCTACCTTAGTGAGAAATAGAGAGAGAGAGAGAGAGAGAGAGAGAGAGAGAGAGAGAGAGAGAGAGAGAGAGAGAGAGAGCCTAACAAGGGGGAGGGAGAGAGAGAACGAGAGTGACTAAGGGCGGAAAAGAGTTGAGAAAGCGCGAGAAGGATAAAAGGGATGATCACTCGGTGCAACACGGAACGCTTATCTAATAACCATCATCGTTTCTTCTATCCCACGGCTATTCCTTTGTTCGAACGAAAAGATCCTCCAAACCTCCGTAATCCATGCACTTCCGCGTCTTCGTGTCAATTGACGCGTTAACATTTTTTAAGAGCGTGACGAATCGATTTATTTGATCGATGGAATTTTCCAATATCTGATTCGTCGAAAAAAAACAAGTAATAACATCATCGAGTCAATCACGTATCATTCATTCAGAATAATACTTCGTTTCAACAAGAATTCATTCTACCCTTTCTTTTTACTATACCGAAACAAATCTCATTTAAATCAATGAAAGCAATTGCTGAACTATTTCATTAAATTTCGAGAACTACCTCGTATTTTCTCTCGTACCACACACATACGTACACACACACACACACACACACACACACACAGAGAGATCTCTTTCTCTCTCTATATATATATATCATTAGGGCATCTATGCCATTGCATGTTAGGTAACACGCGATCTGTCTATCGGTTCCTGGAAATCCCTGCCCTCGCGCACTCGAAGCCGAAAGAAAAAAGAAAAAAAAAATGGACACGAAAAAAAATGGGTGCGGGTGATTTCGTGCTCAATTCTCGGCGGAGTGAAAGAGAGAGAAAAAGATAGATAGATAGAGAGGGAGAGAGAGAGAGAGAGAGAGAGAATTCGGTGGTGAACGAGAGAGTGCTGCGCGCAGGGCCAGGAAGCCGGGCGCCGGACGAGCGTTATTACGGGTGTGCCCCGTGTGGCTGCTCCGAGATTTCGACGAGATTCACCCACCGGTCTCTCGACCAAAAACGAACGTCAGGTATTAACCTCTACGGGCATATGCATACACACACACACACACATATATATATATTGTCCAAATTCTCGTCAGAATCTCAATCGTCCTCCTCCAACACTCGCCGGAGCGCACCAAGGCAAGCGCACCAATGATTTTCAACCGCAAAGAAATCCACGCTCTCGACCTCGTAATTTCACTCGAAACTCTCTCCCGTTTCTTCTCGGTCTTGCCCGCGATACATTACAACGCAACCTATATCTACAAGAGCCAAGAGGAAGTTCTTATTCTCGCGTTGATTCTTTAGATATATATACGTATACGTATAACCCTCTCATTCGAAGAGTCATATACATAAATGTAAAGACAGAAATGGTCGGCCGAGAACTTGCGCAAGCCCTTTTGGTCTCTGTAATGAGGCATAGGCGTCCGCACGAATTTCGACAGTGCCCTGCACCTCGTACAATTCTATCTTTTCCTTCGTTCTTATTTTTTCCGCTCGGCCATTTTTTACTCTCATTTTATTCTCTCGTTCTTCGTCTTATTCTCTCCGTTTCGTCGGAGGGTCGAGTTTGGGTGCTGAACTAACCCGGTACAGGCCAAGGTGAAATCCGGACATCGCGAATGAGAGAGAAAGAGAGAGACAGAAAAAGTGAGAGAGAAGTGTCTTGAAACGCGCTTTGAGAATTCTCCCGTGCGCGCGCTCACCGCCGCGCGAAGACTTTCGCTCGAACGGACAGTGGGGAGGCGGTCAGGGGCGGACCCCTCGTGCGGGTGAAAATAAGAAAATGCGAGGGCGAGAGATTCACGTCGAAAAAAAGCCAATTGGAGTCGAAGGGGTTTGCTGGAGGAACGAAGGAGAAAAAGAGAGAGAGAGAATATTTAAAAAAAAAATGAACGAATGGACGAGAAGAAGAAGATACGATACGGACAGAAAAGGAAAGAAGAAGAGTACGCGGAGAGGCGGGCGGATACTTGCACATATGTATAGATATGGGTACCGTGTATCTGTGTATATTGTATAGATACTGTATGTAGAAAAGAATATGGTAAAAGGGAGTGAGAGGTAGGGGAACGAACGAGAAAGAGGTGATAAATGGGAATGAGGATTGCTCGGCAAAGTGCGAATGGGCCGGAGGGAGAGAAGGATGGATGGACGTGTGCGCTCGCGAATGTTTTGCACTTCGCTTTTGCCCGTTCCTCATGCTGGCCGCTTTCTCCCTCTTTTTCTCTCTCTCTCTCTCTCACACACACACACACTCACTGTCTCTCCTTCTTTCTCTTTCCCTCCCTCTCTTAGCGTCTGTCACGTGATCTCAAAATTTCCCATGAAGCTGATCGTTTTTCGGTTGGATTACGACGAAACAACCCGCGCCAACAGTTAAAATGGTCTCAGGCTGTAGACGACGGTGGCAAAATGGAGAACGAATGAAAATTGCGAAAAGTGAAGATTCGATGAAAAAAAAAAGATCTTGAAATATTTATGGCGAAATTGCGTTTTGGCAATTTCAAGAAAATAATTTTGCTTCTGGTAATTATGAATAAACTCGTAATTTGACAACTTCGGTAACGTATTCGACGATAATCGTATTGGCGAAGATTCCAGCGCGAAAATTCAAACGCTTTTTTCCAAAGGTCGTTGCGGGTCCTTCAGCATGGCTCCGTTGGCGCTTGATCCTTCGGAGTTATACGCGACGAGGTTTTTCTTTTTCGCAACGAGCGCACGAGACGCGAGTGTGCTGAAGAGACCGAGAAGACCGGACTCGTCTCGTTCTTCCTCGTCGGTGTCTCTCACGTACGTGAGGATCGAGCGAGAGCGTCGTACGTGACCATTTTCGTGTAAATTTACGGCCGAACGTTATGGGGTACTGTGAAACGCGAAGGTGAGAGTGAGAGAGAGAAAGAGAGGGATGAGAGAATAAAGAGAAGAACCCAAAGAGGCACCTTCGTCATTGGCAAAATTATTGAAGCCCTCTCTCACTCTGGTACCTCTCGTCGGGCGTTGAAGTATCGAGAAGCTTCTCTCCCAATGTTGTATATATATATATATATATATATACATGCATTTAACCATACGGCCAATGTCCACGCGGTCCCGTGACCTTAAGGGTCATCTCGCAGTCGTACATATGCGTCATTTCGTATATGAGCCCATTGCACGGGCGTGCGCATCCGCGACGCGCAGCCTCTCTCTCTCTCTCTCTCTCCCCAGCCCTCTACGCATCAATACACGTGCGCACGCACACGGAGACGCATGCGCATACATATGTATACAAAAATACGCGGCTGAATGCTCGAAACGTTGAATTATCGCGTCGCTTCAAAGATCGAGAAAAGAAACGAGAATGTTGAAGAAAAAGAAGAAGGACAGGCGATAAATCAAGCCAGGCATATTAATCGCACATGGCAGAGGGGGAACGTTATTCTCAAAAGGATATCAGCGTCCGTGTGTGTTGGCGCTTATATACGTTAGGTTGTGCATCTTCGGGGTGTAAGGGGCTTCTCGAATGCAACTGCCGCCATATACCAGAAGCATTGTGCTCGAAATGTAAAGTTGGCTTTCGTGATTCGTGAGCCCCGCATACTTGCGGCAAGGAGGAGACGAGCCGATCCGACGAAAGTAATAATCGATCGGGAGGGTGGCACGACCCTGTCATACCGATACGATATAAAATGGCCGTGGCAAACGAGTATTAATATATATCACTCGCTCAAACCACGTATTTACCATCGCGGTATACCCACGTCCTGTAGGGGTTGAAGAAAGAAGGCAATAAGCGATGCATCCTTTCTGACGTACGCGCGTAGCAAAATGATTAGTAGTAAGTCTTCGATGTGAGCGACGAAGAGGTGGAAGGACGAGAGGGTGAAGAAGAAGGTGCAACCTCCCGCAAGGAAAGGCCTAATGAACACCGATTGTTCACCGATGAATCGAATTCTTAATGGATTGTGTCTCGTCGCCTTGCGTGGATATGCATATACGCATCTACCCCTCCCCCCTTCCTCTTCACTCTCTCTCACTGGCTCGCACTCTCTCTCTCTCTCTCTCTTGCTCGGCCAACCCCAACGGGCTAATACAAGATGACGGAGAGAGGGTCTCTGAATTGTCGACGAGATATCAGTTCCTGGCGCGAGACGGGATATCTCTCACTACATTAACGTAGCCGACTATGCTCGTCTCGCCATCTGAGACAGAGAGATTATCCGTTAATTGGCCTATATTTGGCTAGTCTGAGAATCCTACTATAGCCAACTGACATTTGATTGCCATTCAAGCTTGCGTTCAACGAGCTTGTTACCGTTTAAAATAAAAACATTTTAAAATTAACATTAACATTTTTTTCGCATTTTTGTAAATACAAATAAATATTCATTATTTAGATTTGGCTCAAGGAGCTTCGAGAAGTGAAAAAAGTTTTATGTTCCTTACGACTCGTCATTATATGCCTGTAAGTTGCCCGAGGTAAAGAGAGAAAGTGGGAAAAAAAGACGGGAGAAGGAACGAAGGGGGCGAAGGACTGCCGCCTCTGTTTCATGCAGGTCCACCTTCGTGCAATACTACATGCCATATCTCGAAATCATTTATCCCGAGAGACAATGCTCTCCGACGAGGAGAGGAGAAAGAAGAGAATAACCGAGCGCGAGAGCAAAAGCCGGAGTGTGAGATCGTGAGTAATATCAGAACTTTAGTACAGCGTGGCCTACACACACCTCCCTCGGCCCTTGGCAACATGAAACACGTTATTTCTACTGGTTTATATCTTTGCTTGCGAATCTCGTCGAATATCGTCTCTAGTACTATATATATATATATATATATGCGTTATAACGTATCTCCGGTCTGCAGCGTCGAGCCGATCTTTCGATTCTGCCTGCTAGGAGTCGTGATTCTGGCGTTTTACACGGTGCACACGCACCGAGGAACTCGTCTCAAGGTGGGGGTAACAATGTTTCACAGATATATCGTTGAAAATATAAATGCTACTTTCACGCTTCGAATATCACCCTTGGAGAGAATTCAGGGGCAACGCGCAATGTATTCCACTCGGAGAAACGAGTATCAACCCCCGCAATAAGCCTGAAACGCGAACGATTTAAATGAGAAATTAAATAAAATTAACACAAAAGAAAAATCGACCATCGTACAAGAAAATCATGCAAATTGGAACTGGCACATTACCGTCTTGTGAAATTTTGACACGTTGTAATTAACGGCATCGAAGTCGATCTATTCGATATAATATTGTAATCGTTAATCACGCTGGAGATTTTTTATTTTCACTAAAATCGATTAAATCTTTGCGTATTAAAAAAAATAAACAAAAGGCTCGAGGATAGGCGAAAGCTCGTTTATGAAATTACTCGAGCATGGTTACCTGGGCACCGAGTCAGCAACCTACGCGCCTAATATAAGTGTGTGTAAATGTGCGTTAATACAAACACACATACACACGCATGGCCGTTACGATTTTACGACGGCGCGAACAATTCCAAGCGTGCCAGAAGCAAGTGAACGTGGGAGATCTCGGTTGTATCTCGGCCGCGAATACGTCGAGCAGATTAAGTATTACGATGCTCTATTGTATACAAATGTATGTGTACTTTAAGGCTCAGTACCACGGCTAGTTTTATCGAAGAGAGCTTCTGTTCGAGATTTTCTCGGTTCTCGCGTTCGCCTAATGTATACTTAGTTATCGCGTGGCGCACGGCTCATTGCCCGCGTCTGGAGAATCTCGTTGGTGATATAAATCGCGGGGTGAAGGGGCTGATTGATGAAAAAAATGCAAGCTCTCCCTCTCTTTTTCTCTCTCTCTCTCTCTCTTTCGTTCCGAGAGCCACGATTCCCACCATTCCTCGCGATCTCTCCACCATCGGAGCTCACTTTTTCCTCGCTATACTTTATTATTTCTCTCGTTATTAATCTGATCGTCCTACGATCTCATTAGAATTTCTAATTTTTATTGCCATTTTCGCCGAACGAAGACAACAAACGAATTTCGCGAAGTTAAGAAACATCGCATTTCTCGGGGTACGATCCAAATGCAAAGTGGTGACAGTCAAAGGTGAGAATGGTAACTAGCCAGTAATCATGAGAACGAGTATCACGGTATAATTGCTGATAATCACCAAACACGATCTTTCTCTTTCTCTCTCCCTCTCTCCCTCTTTTCCCTCTTTTCCTTTGCATACTACTTTTTTTTTCTATCCGAATGTTTTCTCAACCGGACGTGAAGATATATCGCAACTTCATATCCGAATACAACGTATACGGTGTCTTACTTATCCACGTGTGTATGTGTGTATGTACGACGATGCAGAAACATACGCTCCTCTCTTATTCCACGGTATCTCGATTTCGCCTCACTTTATCTCGTTGTCTCTTTACACACTCGCATATTTTTTTTTATATTATATCTCTCTTTATTTTTCGTTTCTCTTTTTTCGTTCCTTCCTTCGTCTTTATCGCTCTTGGCACAGAGCCATGGTATATATCGATTCGTCAGTTATTATTATATATATACGTATCCATATACGTGTAATATTTTTCACTGTCTCTTCTCAGTTGCTTCTGCAAATTAGTTCGATATAGGTAACGTATAAAGCGCGCATGTGTGTGTGTGTGTGTGTGTTTGCGTGTGTGTGTGCGTGCGCGGAGCTCTCCTCGAACGCCATCTCCCTAGGAGCTCCTGTGGCTCATCGTCCTTACGAACCTCCTCCTCGTCCTTTTTCTCTCCTTTCTCATTCTATACTCCTCTTCTTTACCTCATATTTTTTATCATCTTCCTTTTTTCGACACTATATATATAGTTTAACTCTTTTCTCTCATCCCGCCACTCATCTCCATCTTGCACACACACACACACACATATATATATATATATATATATATATATATATATATTTCCTGTACCTATACGCCGCGGCGAGAGATCCGATCGAAATTTCGAGGGAGTCGTTAAATCATCCGCCGGTGGTGGTGCAACGATGCAACGCGAGCGGGCCGAGGGCTCGCGAGAGAGCGAGAGAGAGAAGGCTCGAACGGTGGTTCCTATGGGGCGAGGAGCTTTTTTTCTGACTGGCTCCACGCGCGTGCGCTTAAAATCTCATCCTCCCCCTTTCCATCTCGGTTCTTTTTTCCTTCTCGCTCTTCTCTTTCTCTCTCTCTCTCTCTCTCTCTTTCTTTCTGTCTCTTTCTCTCTCTCTCTCTCTCTCTCGATCTTAGTTACCGTGAAGCTGATCGGGGTGCTACAATTTTTACTGAAATATTGGTCCATTTCGTGGCGCGGCAATCTTCCGATTTAACGCCTCATATCCGGGCCAAGCAAAATCAAGGTTTCTCTGTCTTGACTCGTGGTTGTCATTACGACCATACGCGCGCCGGTTGGCGCGCGGAGGGCTTAGTTAATCAACGTGGAAGGCCCCAAGAATGATATATATATATATATATATATATACGTTGTACTAAAATGAACAGAGTTACTCCCACGGTTGCCGCAACGAACGTACGGGGTTGTTTGGCGTTATTAATTGGCCGGAGTCATAGATTATCGAGCTGGACCCACCCTGCGGACGTGCGTGCGTGTCAGTGTTCGTGAGTGTGTATTGGTGCCCGTGTGCAAAGGCTCGTACGTGCACGTTGATGATGAACTTGCCGAGCAAGACAAAGTAGCTTACACGCGTGGCTCGACTCAATCGTGATATTTTTTAATTTCATTAAAAATTCTCTTATTTTGCTCGCGACGACGGAACTCGATGTGGTGCGATTGCCTGTGACGATTAATAATAATTTGAAAAAAATAAAATAAAAAAGCAAACTCGTCGCTTCCAATTGATTTATTCTCGCTTTTTTTCGGCAGGATACGATAATTAGACGTTGCGTGGTGGATTACGTCTCAAATTGGCGCGGATTCCTTTTTTCGTTCGAGTAGTTAGATAATTTAGATATTTTATTTTCCTTTTTTGCATTTCGCTTATCGTTCCTTTCGAGACCCGTTTCCTTTTTAATTCGTTATCTGCTTGAAACGCGGTAGAAAGCACCGATAAATTATACCGAGCGATATCGATGCACGTGTATTAATTTTTTTTTTTTAATCAATTATCCGCAAATTATTTCGATAATATTCATGATTCGAGACTGGAAGTACCGGCGCACTCCTACTCTATATATACGTTACATTTATAGCCTATAGAGCTGTATAATATCTATGCCATATAAACGCCTGCCGATTCTTAAACTCGCGCGCTCTTGCTAATAACGGCCACTTTGCGAGTGTGAAATAATTACTACGAGGGTCTCAAGAGAGACAGAGAGAGAAGAATTCTCGAGCAAACCAGTTTTCCGAGCGAGAGAAGTGCGAGAGCCGAGAGTGAACACTATACGCGAGATTAGCATAAGTGATCGAAATGATCAATGAGCACGGGGCAGCCGTGCGACGTGCTGGAACTCTATAGGTGCGTACATGACTACATGTATATACATATATATATACACGTGTATATGTATACGAGAATCGGGAACTATCTCAGCGAGCTTGAACATAACATTGGTTCGTGCGTGTGGGATATCTCGCGAGATCGCTCGTGATATCACTAACATATCACACGAAGAATGAAATAAAAAGGTAAGAAAAAGAAGTAAAAATTGTTCTCACACTCGTGTCTCTTTTTCTTAAAACATAAATTCACTCGCGTCAAGCTTTATCGTTCAGCGAGTCAGCGCGTCCGGGACCTTCCAATAAATCTGTTTTTATCGGAGAAGCCTTCGGCGGTAAAAATTCTCGGTCTAATCTTTATCACGGATTTTCAACAATATTTAAAACATACATTTCGTCGATTAGATTAGACTCGAAGTTTTTATAATTCGTGCGAAACGCAGGAAATTTTTGATACCGAAAGGTCAGATAATTCGTTCGACGAGTTTTCGTGATCGTTAAAGAATAATCGGTATATCGACGACGTATATCGATGATTTTCGTTGAACGATCGATGAAACCGTGTATTTTTCATAAACGTGGAATAAACGTCGATACGATGGTTTTTTGGTCGTGAGACTCTCCCGTCACGGGATCGTGATCAGGAACCAATCGAGTATCGTTGGAAACGATCGTACGATCGATACTTGCGCCAGTTCGTCACGCATAATAGACGCTCTCGCGTCCCTCTCTTCCCGCCGACTATACGAGCAAACGCGAGGGAGAAGAGATGACGAGGAGAAAGAACCGAGGGACCGCTATTCGACCGAGCGTGATGAACCTTAGCTCGTAGATTATCGAGTATTATCCATCGTATGGTAGTACTTGTTGTACGATCGAAGGACGGACGGAGGAAGGCGTATGGGCGGTTAAGATTCGATGAACGTCGTGAGAGTACGTGTACGAGAAGTTTCGCTTGACCGAAGATACCTGTCGGCGAGATTCTTCGTGGCGACGTACCGGAATCGAGCTCGGAACGACGGACACACTCGTCCCTTAGAATCTTATCCTACGGATATATCCTTACCTCGTGCATATATACGCGCGTATAGAGAAGTAGAAATCGTTGATTCAGCACGAGCGACCTCGGTCGAGGCCGATCGTGGAAAACGACACACGCGACCTCCCTTCTTTTCTCTTTTTCTTTCCTCCAAGACCTCCAACACGCTTGTACCGTTGCGAGCAGCGGCGTTTCGTCGCAGACATCTCGAAATAACAAACGGAACGTGCTCTATCGTGAAAACTCGCGGCTCGTATATATGTCAGATTGCTCTCTTTCGCCTCTCTCTCTCTCTCTCTCTCTCTCTCTCTCTCCCCGATAATATGAAAACTGATTCGGACTCGACGTGTGCAAACAAAATCGTATCCAGTTATATGTCACGGTATCGACCAACGGTGATAACGATTCAGGAAATTGATTTCGGAATGTTGATAAAATTATAATCAAAAGTGTCTATTACCTACGTGATGTATTCCATCTTCTTCGTTTCTTTCTTTTTATCTCGTTCGCGATGTTAATATATCGTAGAAGAAATATTTTATAAAAATATCTTTATCATTTTTGAGGAAATAAGATAATGAATGAAAAGAGAATTGAAAAATTCGCGTATCATTAAATTAAGAATATTTGTCGATGAGACAATTTTCATTCGATGTCTTTATATTTAACACGAAATATATAGAATTGGGCTTCTATATATAGACGTATATTTATATATTATGTATATCGAGATTTTTTTATTCGAGCACGTTTGCTGGTTTATGGACGAGAGCTCTCTCGCGTCGGTGTCATTGAAAATGCCAGCTCTGATTTCATACATATTCATATTATCGGGCTTAATCGACGTGCCGACGGACGTGTATATGAACGCTCGTCGTGAATGAGAGACTCGGCCGCTCGCGGGCTACGCGGAAACCCGCAAACTCGTCAATCCTCATTCCCCGTATATTGGCAACGCTTCAATTGGCCATAGAGCATCGAAAATCGAGGTGTCTCACTGTCGCGCCATCGCGACGGATCCGACGTCAGTTTAAATCGGAAAAACGTTTAGCCGACTATTTTCACATGGAAAAATTTAAGAACCTGCCTACGCGTGATTTCAATAATTATAGAAAATTAATTGCGCGTTGATCTCCGGTTAAAAAAAAAAAGAACGGTCATCGATAATTGCGATTCATGATTGGATATTTTTTTTTTTTTTACGATACGGCAATAATTCGAAATAAAGAGAAAAAATTTACAATCGTATCGAGTCCAAGGGCAAACTTACTCAATGTTACGACTCAACGGCGTTAAGATCTTTAATTATCCCCGTTCGTTGACGCGGAAGTGAACGTCGGCCCGCTTGTACCCGATATTTCGCGGTCATTTTCATAAAACTGGTTTGCCATTACGACACTATTAACGAAATCTCAAGCTCAAACGAGCCGTACTACAATATTATTATTATTATTATTATTATTATTATTATTATTATTATTCTGGTCGCACGTCTTCACGTCAGAGAGCTTCACCGGTGATCTTAAAACTTTGGTGCGTTAAACATTATGAGAAAGTGTCAGGTATGGCACGTTTTTGATGGAACGAGCTCTCCGTGTTGCCCTGCCATGCACACATATAAATATATATAAAATAAAACACGAGAGCGAGCGAGGAGAAAAGAGGATTCCACAGGGCTCAAGAAGGCATGTGTATAGAAAGAAGCAAGTCTCTCTCTCTCTCCCTCTCTTTCTCTCTCTTATTGCAGAGTCTGGAGACTCGCTTCTTCGTCGAATCATGAAAGAGAGAGAGAAAGAGAGACGAGAGGGCAAAACGAGAGGCCAACCGGTCGCTCGCGTTCTCACGCCCCATTACCGCTCATACACACGCCGCACTCTCTCGCGACTCTCGCGGCCAACACATACCTATAGGTAGACGATCTTCACTCTGCTCCAACATCCAAATACCTTGCACTCCCATATTATCCGTACGTATATGTGCACGTTTGTGTGAATATCCGGTACAATTATAATATATATATTTTTTCTTAAAGAGGTGGAAAAAAGTGATATCTCGAATTATATCTCTCACTGGGCCAACCTTGACTGAATCAACACCGCGCGTCAAGAACCCGTCGGTCTTCTCGCGCTAGGGGGGAAAGCTCTTTATTTTTTAACCTTCTTTCTTTTCCTTTTTTTTTCTAATTCATTAATAATTACTGAATTAATTGACGAGCAATTGTGAAATTTGTTATAATTATATTTCCAATATTTCGCGACGAAAATTGTTTACATTCCACTCGAATATCTCACTCACGTTTTTCGGATTCCTCGAGTCTTTCATTCTCCAAAAATCTATAACGTTTTACGGGTCGGAGTCCTCGTGATATCGCGGGAAAGAGAGGGGAAGTACACAAAACTCTTTTTTCGAGACGCATTCCCTGCTTGAGAGTCTTATCGCGCTCCCTCGCGAGACTATACCACGTAAAAGAAAGAGAGAGAGAGAGAGAGAGTGGTCCATATATGCACCACAAGGGATCGCTGCAGTCGCAGAGAACGAAGAGACGAGAGTCGGACAAAGAGAGAAAGAGAGAGAGAGATAGAGAGAGCAGAAGCTGATCTCCCTTATCGTTCGCAATTAACAAACTCGGGGAGCCCGTTGGAGCTGATGGTACTTCTTGGGTGGCTGCGCGGCTTCCGAACCGTGGATGCGCTATATATAGGACATAGGAGATGCAGAGAAAAAATCCACTGGCGATCTCACTCTCGACATCGGTTGAAACGCTTCTCGTTCTGTCGTTTCCTTCTTCGTCTCTCTCTTTCTCTCGCTCTTTACTGTTTTTATTTTTATTTTTCATTTTACCATATGGTTTCCACAGAGGTATCGAGGAGAGGCGTGCCGCGAAGGGCTACCGTTCCGCGTGACTACACGAATTTCGTTGAACGTAGCAGGGACCACTCTCGTGTGTGCATCGAACACCGATACGCGAGGAACGTTATCGAAAGATAAATTCCACGGTCCTAGTAATCGATCTACGGATTTCGTTTTTTTTAAGCACGTTATATGATTTTTAGCACGAGTTAGTATAAAATTGATTTTTATTTTTGGAAAAAGCTTCTACTGCTAAATTGTTAACGAAAAAAAGAAAATGCGACATTCAATTTTTTATATCGAAACGATCGAAGTTATTTAAAAAAATCGATTTATCTTTATTCAAACGAGCTTCGAATTTGATACGTGGCGAATAAAAAATTGTGAAACGGTTCATAAATTAACAAGCCGATAATTAGCCGTTTTACCCCCGAGGTTTCATAAATTGGTGACCAAGAAACACCGATCGTTTCCTAGTACCCTCGATCGATTCATTAACCCCCCGACAGAACACTTCGACCGTAAGGGCACAATTCTTCGATAGGGGTTGTTACCCCGTCGCGTAAAATCGAGTTACATTCTTTCGATTCTTAACGAAAACGAAAAAAAAAAATCGAAAAATCGAATTACCGACGAAAGTTTCGCGAAGCACGAACTTTTACCTACGCGATTAGTTCCATTACCGTTAAAATCGGATAGAAATTCTCGTGCGTAGCGAGAATTCGCTACAAAACAAAATAGGTAATTCCCCGATCGTTCGAGCGTGGTAGATCATGTTGGCGCTCGTCTCTCCCGGAAAACATCCTACAAATTTATTGTAATAAAACCTTCCCGGCAGACTTCGATATTCACTCAAACACCACTCTAGAATCTCGTATACCCTCACTGTATATATGTACATATACATAAATATACACATACATACATGTAAGCAAGATCGATCGCGCATGGATTCCTGTCAATCGTCAACGCGATTCGATCCGTCCTTCAAGCGGATTCCACACTTTGTACCATTAAAGGACGATTTATACATTTATCGGTAGAAAATACGTTTTGTATAGCTATACACATATATATATAAAGAACGGTTTATTTATCTATAGATATAAAATACAATCTATACACAAGCACACACACATATATATAATCTCTTATACAGTTCGCACACAACTGCATATCTGTACTCCCTTAATGCAATACACCCGCCTGATCCTTACGTCGGTGAAACGTCATCCTCCCTACCCCCGGTTATTCCGAGGTCCTCTCTCAGCAGCCGTGCCACTGCCAAGGTACTCCCCGATCTCCGTGTGTACTCGTACGTCGTCTTTCGCGAGAGACGAGAGACGTGAGCGCGTCTGAGCGCAGTCCAAACATCAAGGCATAGCAAAAGGCTGGAGGTAAGAGTGAGCGAGAGGGAGAAAGAGAAAGAGAGAGAACTGGGGGTATACTCGTATGTAGAATGCTTTAAGTCGGGGCTAATGATACGCGATGATACGCGGCATCCGTCACTGTCCGATGTCTGGCTTGATTGCTGCTACTGTTCTCTATCCTTTATCTTTGCCGTTGTCCTCTGTGCCTCGACTCGATCAACGTATATGCTTGCATATATATATATATATATATACATACATGCACGTTGACGTGCATTATACAGACTTGCGTGTAACACGTATATATACGCACGCGTTCGTACGTATATATATATGCAACGTCCGTCTACCAACGAAGTTGTGCTCAAAGACGAATCTGCATGTCCCCGTGAGTCCCACGAGTAAAAACGTTTCCATTCGCGATTTCACTCGGCCTATATACAATTTTTATAATTTACCTCGCGAATGATCTTTAAATAAACGTGATTTTATTTTTAATCGGCGTATATCAACGTGCGCTACAGTGCGAACGTTTATGTATTAACGATTAAAAATCTTTAAAACCGATGTGAGGGTGGAGATAATAATTATTTTATCTTTTTTAAAATGGAACCGCTCAATTTTTATTTGATTGTATCGATCGATCGAGGGTAAATTATCGGAATTATAATAATGTACCTAAATTTCATTATCGAGAGTTTGTTTTCGTATACGTGGTGAGATTTTGGGCTTGGAACAATTTGAATATTGAAAAGTATTATCATTGTGCAATATCGTCGAGGGATTTGATCGATATACGTAGAACGAATGCGTTTGTGTACCCTACGATCGCCTGCCAGTGGCGGATGAGAGTAAGATCGATGTACAAGGAAACTCATACCGATCACATTGTTTGTATTTATATATATATATGATTGTGTGTGAGTGTGTGTGTGCAAGCATGACCGAAGGCACAGAGACGATTAGAGGGTTCACGATCGTTGGCGTACCTTATGGAGAACGGTGTACTCTGTACTGCGCCAATCGATCACGCGAATGGCCAAGAAAGCTCTCTCGTCGCGACTCCGCGTACCGAGAGAGGTCGAAACACATCGCCCAGACCTTACGGACTTTGTTTTTCAAGACTTTTCTGCCATCTCCCGCACAGCAGGACTCTCTCTTTCTCTTCAGTGTTCTATCGGTCGTGACCGGTCTGGGACGAGAAAGCCGACATCTATCAATCGAGAGAAGAGCGAACGAAAGAGCCATTCTGATCGACCGTGACTAAAGGCAAATGTCTCATTGAAAGTACCAACATGACGAAATATCGCGATGCGTCCCAAGCAAATACGTCAATCTTTTTTTGTAAATAATTTTTGTCTTCAATATCAATTCAACTTAGAAAGGGGGATTAATGTTTATTTGTTTTTATTGTTATTTTTTTGAAAATATCGTTACTTACCTTTTGGAAATGACAAAAATTCTGGAGTACGATTGAACCCGATAGTATCGGAGAACACGAAAACGAGAAAAAATCTGCGAGGAGCACAATGCGAAGTGGCTCCTCGGTGAATTCTCCCTTTCTCTCTCTCTCTCTCTCTCTCTCTCTCTCTCTCTCTCTCTCTGGCTTTGAGCATTTTTTTCGTCCCTTCTTTCTCTCAATCCCTTTCCGCGGCTCTTTCCCTCTGTGTGTCCCCTGCACCGAAACCGGTCTTCACCCAAAAGTATGCAGTCTCCTTTTCCCTAACATCGAAACGAAAGCACGATACGTATATGTACTTGCATATATATATATACATATATAGATTCGAAGACACGAGAAGCAACCCGGAGCAGCTACCACTCTGATCTCTCGCTGAGCCTCGAGAAAAATGGAATTTTGGCGAAAAATATATTTCATTCCTACGCTCGAGTCTCCGGTATTATATATCGAATATTCCATTGCATGTGTCTATATATTCCTTATATATAACACGTATGGTACAAAGCGTTACATTTTGCATCAACAAACGCACTGTATATACATTATATATATATATATATATATAAAAATATATATTTTTCGTAATATCGTGCCGTCGATATATTCTTTTATCTCACGGTGCGACGCAGAAAGAAATATGTAATATTGTGTACGAGGGACTTCTCGTGTCACTGGGTCACCAGATATTTTCTCCGAGTAAATAAGCCACCAGTGTACATGGTACATATCCATAGGGCGTGTACATATATATGTATATATTTATATGTATATATAAGGAGAAAGATCGACGAACCTTTTATCTCCGACACAGGACTATCGTTGATGCACGGTCAAACTCTTCCAAAGAGTACACACACACACACACACATACTCTTCTGTCCATTCGTGCACTCTCTTTGCGGACAAAGAAACCTCCCCTTGATCCTCGCTCTATCTCCCTCGCTCCGCGCACGAAATTTACCCAAAGCCCTTGGCCCCCAACGCGATCGCGTTTTTATTTCGTCTCGCTATAGGTACCCCCGCTGGTACATATTTATTTCGTCGAACTTTTGCGCGATATCGCGTACGATCGTTGTTTCGGGCTTTACGGGCATACGAGCGAGGGAGTCTCGCATCTCGCGGCTTCACGGGATCGGGTCCGGAGGGTGGCTCTTGGATTTTGTCCCTTCCATTTTCTTTTTTTTCTTTATATACGAGAACACACATTAATATATATATATATGTGTGTGTGTGTGTGTGTGTGTATCGTGTATTCTCAAACCGAACCCGAGAATCGGCGAAAGGAAGTCGAGCCTGCTTGCGGAGGTTCGAAATGCGAAGGGAATCCTACGGAAATAAGCAGAAGCGAAGAGAATGAGAAAACAATCATCGTGCATATTTCCACATGAAAAATATCGGTGATTTTTTATATATAATGAAAATGCGCACATTTTCAATTTTTCGGTAAGAAATTTCGAGAGAGCAATTCTTTTTTTATCGATACATGTGTAAAATTCGAAGCTCTCTCGTGATGGCCCGCGACTGACGAAAAAAGTTTCCTGGTTTGGGGGATGAATCTACTCCGCTTTATGCTTCATAGTTATCTCTGCTTTCTCCCTTTTTCACTCGGTTTATAAAGCAGTGGTGTTAGTAGGCACCTATATATATATATATACGTAGAATGAAATAAACAGCTGAAGGAAGCGGGCTAGTGGCTCGTGTCCCTGCATGGGTGTGTGTATGTGCACGATCGTGAAGAGATCCGCGGGTAGATTTAGCGGCTCCCGCTGACAAGACAATAGCTGTTCCCTCTTGCTGTGCCTGTGGACGTACACATTCCTCGCGCGAGCTCCTCCCCCCATCCCCCAACCCCTCCTTTCTCCCTCCTCCCCCCAGGCCCGCCAACCGAACCTCCCACCCCTCCTTGTCTTCCTGGGTCCTCCGGGATGTCCAGGTATAAGTGAGATTCGTCCTGGACGAGGGACGAACTTTGGACACTCACATTTACTCACGTATGTATGTATTTTGGCATATATATGTATGCAATATGGGGAGAGAGACACTCGTCGTTGTCGTCGCAGGTTCGTCGTCGCTCCTCTTTTCGCGTTCAACGAAAGACGCGCGCGTCAGTTTCGAACAGAAGCAGCACAAGCTTGATTCCTGTGTGTGCTTTCTGCTCGCGTCTCTTCGTCGTTCTTCTCCTTCTACATTGCCTTCTTTTCTGCTCTTGATTCTTTTCTCCTTCTCGCTTCTCTCTTTCTCTCTCTCTTTCTCTCGCTCTTGACAGAGAGAGAATGAGAGAGAAAGAGAGGAAGAGTCCACGTTTATCGTTCCCTTTCAGCAATGGGAGTGACACTTTCACACGGATCTTGGAAGAAAGATGGTCGAGGAGAGAAAAGACGAGAGAAACCGATTGAGAAGGGGAGAAGAGTCCGGCGTACGTATCTGCCCGTCTATAAGCCGTTTCGTGCGAATTGGAACGGTCCTTCATCGATGATTTTTTCATACCTATTACCTGTAAATCACCGAAATTTCATCAAAATTTATTGAGAAATATTGCGAATCCCATGAAAGATTTTTTGTTCTCACATTGTGAATATAATTTTTTATACATCGACTTTCTAATTCATTGTTCCCTTCTTGGGCCGTGTATTTTTCATAATTACGGTAAATTTTCTTGTTCCCTCGCGTTGTCACGAGAGCTTCTCTCAGACATCGAGCGACGATAATAAAGAACGCGATTCGGCGACGACCGTATTACTTCGAGAAACTTTCCGAGAATTTACGATATACGAAAATTACCGTAAAACTGGAACTTTCCGGGAACCCGTGGTCGGATCGCGCACTAAATACCCGTAAGACGCGATGTCGTTTAACGAATTCCCCGAATATACCGCGAAAAAGTGGAATCCCGCGCCGTCGTCGAGATCGCCGTGAGGTCGATCGTGGTGTCATCGGCCGCGACGTGCTTCGACAACGTACCTGTAACAACGCTCTCGTCTCGCTTCGTGAAACTTCCGAATAATTTACGATATTCGAACAATGTTGTCGTAAAACTAGAATTTTTTTGTGCAATTTTCACGAAACGCTTCGCATCGATTAAAAACGAACCAATCGCTCCATCCAAAACATGAAAATTGATTCGTCCGAATTAATTGATTTATAAGACAAAAACGAATTATATTATTACACGCTATATCCTCGTTATAATTCAATTTTGAATGTGCAGCTCATCCACATATACTTTTTATGCTTAAACTCAAGTCATACTGGTTCGTTTTAGCAAGAAGTTTGCAAACGCGAAATTACGACACGCTATATATTTCCTTTAATGTTCCATATATTATACCGACCTAATTCCTCTCCCGTTGTCAGTGAAACGCGACTACGCAAGTCTTATAAAATCGAGAGAATCGTTACGCGTTTGGCGAACGATCACTAATAAGTATCGAAATATTTCATGATCGAACAATTCCTAGCCTTGAACCATTATCACGCATGAATGGACAGATAAGTACCAATGGGCTCGAGAATTCCAGCTCGAGCCGGTCGTCGTCCAGTTCCTCCACCACACTGTCGCGTTTACGCGTATCGCTGGCTTGTCTTGTATATATAAATATATATATTTCTTTCCTTGTTTACATATATAGATGCATACATGCATATACGAGGAGATGTATATATATATAGATCGCGATGTGTAATATTCAAGCCGCGAAAAGAAAACGCTCGAGTGAGATAACGAACGATCTCGATTTATCATCCGGCGAAACGAATCGGCAGCGACGTCCGAAATAGAGCCGTGTTCTCGTGAGCTGCAAAAATTCTCTCGCCATCACCCAACAGCAACAGCAGCAGCAGCAGCATGCAGCAATAACAGCAGCAGAGATCGTTTCTAATTAGCGATCTTCAGCCGGGATGAAATTAACATTTAACCGGACGGGCCCGTTGCCGCTGCTCGCGGACACCCGCGGGACGGACAGACAGCTAACAAATGCTCACTTGGTGTGTGTTTGTGTGTGTCGGTTGGTGTGTGCGTGTGTAACTGTCGACTTTCTCAGGTGCTGGTTTGGCTTCTGCCGAGCGTGTTCCGTGTGCTCGAGAACAGACACCAACGAGGAAGAGAAAGAGAGAGAATGAAAGAGAGAGAGAGAGAGAGATTCGAATGGAACTGCATTTCAGAGACGGTGAATCTTCGCGGCGCGCGAGAGAACGTACACACGAACCCCGACAAAACTCCTTTCGTGGTAACAGGTAGGCATTACTACTGTTGGTTAACGATACGAGATCACTTACCAAACAGAACAAACAAAAAATACAAAGTTACGACCGTACGCGCTTATTCGTTTCTTTTCTCTTTCGAACGAAACACGGAAAAAGAAAAATTATTCGACTCGAATTCGTATAAATTGTGAATACGAGAGAAAAGTTTGAAAAAAAATATCAGACGATTACAATTAATTAAAGTGGCGTAAGATGACTACTGGAACGTATCGAATATCTTCGAAATTACTGTAAATCGTATGATATGAGATATTTAAATACGTATAAGAAATTATAAGAAAGTGGCATCGATACGATTAATTAAAATGGGATTAAATAATTATTCGATATTATCACCAATTCTTCAAACTTATTTCCATGACGTAACATGAGATTTTTTCTGGCAAATGGTTGCTTGAAATATTAGTCATAATTTTCTAATGTTGATTACCGCTTGGTGCAATTGTCTCGTACATAACTCCACGAAACAGGAAAATCCATCATCCGTCTAGTCGATTTAACTATTCATTTCTCTCTCCCTCTCTCTCTCTCTCCCTTTCTCTCTCTCTCTCTCTCTCTCTTTGTCTCTGCCTCTCGTGATTGCACTGACTCAATCTTCTGTCGGAGCAGAAAACTGCGGAGCTCGAATGTTCAACTTCGAGGCGCTTCAGCGAGTGGCCATTCAGCGTACGACGTTGATTTACATTCTCCCTAATTACAAACGAAACGCGGTCGCTTATTGGCGCGTCAGTAGCTGAGAAGAATGATGACATTCTCCTCTCCTCTCTCTCTCGCTCTCTCTCTCTCTTTCTCTCTCTCGTTCTCCCTCCGTCTCTCTCCCTCTATATATCTATACAGTTCTTTTCGTTTTCTCGCTTCCTCGTTCTAAGTTTCTTTTACTTCTCGCTCCATCTCTTTTCCTCCGTGTGTGCTCGTTTTCTCGCGTATGTACAATGCACTCGGCTCATTCACACGAGCCTCACGCACACACGAATGGCCGTTGTTTTTCTAAAACATAAGATGCATATATATATATATATATAATCATTTCGAGCATCATTTATCATGCGTCAAGTATAGCGCCGGTTTATAAGCGTTACGATCGAAAGCGCTACTGACCATTGACTATGAGACGAAAACTTCCACGACGTACCATTATTACTCCCGTCCCGCGTGATGAGCGAGAAACCCATGAGATTTCCGAGAGGAGATTGGTTATTCTCTCATCTCGATCATTCGGTGCTTCTCGGTAAGTGCGATAAGAAATAATCGTTCGTTATGGCTCGAAATTAATTTTTTTAACAAATATCCAATACCCACATATATATATTTATCAATCGTTCTTTTTTTAAACCATAGATATTTATTCAATCGTGAATGGCATTAAGCACGATCAAAACGTATTGTTAATTTATTTTTTCGAGAGCAGGAAAACACAAAAACATCGATACATTGCTATATACATATATATAGATATATATGTGTATATTATTTATAATATATATATATATACATATCGGTATATCCCGTCAATCGCTGTTACACGTAATGAATGACTGGTATACATCCACCTGTATGCACAAAGCTCCCTCAATAATAAACCGTTGCTACATAAGTATTATACATTCTACGTATACATATATAGATACATATGTATATACATAAGCGAGTGTCGAACCTTTCGGTGGTTCGGACCCGGGCAAAAAACGGTGATGAGTGCTCGATGAGAGAGGACAGATGAGAGCAGTTAAACCAAGAATCGAGATGATATGTGCGTGAGGGCGGAGGTAGTACGGACCAAAGTAGAAAGAGACGAAGAGAGAGAGAGAGAGAAAGAGACGGCAAGAAGAATCCAAGCATCGGCGAGTAATGGAATTCCTCGTATCGTAATCTCACCGTGACGCTGAAGTATATCGCATATCGATTGATTTATCTCGTTCGATTGGACCGCCAACGAGAGAGGTCCAACGAGAGTGAGAGAGAGAGAAAGAGAGAAAATGGTAAAAGAAAAGTTTTGAAGCAAAGCCTATCTCGTTGTACGTATATATATGTATATATGTATATACGATGATGACTGGTCCCCGAAACGATCTCGATCGTTCGTGGTCCTCTCTCGTCGTGGCTCGCGAAACATCAGCGCGTTTCGTTTTGCCATACGGTTGGCACGGGAGTCTCGCCCATCGTTTTCTCTCCATCTCTCTTTCTCTCTTTCTCTTTCTCTCTGCCGTTCGTGAGATGATTAAAAATGGCATAATGAAAGAAGCCTCCGCGGGCGGAGAATGACTACCGAGAAAGAGAAGGGGTGTGTGCTCCGAGGAAGGAGAAATGCGACGGCGACGACGACGAACGAAGGATGGAAGAAGAAAGAGGAAGAAGGAGAAGAAGAAGAGGATGAAGAAGAGGAAGAATAAAGGAAGTGAGAGAAGCGAGTGAATAAGAGAATATATATAAAAATCCGACGAGCCGCAACGAGAAACAGCAGCATGGCCAAAGTACCTCTCCGCCTCGCTCTCTCTCTCTCTCTCTCTCTCTCTCTCTCCTTCTTTCTCTCTCTTTCTCTCTTCTCCTCGAGAATAAGAGAGGAGAAAGCCAAGAAAGAGAAGACGCGAGAGAGGGAAGTTTTGAGTTTTTCGAGCGATCAATCACTCGCTCTACAAGAAGTTCGGTATACGTCTCTCGTATCACCGAGAGAGCCAAACACGAATGCGAGTTTAGAGCTCTCTCTGTCTGTTTTTCTCTCTGCCTCTGCGATCTTGCAGAAAGAGAGAGAGAGAGAGAGAGAGAGAGAGAGAGAGAGAGAGAGAAAAGAATCGAAACTGCTACCACACCAAAAAGAGCGATAATGATCAACGAGGAAAAGAATCCAGGCACGATATAGAATATTTTCGAAATATTTTCTCCGAAACTAAATTTAACGTGGCGTAGGTACGTAATTTACAGACGAGAGCGACGACGACGAGCGTTATATCGCAGGTGCGCTAAAAAGGCATAATCCGAATGAAAAGAGAAAGAAAAAGAATTGAACGAAATAACGAAATAAGAAAAAAAATGGGGGAGGGAAGCGTCAGACGACCGCGGAGATAAATCTTAAAACGATGAAGGGGAATTATAACGAGAGAGAAAGAGAGAAATATCACAATCATCGACGCTAACTACTGTCTCATTAAACGATTAATTAACCGACGATATATTGCGTAGATAGTCAGCTTGCTCACCGCTACATCCATATATATATGTATACATAATCCTATATACATATTGGCCATTACCCCCTCGATGAGTCTCTTCTCAGCCTGCCGCATCAAGACTCTGTATGCACAAGGTACACACATACAAGCACAAACACTCACGCACACATACGGACACGCGGGCTAATAAAAGCCTCGGCGCGAGTCCTCCGGGTCCTCAAGAGCAAACTTTATCCGAGCGGAGATTTCGCGAGAGCTCTCAAGCGCACACACGAAACCTACCGGATGAGATGATCGTACTTACGTGTAGAAAGAGAGAGAGGGAGAGAGAGAGAGAGAGAACGAGGGAGGCAGAAGAGAGAGAGAGAGAAATTTCGGTATTACTGATGAGAGCGAGGAGGAATGACGCGCGTGAAGAATCAGGTGAAATTAAAAAGTTTCGACACGTCACGAGTGGGGCAAGGGGGATGTACGAGAGGTATAGGGCTTCCTTATCGTTCGCAACGTGGGACAGGACGCGCACGTATAATCTCAACCATGGCGCCACGGCTGCGTATAAAACGCGAAAGATGCCTCTTATCGGTCGATGCTTCGTGGTTTCGGCTGATCCCTCGAGTCTCGTGAAAAAATTAAGTGAAAAAAGAAAAGAAAAAAAACGAAAAAATGATAATATACGGTCCATTATTTTCTTCACTCGTTTGCCACGTTTATAGAGCACATATACATATATCTAGTATATACTTACAAATTTATTTGTATATTACGTATTAATATATCGCGCATCGACAAATAAAAGCGGCAACGAGTTAACCATCATCATCATTATTATTATTTTAATTATTGTTGTTATTATTGTTATTATTATCATCATCAAATTAATTATATTTATAATTCATACGTATATGATTTTCTATTAGTTTTGCCAAAAGATAATTGCGTTTCTTGCAGCTGCACACGTACATCCATCGCTAACAATATTTGAAAAAAAGACAATAATTTTTCGGCCAACCGGACACCTGTGCGAACACGTTATATTCGAGGGTGATAAGACGGCGTAATTATTATTATTGCAATCGGTATACAACGGATATTTCTCCATCGCACGCGCCGCATCGGTTGCCACGATGCTTGCACTTCGTGCGAAGGGTGAAACGCGCGGCAAGACCGCTGCAGCGTTATCTTTCAGCCACCCAACGGTACGAACGAACGTGTGCACACTCGCAAAATTCGTCCGGTAGAAAGAAATCGAGGGGTGGCCCCCTTCGTTTCGCGAGATAACACTTTTCTCGTGTGTATACACCTTGGACATATACGATATATCTATATATGATCGAATATACATCCGGCAGGATTGAAAAATAACCAAGCTCCAGGGACTTGTGTATATATATATATATTTTTTTGTTTCTTTTTTTTCTCTCGCACATATAATACCTTTGCTTCTCCATCTCGTGCAACTTCTTTCTCGCTCTTTTGAATCTCTCTCTCTCTCTCTCTCTCTACCTCGCGCTCTCCTCTACTACCGTCCAATTGCACTTTATTTATCACAATTTACTGACGTTGATATATCGTTACACGAACATAGTTATATACACGGCTGTATACATATGCGTCATCGCAATTTACATCGACCACCTCTCAATGTAAACCGTCTTACTTAACGACCGTAGTACCGATATGATTTGGGAATGCTTTGCGCCGAACTGCAAGAAAAAGAGGGAGAGAGAGAGAGAGGAAGAGATTGTGGGAGAAAGAGAGAGAGAAAAAGCAGTTGACTGAGACGTATACGTTTTTATATTCGAAGAAATTTTGTGCGTTTTCAGAGTCGAGAAATCGTAAAGATACTCGCGAGAAAAAAGAAATGGCTCGTTAAATCTTCGACAAAAACGTAGAAACGTCCGAGTCGATCGGTCATCACCGAGTGCCGAGCCGTCGGTGAACGAACTCCACGGTTCTCCTGTTTTTTGTTATTATTATTTCGATACGAGTTTTTTCGCGCTTTTTTTACATTTTTTATATTATATTCATATTCACGATGCTTATTCGCTCTCTTAAACCCATAATGCTCTCGCGGTTTAAGCATACTCGTCGGTGATATCTTAGGTCTCTCTCTCGCTCTCCCGTTTCGCAGAGCAAATTCACTTTTTCCATTCACCTCCTCCCGCCAGTCCTTCGCCCGCACTCTTCGTCTTCCAGTATTATTATAAATTTTCGGCTCAAGCCCGGGGTTGAAATCCCACAAGCGTCGATGCCTCGTGACGAGCAGAGAGGGAAACTTTATCGCCACTCCAGAGTCCCGGGACTGACCCATAAAAACGATCGCGGAAAAAAAATAGCTGACTTTTTTTTCGCCAAAGATACACGTACAAAAGTGAGAAGGCTTGAGAAAAAATAAAATAAAACGAGAAATAAGAGGGAGAGTGAACGAGGGAGAAAGAGAGCGAGAGACACGAATTGTTGGATAATTTAGATATGAGAATTCTTCGAGTCAGGTATGTCATATAAAAGCCGAATTTTCGAAGAGGTGCCATCTTCGAGAGGAAGAAGAGAGAGAAAAAATACGACTCTCCTCGCGAGAGAGCCTATATAAAAATTAGAGATTGGTGGTTTCGCGCTCGACGAGTAAAAGCCACAGATAATCTACGGCAGAATTTTTATTTTATTGTTTCTTTATTTTTCTTGTATCTCCCTCTCTCTTTCTTTCTCTCTCCCACTCCTCCTCGATATTTCACCGCAACGAGAAAGAGACTTAAAGGAATGATTGGTGAAATTCTGGTCGTTGAAAAGATGAGAGCTTGAGCTATATGGCGCCGAACTATTAAACGATTCCCTGGAACAATGAAATTCTTTTCGTATATTTCGGCGAAACGAAGAAGCAACGAATCTCTTCTCCCTCTCTCCTCACTCGCGCCTCTTTCTCTCCTTCCCACCGATCTTCTTTTTCTCTCTTCTGCTTCTCTCGTCGTCGTGAACTCTCATCGCCAAGGCCCGAAAATTCCCTACAATTTACTTTCCCCAAGGCGCATTTCCGACCGGTTATATATATATGTAGGTACATAAGATAGAGCTCTTCGAGGATCAACGAACCGGGTAAGAGGAGAGCAACGTCACGAAAAGAGAGAAAAAGAAAATAAAACAAGAAAAAAAAGAAAACAGCGAAAAAGAAACGAAAGAAAATACGAAACGACGAGGCGGCACTGGATCCGCCTACAAAAATATGAGGTCGATAGGATCAGTGATAGCGAGGGAACGGGGCTCAGCTTCAAGCTATATATGCTATATATACCTGTAGAATACTATATGCAATATACAGTGTATAAAATGCACAAGCAGCTACATATATATACATCTCTCTCTTATAGGGTTCCTGTCTGTTATATTTATTTATATACTCGCGGGATATCGTGTCTCGGAATTTTTGTAAAATAACAAGTAAAACAAAAATGAAAACGAAAAAAACACACATGTTTTACTCTTCGTCCAGATTTAGGTACATGGAATTTTGGAATTTTTCGCAAACTTTCGGCGTGATTTTTTGATTAAATCGACGTATCTTTCTTTTTTTAACGAAAAAAATATGAAAAATATTGAAATATTTCGATTTGTAAGAACAGCTTGGCTGGCCGTGAAAATGTTACGCATTTAAAATTTTAAAAATGTAATTTAATAAGAGAATAAGATATTTGTTAATTTGTTTTATGAATAATGCATATAGATATACCACCGTAAGAAATAAGAGGACAAATCTTTATTAGCTACTTCTGCGTAAATCTTTAAGCATAATCCAAGGAGACCTATGCAATTATCATAATAATTAGTGTTCACCGAAGCAGCTCGGCCATGTTTGGTCACTGTAACGTTTGTTGCTCCATGGTGTGTGATGGCTATATGGTCGGTTCTCTCGCGAAACCGTCCGATGGAATTCATTGCAAACCCTGAGAAGGAGAGAGGGTGAGGGAGAGAGAGAGAGAGAAAGAAAGAACGAGATAGAGACGGACGCACACACGAGGAACGCTGTATGGCGAACCATCTGTGAGAGAGGACTTCCATTTCCTAGCCAGAGGCCTATCTCCAATGTAGAAAATTCATCGAGTCCCACGAGCCACCCTCGCTACATTCTTGTTACCACACATATACATACACACAAAGATATTAAAGTTGCACACACACACACATATACACTCGCATATAAGCTGGAGACAGAGTGAGATTATTATCTATACCAACGGAAACTTGACTCGATCTCGGCGTTCCTTTCAATGCTAGCGGCAATGAATAATAGTGGAATGAACGAGGTAACAATTTTCATAGTACTTCTAGAAAATTGGCGAGTCATATGCCGCGTATCAAGCTTCGATTATGTTCATTACGCGATTGAAACAAAAATCAACCGTACCATCCAGAAAACATAGTCATAAATATGTTTTCATTAAAATTCCCTTGTTCGAAACAAAATTTTAATAAAATCATATTCGAGTTAGGGACAAAAAATTTCTTTCCCATCGGATATCAATAATGTCTTCTCCTTCGATAAATTTGTTCAGACGAGTCAAATTTTAAACTGACCCCACGAAATTAATCAAATTTCGTGGACGTTTTTTGCACCTTTTTTTCGAACTCGCTATCGTGAAAACACGATGGGATCTCGACCCTACGATGAGTCTACGAAAAAAAAAGAAAAAAAATGTGACAGACGCGTAGGTACGTAGACTCATACATTATAAGTATGACCTGGCAAGGGAAAGGCAGGGGAGGGGATAGAGACCGTGTCGGTTGTACGCAGCTTTCGCGGCATCGTCTTATTCACCAGGCACACGCTATTGATTAGGATGACTCGGGTTTTTGAGATAAGCCTTTCTCGTGCACGACGCTATCCATATATATATATATATATGTGTGTCTGTGTGTAAGTACATATCTATATATGTACCTCTAGTCTATACATTGTGTGTCCCCTCTTGGAGTGCGGTGAAGCCCCTGGGACTCCATAAAGCGCTTCTCTTGCCAGTTGAGAAAGCCGCGCATCAGCTTCTCCCTCTCTCTCTTTCTCTCACTCACTCACTCACGTTATCTCCCTTGCGGACTCCTCTCTCTTGATTGAGTTCCAATGGGTGTGGCCATACTTCAAACGCCTCCGCATTAATTATTGGGTGAAACGTGTTTCTCGCGTAGAGAAGGGCGCTTTTCGACGCGGAAAAAGTGGCACGGAAGTAATTCTCACAGTTTCAACTACATCACATTTCACGTATCGAATGCGATCAAGGAGGTCTCCGGACGGCTCAGGGTGTTCAAGATGTTTTTTTCAACCTACCCCTATTTTGTTGTTGTTAAAGATCGTCAGTTTCTTGAACGAAAATGACGGAGTCTCGAGAGAATCATTTTTTTAACTTTCGACGAGCAAATTTTTTTTCAAGATCGAAAACAAAATTCGTTCTCACCAACGGCCCTCAAAGAAAAATTATTTTTTTTATTTTTTATTTCGCAGTAAAAACATGTATCAGCTTTCCACGTAACAATTTCAAAGAAAATTGTCATACGGGGAATCGATCCTTTTTTTTCGTTTCATTTCGAGGATAGCGCGTCCCTGGTAATTCGAACGATATTCTCACGAAGCAACGGCAGCGACGGCCTTATTTTTTCACATTTTTATCCGCCCTCCACTGCCTCCCCCCTCCCCCTATATTTATTTTCCATTTTCTTTATTTTTCGTTCTCACGTCTTCAATCCCCCTGCTTATCGGAACCTCTCCCTCTCTCTCTCTTTCTCTCTCGCCCTCTGTATCTCTTTGCCCAATAAGCGGACGAGACCGAAGTTCCGACGTGAAAGACTCTTCGACTGCGAGAGGTAATCGCGAAAGTATCGACGGTATATATACGTATATATGCTGTCGATGTTTTGGGAAGCCTCGAAGCCCTCTTGAACGAGACCTCTCTCGGTGCGAAAGCCGCGAAAAGAAAAAAACGATGGATACTCCGATGGATCCGAAGCACGAAACAAGTGGTGACGGGGGTGGTGGATTTTTTATGGCCGCGGACTCCAACGATGATTCTTTTCCCACCCCATTTCATCTAAGAAAATTTATTATTATTATTATCATAATTATCATAATTTTATTATTATGACTTGTGGTCAAGGACTACGCGGAATTATAATTTTCCGATGAAAAGATTTACTCGCCACTCCCATTATTTAACAGTTAATATTTAAACATGTATTTTTTGGAAATTCAAAAAATGCGAGAGATAATGTTTAAAAACTAATGAAATTACGATGATTCGACTTAACGAAGCGGCTTACACAGCTGCTGCCCGTGGGAGGGACGCATAATCCGCAACGCGTTAATTTTCAAGCGTGCGAAAGTGGTGGTTGCCGGTCGACGGTTTCTTATCATAATTTTGGTACACCGAGGGAGAAAGAAAGAGAGAGAAAGAGAGAGAGAGAGACTGATGGACCGACGCAAGCGTTAAACCGGCCGATTAGCGACGAGACGTATAAGAGAAAGCGGACGAAAGTGGAAAAGGGAAGAAGGAGGAGAAGAGGAGATCGGAAAGTCCACAGGTAGGAATGCGCGAGGATTTGCAAAACGGTCAAAGAGACTCGGCGAAAGATTACGAGAGAACGCTTCGCGTGCGCACACGCCAAAGATTTTTTTATCGTCCCTGTCGACTCCCTCTTCTTCCGTCTCCTCCTTCTCGCACCGTTGGCCGTCCCCAGGTACGATAATTTCCTTATACCTCGTAGATTCACATCGCGCTCCTACGGTAGTTCGAGAGTGTCCGCTCGTACGGAACGAAATTTGAATTTTCAATGTCACGTTGAATTTTTTAAATGTGAAATTCAATTCTCGATTCGATTTTACGCCTCGTCAAAAGTTAAAATTTGTGTTTTATACCCGTAACGTATCGTATTTCTCTCTCGGTATTTTGCACCCCTTTCCCGCATCGCGCGCGCGTCACTCCTGTATCGTTTCCAAGAAGAACCAAAATTCAACGATACAACATGTGTCGCGACACAGGAGAAATAGACGAAAAAACAAGGAACAAACCAGAGACAACGCTATAGGTGGAAAAAAGAAGAAAACAAAACTTCTCGATCGCTTCTCGCTCTCCGGCACCTTCGATCGCACACACGCGACGTGACAGAAGAAGAGTGGGAAAGAGAGATCCGTTTTGAAGTAAAAATTTCTTGTTGGCGAGCGCGGGGTCCAAAGTAACGTGAAACGTGAAACGGCCAAGAGGTTAGTCGTTCAACGGATCGGACGAGTAAAACATCGATGATGGTAAGAACGAAAAAGGATGACGACTAGAGGGGAAAAGATTGTGGACCCATGGGCCCAATAGAGAGAGGGAGAGAGAGAGAGAGGAGTTACTATAACGCGTCGCTCGGTAAGAGCGACGTCAAGCGTCGGGACCATTGGTCATCGGAGAAGCAACAGAGTGTGGCTGCTGTATCTCGTGAAGACGCTTACCGATCTCTCTCTCTCTCTCTCTCTCTCTCTTTCTCTCGTCTTCGTTTCACCCTCTCTCTTCCCTCGACGCTTGCCTTTCGGTTCGGTAGCCACATTACTCGCTTCCCCCTTTCCTCGCTTGTCTCACACTCTTTCTCTAGAGATCTAGTTCAGGTCTCTCATCGACATCCACGGTATTCTATCGTCACACCGTAAAAGAGGAACAAGGTGTATCGAGACAAAACAACCGAAGCATGGTGAAAATGAAAAAAGTTTATAAAAATTAAGAAAATAATAACTTCGTCGCTCATTAATTATCGTTAATATCAAATTAATGCCTAAACTAGTGATTTATCAATAAAATCCACTACCAAAATTGTGCAATTGGAGTATTGACAAAGACGATTTTAGTAACGTTATCACGATCGTTCTGCTTGTGAAAAAAAAGAATTTTCTGTTAATCTCGCATTTTTCTTCGGTTCTTCATCGATCACGAATATCATTAAAATTGCCCGTTCGTGTCATCATCCTCCATATTCTTCCATCATGAGGTAGCTCTGTCTTTCGATCAAGTAACTCCCTATATAGTACTCGCGGCTTCCTCGCTCATCCTTCTCGCCTCATAGCTATACACACGTATTCGCATCTCTGGCATCTCTTTCTTCGCATACACACAAATACATATCTATACATATATACGGTACATACAAGCTCCTTTTCTCCGCCTCTCATTCCTCTCTCTATTCATCGAGCTCACGCTCTTCTCGGCTATTCCCCCGGCAGGTAACACGATAGCGCGAAGATCGTGCTGTTGTGCGCGGCAGACTGCCGCCGTTGTTGCTCCTGACCGTAGCGAGCCTCGCCACCTTTACTCCTTCATCTCGATACCGCGCGGGCGCGAGCGCGCGCGCGAGTGAGATGATTGAAAAAAATTTCGAAAAAACAAAACCAAAACGAAGAGAAACGAGAAAAAAACGAAAGAAAGCAAAACAAAAAATAGAGGATGGTCGGGCCGGAGGGGGGGGGGGGCGGTGTCGAGGGGGCGGGAGGGAGGAAAAAAATGAAGAACGAGCGAACACGAAGGTAGAAAGAGAAATTTTTTCTTGAACAACGAGGAGGCTTAGCGGTGGTGTAGGACGCGTGAGAAAAAACAATACCACGAGAGTAATATGCGAACCGTCGCGTATAATATAATATGATATATATATACATACATACGCGTACACCTCGATCTCAAACGCCGTCCTCCTCCCCTTATTCCACTCTACCTCTCGTCATCTATCTCTCTCGCTTTCGCTCATCTCAAATATCTATATATATACATGTATGTATGTATGTATGTATATGTATATTACTGACGAGGGACTCAATGCCGCAGCTTCACTGCGGTGCCAGAATGCACTATAGTATATATATATACATATATATATATATATATATGTATACGCGAGCGCTACGGTTTAATGGTTGTCAACATCGGTTAGCGGGATATTTCCTCTCGTGTGGGCATTGGCCATTGATGTCAGCACACATACTCACTCGGCTCTCGAGATTCTCCTCTCGCCCCCTCGACGTGTATTACGTACATCGGAGAGGTACATACGGTACATGTGTACTATAAAACTTCGTACATAGTCACTTATGTATACATATATATGGGACATTTCAGACTAAGTCGTCCAAGTTACGAACCTCGTATATATATATATATTTAACTTTTGTCTTTTATTTTTATATTTTGTAAAGCAATATAAAAAAGTTGATTATGCAAATATTTGGAAAATTTCGTTTTATTTTATCGTTATTATTGAAAAGGTCGAAAACCCAGTGTTAAATAATGATCGATTTTTTCATATTTTCATGCGTAATTGTTATTATTCATACTCGAGTCCAGCTTCACAATAGTCCCGAAAAAGCTATCCTGACAAGCGATGTATTTTTGAGACGTTTAATTATAACGCCAAAAACATTGCGTACCTAATGACATAAGAGTAAGACGTCACCAGAAGTTGATTGTTTTATTTGCAAGGGCAAAAAACGTTCATAACTTATTCATGCATTATTCAAATTGGAATTCTTATTTACGCATGCTGTATACATTTTTCATGCATGAGGGTAATCATTCTTACTCACTAGTTTTTTCGAGTGGACATCGGACGAGAGTCCTGCGACGGCAAGATGTCGTCCTGAGCATGTTGCGTGAACATTCTTCTAATGTTTCCACGGAGAGCGTGCAATAATGTTACACGACAAAAAGAGACGCTTAATTTTAGCACGATATTTACTTTAAAATGTTTATAATTTCATACTCCATTGACTTACACTCGTCAAACGTAAACAAGGAATGTAACAAAAGATCGCGAAGTTGTGTTTTGACACGACATGATAACTTTCAATGTAGCAAAACATTTCGCGAACGATGTCCAGCATGTTGTTATCACAGCGGACCGACAGTCAGATGTGGCAAATCGATCTATAATCTCCGATATTTCCGCTTCCGTGTTCGTACGTGTCCTGGCCCATTTTTCTCAACAACGTACGCTAATCGTCAATCGTACCTGAGTACCACATAATAAAACATACATACTGGAAAACTGTCTGATTGGAAAATTTCGCGAACGAACGATGAGTTTCTCTTTTCTTGTCACCGCGACAAACGATAAAAAGTTGTAAAGTGCTCGAATACGAAGCTAACTCTTGTAAAATATTGAAAACGATACATTGATTAATTTCGGCTTACTTCGGCAACGGTCGGGCGCGTGGGTTTGTTGCGAGGCGATGTAGTTGGAGGGGGGATACATCAGACCGCCATGACTAGAGCCAAAAGAGGTCTATGACATATAGAAGACATTCAACGCTAAGTGCACCAGGTGGCATTTTTATTTTTTGTCCTCTTGTTAGTATATTACAAAATAATATTTTTTAAAAACGTATCACACAAATTTTCATATATCTTCGAACCCATGGTACAAAAATGGGATAACCGAGAGGACAATTATTTCGAAAGATAGAGAAAAGAGTATAGGTTGCCTCAGACTATACGTCACAGACCGTCACGTAACGGCAATGGTACAAAACTTTGCCGCTGCGAGAGCAGCGCTCTCGCAAATGTTTTGACGGTCCGTGATGGATGGCTGCCGGTGCAATCTGAACATACGGGTAAAATTGTCGTGTCAGTGCTGGTACCACCGTTGCCGTTACGGAACGGTCCGTGTCGTATAGTTCGAAGCAACCTTAGTACGGTTTATAGATGATAACAATGTGAATACGAGTGTGTTATATATTTGCGTATATTCGCGTGAAGGAATAGCGTGAACGAGAAGCGGGTTTCCTTCATGTCTTTGTTAGCGAGGCGAGAAATTCAGGCTGTCCTCTACAATTACCCTGAGCGGCTCTCGTATCTCGCTTTTGCCCGGACCAACTATACGTATATACACGTTCTCTATAATATATATGTATACGTCGTTTGCGATCGAAATACACAGCGAGCCGGTCTCTCGCACGGGACGAGAGCGCGAATGAGCGGTTGAACGAGAAGTGCCGCGTGCGCACCCCCGGCCATATATATATGAACAAATAGGTACGTATATATTGGTGTACCATCGTGAGCATATTGGGTATAGAAAGATCGAGAGACCAGTGAAAGAAAGAGAGAGAGAGAGAGAGAGAGACAGACAGACGCTACAAGCAGCAGCATCTCGTTTAGCCTCTGGCTGGACCCGAGGTGTGAACCCCGTGAACTGGCTATATAATAATGTATTATACACTACATGTGCTCGACAATCACTCGACAATCGGGCACGACTGGGCTTTAACAAAGCTCTCGTTTCTCATAAACGCGCCCGCGCGAATTTTTTTTCCTACCATCTCTCTTTCCTTCTTACACTCCCGAAGCATTCACACGAAACGCGCAAAAGTTCGACTTGAAGTGCGAAATACGGTGCGAAACGGACGGAGGGGCTTATGTACTATTTGGGTAGGTACGAAGGGATATTTCGTATTGTATATACCGCGTGGTACTTGGAGTATTGCACGAGCACCCCCACGTGTGCCGATCCCCATTCCAGCATATGCCTTCCCCCACTTCCCCCACAAAATCATGAACGAGTAAATTTTTAACGAACGAAGAATTCGAAATTCCGTATTTCGATAATTATCGAGACTGAAACTATAGTAAATCGAAGGAAAGACAAGAAATCGATACCTGATAGTAACCGTTATCGTTATATATTTTCTTCTTCTTCGGGCGAAAAGGGGAAGTAGGAAAAAAAATTCTTTTTCCGCCTGAAAAGAACGAGGGGATCCAGACGCGATAGAGTCAGATTTGACTATATCTCGTGGGCCTTGCGAGCACCACGGGATCGAGAGACCTCGTAACTTTTAACACGAAAGCAGCGTAGCGTGTGCATACATTAAGCTGCCTGCAAACGTTCCCTTCTCTCTCGCTCTTTCGTTGGAGGAGACGGCGGCGACTGCTGCAGCCCCCTCCGATTGCCGGTTTCTTTAATCTTAATCAAAAGACGTATGGACGTGGCCGGGGCAACGTTACACTCGAACACGAGTACGCCATTAGCAAACAAGATCACCTTCTCCTCTCTCGCTGGAGCTCCGCTGAGCTCCAGCCGAAGCCTAGAATTCTCCCTCAAACTCTCTCTCTCTCCCTCTCTCTCTTTCTCTCTCATACTAACTAAACCGATAATTTTACCACCGTTGTCTCTCTCATTCTCACGATCCGAAATATATTCTCTTTAGCCTGTTCTACCCACGTGACCTCACCAAAGTACGAATCGAATTCCCGATGAGAACAACTCTGGTAAATTCGCGATAAAACGAGATGTCCCGGTTGTCTCGGAGGTTAACGCGGATCAGCGACAAATATTTCTATTAGAGCCCGCACCTGTGACTTCTACGAGCGTGTTGCAGTTTATGGGACAAATGGCGAGCGACGGAGAAATGCGCGTTATGCACTCACGATGAAATAAGACTCGAAGAAGATTCGTCGAAATCACTGAGTTGATTATGGGACCGGGGGGTAGGTCCAGACTCGTGATCGCGATCGTCCATTCGGCTTGATGCATTTTATTCGCAATTTTTGAAGGAGCCGTAACGCGTGTTAAATCGAGTTAACCAGGCGCGTTTCGTTCAAAGGAGCCAAATAAAACGAAAACGAAATCTGAGTTAGCCAGAGGCGCTTCCCATATGTCGTCGTTTAACGACGTTAAATTTCCATTCGTTGAAGATTGCCCAAAGGACTTTTGCTTCTTCGTTTTCGCTCTCTGACGATGGCTCATTTCGCTCATACGCTCTTTGGGTAAACGCTTCGTATAAGAAAGCGAGGAGTAAAGTGACGGGCGCGTCATCGTCGATGCAGCCCGAGCATCGACCATATAATGACCGGTCCCCGTGTGGCTACGGCCGGTCCCGGTCAGCCATCACATCATACGTCACATATCAAGCAAAATCGCTTGTCCGCGATTTCGCGTGGGTGTCAGAAAATCATTGCGTCAGAAACTTGCATCTTCCCGCTGCTGCTGGTGCTTTCTGGGTATCCTGTGCTAGCCAACTCGGATACTCCGAGTGTACAGCCCTCTGCGCACCAAAGTCATTCGCGCAAATTGCTTGGCGCGGAACATTAATGAGAGACCCGTTCCTCCTCTTCCTCATCTTCTCGACATATGAATATACATATATATATATATGCGAAGAGAGCATGTACGTGTGTATAATTCAGCCGGGTGTCGAAACGAAGTATGACAATACACGAGAGAGGTCGTCGACCCAGTGGAATCTCCATAACGGCGTTTATAAAAATCCTCACAAAATTTCGAATAAACGTTAAAATGAATCGTACGAAAATAGTTTTATTTCATTAATCCACACTGCGAAATTAAATACATGAAATTTGTCTTGAACACGATAAAAGTTAATTTAAAAAGCTGGAAAATCTGACGATTAACGGAAATAACCCTATTTCATTAGCATATTCAGGAAAATAAAATAAAACAAATTTTAATTGCGGATATATAAACTAACCCAAAAAATGTGACAGGAAATCGATATGACGTAATTAGATGAAGATAATTTAAAAAATAAAATATGACAGATTTTAATCGACGAAGATAAAAGTTAAGTCGAAAAGCTATTTCGTGTTCAAAAGTAAGAAACTTTCAGATATTTGAGTTTTTTTGCATTCTCAGGTTCCGTCTCGCTTGACCCGTATATTAATTCGATGGGAAATGTTATACAATGCGAATAAATCTATTTTATCTTGGTGTAGACGAGGACAAACGAATGTCGCATTAGCCGTTTCTCGTTAATTTCGTTTCTCAATGTCGCACACGACAGGAGCACGATTTAATTACCATCTTTATCCGTATTCCGTCCCTATTTCCATGAACATATTTTATGGTCTCGTGTATGTATACATATATATAGCTATGTGGATATAACGACATATAGATTGGTAACCGCGAGGAAGCTGCTGGTCTTTGCGCATCGACACTGATTCGCGGTGTACACGATCGGCGCTCGCGATAAAGGCCAAAGAGAGATGAAGATAAGAATCGGGCATATTGTATATACTTATATATCGATAGTGATATCGATCGATGCCCGAGAGATCTTGGTGGCGGACACGTATCGAGACGACATCGGCGCGACACCCTGTCTCTTCGCGGCATATATATCCACTATTTCCACGGCGATATATCGCGGCATGCGACAACACAACGTTCACATACATATACACACACACGCGCGACGATTGGAGACTGAGTGTGGTGGACGCAGAGTTATCCGGTAATTAGCGAAGAACTCGCGCGGCTCGGTAGCTGCCAGCCGCGAGTGTGCCACGGCGAGAGAGGCATCGAACACGAAACTCGCGAGCTTCTTCTAACTCGGGTTTCGCTCATGGTCGTTGTATCGCTGCTGTGCCGTATTATATCGAAGGAGAATCGTCAGATGGCTATCGTTTTCTACGGTATAGATCGAGAATTAAAGATCCATTGCGAAAAGTTCGTCCGCCATGATATTATCGTCGTTGCAACACTTATCCTTCGTCGCGGTGAGAAGTCGTTAATTTTTATTAGGCCGTCGTGTTTCATTCCTTACCTTGGGAAGCTCAATCTAGTTTAAAAGAATGGACCATGGAGTAAAAACGGACAAAAAATTTAAGACGAACATATGAAAATTTCACGGAGTCTTCGAATTCGAGAAGGGACGTCACCCTGCTTCCCTATTATCGGGTGGTCGCATGCTCCTCGCCAGCGACCTACGTAGTCCTCGACGTATAAAGGAAGAAAGAGCGTGACGCGAACGCCACTATCGAGAGAGAGAGAGAGAGAGAGAAAAATCTCAGCCGCTGAAGGGATCGAAACAATTCTCCATCCCCTCAGAACTTCGTCTCTTACGGTGAGAAGCTTCCTGCCCTGTTTTTCCCAACCCCCTCGTAACGTACATGCTGGTGACTACTTGGGCTGAAGGGGCTTTCCAGTTGTCCAGAGAAAGATAGAGAGGGAGCACAGAAAACAGTGGACTCCGAGAGACTCCCTTTCCCTTCGTTCTATCAGCGCTCTGGTTTTTCAATAGTGTCGGGAGAACCCTGAGGATGAATCTTGGGCTTCTGGTAACTCATCATATGCCGTATAGCCCAGAGCTAAAGAACATGCCCGTGTACCGACGATAACGAGATCCCTCGTTAATTTCTTGGCGCGTGGACACGGGATGTCCGCGGTGTAGACGTTCTGATACACCGACGCGACCGCCAGGCGGCGTAAGAGCGCGCGGTGGGGCCCGCGCGAACGTGGAACGTGGTCGACACCCTCTAGTACACCGACGCTACCGCAGGGTGGCGCGGGCGCGCATATTGGGGTACGCGCGGATCTAGCGAGATACAGCCGGTCAGTCCTCATATCGCCGTTCCAACATCATCCCGATGTGGTTTATATATAGCGAGCCGAAAGCCCGAAGCATTGTGAAGAGTCAGTGAAGACAAGAGAATGGTAGTGGGGGGTGCGAGCTCGCTTGTCCGTCCCTGTCGCAAGAGAGTCCTGAAATATTCAAGGAGTCGGCGGTCCAGCGACCGGCGAATCTCTCTCGTCCCCAGTAAGGAGAATCGCACAGATATAGCGACGCAGAGCTCGGTCGACGAGGGCTTAAGGCCAGCCACGAGGGTCTGACAAATCTGATAAGGACTTTTTGATCCTTATCCTTATGCTAGCAGAAACATGGAACTTGGGGTTGCTGGAGAAAACTGTTGAAGCGCTCTTCCCCTCTCCCTTTCACCACGTGGTCCAAAGTGTCCAGACGCCCCCGCACTTCTGGTCACGGTTTCCTTCGTTGTCTATACACACACATGCACTCGTCTACTCCGTATAACGCATACGACAAGAAAAAGAAAGAAGCTTCAAGCTTCCACAATGCGCATTCTAGCGTGTACTCGACCCTCTTCTTGTTCTCCGTCTTCTTATATCCTCAAGCATGGTTCATAATGTATTCTACGTAAGCTTAGGTTTATAAGCCACGAGTTCGGACGGTGAAGATCGTCGACTTTTACAACCTGTAAAAGCTCTCAGCCATCGTTTCGTTTCGCACGACGAAATCACATCCTTTCATGATTTTCATTGCGATTTCCACTTTACAGTCCTCATATCGGCAACTTCGTCGATTGTTTCCCACAACCTCGAAGATAAACCATAGCAATTTGTAACAATTTATCGCCGGGGGGTCTTTCTCTCTCGTACATTATTCGTAAAACACGTTCGCACTTAATTTACGCAATGCGCGGTTCGTACTTGCGTAGGTACATATCCTGTGGGACAAAAAATGAACGGAGGGGGCAGAAATAAAGGCTGGTACGACGCCAAGAGAGAGAAGGGTTGGCGAATCTGATAAGAGGTTTCTACGGTTGAGAACCGAGAGGTGTGGACGTGCCGTAGAAAGAGAAGGAAAGAGAGAGAGAGAGAAAGAGACAGACAGAGTGCGTTTGCCATGAATCCGAGAAAGAGAAATGGAATGAAGGTTGGTGGATTCAGTTACATTCGCCAACCGCACTTTTATATTCATCGTATTTTTTTTAACACATTAGCTATATCCCACGACATATCCGGATCGACAAACCTCAAACTGGATGAACGTTCGACTTTTCACGCGCAGAATGTTACCGGCATTAACGTTTTATCGATATGAGAATATTACGTCGCTAGATCTCTTATACGCCACTAGTCATGCATGCATGAGCGATACACATAACCAAAAAAGTATCGTTAGTCGGGTCATATATTTTTCATCTTGTCTAGACAGGCCGTATAGCCCGAGAACGAGAAGCAAAAACAGTGAGAAAGAAAGAGAAAGATACAATGCAGAGAAAACTCGTCGACGTTGTCGTGGGAAGAGTACATCTCTCTCTCTCTCTCTCTCTCAGTCGAGAGTGAGTTATGGCCGAACAACGTTTCAGGTATAATATCGGGAGTGATCTCTCGTTGTCTTTGGCATGTCAACTACGGCGTGACAAATGTCCCGAGGCCTCATATCCTTCTATATATCGTATCTTTTCGTTCCTGTTCATCCTCCGTATTCTCTGTTGCTGAGGCAGAGAGAGAGAGAGCGAGTGGGAGAGGGATGATGAGCAGGCGACCTACAGATCCTGGAGTCTTGAACTCACCATAAACGCCGTTCATGTCTCACCGGTGATGACCACTCCGATCCTCTTCCCACCCTCTCAACCCTTCTGATTCCACAACCATATTATCTTCGACAATTCTATATCTATATAATGGTGGTCGGTATCTATTCGTCTATGCTACGTAACTATATATATATATATATATATTTGTATAGCCCCCTCTAGGAGATTGACCAGGTGGGATTAATCCCAAATGAGCGTAACGTCCTCATCCCCGTGGGATTATCTACCGAAACCCATCGCGGTAGCTCTCCTATGAGATAACGGGGTTATATAGCAATCGGGTTAAACCCGTCCGTTCGTCAATTCGATTGATACTTGCAGACGTACGGCGATTATACTACGGATTCTACGATAAGAGCCACTTTGCTCGCTCTCTCTCTCTCTCTCTCTCTCTCTCTCTCTCTCTCTCTCTCTCTCTCCCTGTACCAAAGAAGAGAATCAACGTAAAATCATCACTTCGATGGTAACTCGGTCACCGGAAGATCTTAGAATACAGGTTGACGATACGTTGAAACTCATCCGCTTAAAAATTCCTCGACACGTCGGTCCGGTACGCGACATTGTTATTTATCGCGGTTGTAAAGAGCGAGAAAGAGGATGACGAGAGCCGGGAAGGAGTTTTGACGAGCGGTTGAAAGCTTCGCGGGGGCACGATGGCTTATCGACAATGAACGTTTCACAATGGTATGTATGGAAGTCGAGGGAAGAAAGCAATGGGACACACACATATGTGAGCGATAATAGTCGCTTGGACATTTCACCGAGTGATAGAGAGGAAACGAGTGGAAGAAAGGAAAAGAGAGAAAGGAGATTAAAGGAGGAAAAACGTAGAATCCTGCCACGGGTCCGGCTTCGGGATGAGATAAAATGTTTTTTGATAGGCCTGTAAAAGACATCGGGTCAGTCGCAGCATCGAATGGATACCTCGCAGCTTCTCTCGTATACCTATGGATCTTTCTTTTTTTTAACGTGCGTGTTTGTAGTACGCGCGCAATAGTCGAGACTCGGTAAAACGTTTTTCGTGCTCAACGGGCTATTCCGGATCATCCCTATATACTTGGAGATATACATGTTGTTATTCTATATATATGTATATATATATATATATACGTCTGTATAGAATAGGTAACGTCTGCACTTTCCGACTTTACGATGACACGTAATCCCGAGTGATCGTTTACGCGGCGTCTTCGACCCTGAAGTACAAGCTGCTATCTCGTCCAATTGCATATAATATATATGTATCACCGGTGATACCGGATCTGGCGGACACGTGACGACTCTTTTTATGTTAGCTAACGAAAAAAGAAACACCGGCACAATGTGTAACGAGCAAGTATTAAAAGAAAAGTGACTCATCGATTTTACGAAGATAGTCTTTTTTTTCTCGACCGAGGGAATTCACGCGAGTTTACGAAAAGAGGAAGAAAAATACGACATTCTTAGAAGTAATAAACCAAGGAATGCGACGAAATTTTCGTCATGACCCACAAATCCGAAGTGCAGTGGCGAGAGAAAGAAAAAGTTGTCGAAAATTAATTACGAAGATTTTTTTTGTGCGTTATTTTTTTGTTCATTAGGTATTCTCGCGCATGTGAATTATTACGTATCGCGGAGTGTTAAATCCCGCACTGTTCGATCTCGAGACGCGACGAGTCCTCGAAGGACTAAAAAATAATTGCGCTTTGAGTGCGAAAGAGGATGATGAATGTAGATATACGTATATGCGTACAGCGAGAAAAACCAGAAGGGGTGCAACAAAAAAAAGAAGAGAGAAAAGGAAAAGAAATAAAGAAACTACGGTTGTTCGGGGGTGCGGGCATGACGTCACGTGGTACTCGACGCAATCATAGTCTCTCGTCTCTTTTTTTCACTCACTCGCTCATTCTTTCTCTTTCTCTTTCTCTCTCTCTCTCTCGCTCTCTTTTCCTCCATCTCCCTCGAAAAAAACCCTCAAACCTTCCTTTACTCTGTTATTCTCACAGGCGGAGTCTTGACACCCTGGTCATATATATATATATATATATAGCCTCACGGGTGCTTTCTGAATACAGTTGGCACACTACACATTGCATTCTCTCTTTCTCTCTTCGCATGCATCCAGAGTACAACCCCAGAAACGCAGAGCGCAATCGGGAGAATTTGCTCATTCGCACATCCCGGAGAACGCACGTTAGACATGTATACATATATATATTTGTACACACACACCACAGACCTTTTTCTCTCTTTCCCTTCTCTCGCCCGGCGTGAGGAGCGAAAGGGAGCGATCGAAATAAAAGATTGGCGCGCAACCCTCGCGTATGAAATTCATACGCACTTCGCACCTAGTGACTCTCTATGTACCGAGTATTTCATGCGTACACGCATTTACATGCGTGTGTATGCGGTACATATGGTGACGCGAGAGACGAGGAAGGCGTCAAAAGTGCGTTTCGCCCCAGCCCCGGAAAGGACGAGGGCAAAACTTCGACGGAGAGATGAGAGTCCCTCTCACAGACATTTTTTTTTCTTCTTCTCTTACGTCGAATGCATATCCGAGATCGTAATCGAACATCACGACACCTCCTCTCCCTCTCACGTCATTTATTTGTCGAAAATTGTACGAAAAGGGTTTCCTCGCACTCAAGGGGATGATTTGCCATAATTAATTTTTTATTTCTGCTTTCGCATCACAAAAAGAAGGAAAATGAATATTATAACAAAAAAATTGGAGAGTAAAATAGTTTCATGAGGTATAATAAAATTGAAATTCCAATTAGCGCGTTAATTTAATTTAATTATAAGAAATTATATTTTGTTCAAATATTTATTTTATTTCTGGTAAAAATTCTGCAGATTATTTGTATAGTTTCGACTGTCTCGTTCTATCTGTGTGTCGAACAAAAGAAAGAAAAAAACATATACGGAAATAGAAACCGCTGTTTAAGACTGTAAAAATGTCATTTTTTATTTTTTTCTGGTGTCTCTCAAAAATGAATTATAGTCCACAACCTTGAGGCATTGTCCGAAAATGTCTTTAAGGATTTTTCGTAATATTTGAAAAACACTAACAACGGTATAATATGCAAGACTGTTCGCGTATATATGTACATATACATATATATCGTAGATAGTAATTTCTACAACGGGGCTCGTTATTTATTGTAATTTATGCTAAGCCTATGAGTGCAGAGGCTACTATTACCAAGGGAATATGAGGAAGATGGTAGCTGTATATAGAGAAAAGATCCCGGTAGGCTGGTATACACCCAAGGGCCAGAAGGAAAAGGCGTCTCTCGGTGGCTCTGCTGACCGACATAAACTGTGCCTGCATACGTATATCTACATATATATATATACATATAAATAGGTATATAAAATATAATATACGAAAAGTTTTAAGTGCGCAGGTAGGGCAGTGGAGGCTTCACGACATAACCATGGGACTATACGGCAACATCTCGGCGGCAACGACTCCCAAATCCGTCTCTAATCCTCTTGACGAGCCTAGCCGAGAACCTACACGAACCCGGAGGGACCAAAACCTGTAGATTTTTTATTTTTTATTTATTTACTTTTTTCTCTCTCTTCTGTTTTGTATCTCTCTCTTTCTCTCTGCCTCTGCCTTTCTCTCTCCCTCTCTCACCCTCAATGTCGGCGAGTCGAGTAAATATATTTCCGGTTCGAGGAATAATAACCAATAGCGTCGATCTTTTCTCGCGAGTACGGAGGGAACAGAGAGGTCTTCGAATCGTAAAAGCGTGAAAACGAATCACGCGCGCCCCGATGTGTTCGAGAAGGTGGCCATAAACTCGTTTAAAAGTCTCGGAACGAAATTGGTCGTTCACCTATACACGACCCATACGCAGAAGGAAAGAACTCTTCTTTTTTTTCTCGTTTTATAAAATTCTAAACCGATCGAACGTTCCGTTAGATATTCGGTATTTTCGCCTCGTTCTTTTCCGACAACATCGAGCTATGAAGCTAGTTGCGACGGAGCAATAAGGAAGCGAAATTTTCCCATTCGTATTTTTAAATTGGTCCGAGAACGCGCCAACGAAATCAACATACAATAACGATCGATCGAATTTGTGTGAAAAAAATATGAAAATTGTTAAATTTCACGAGTAACTTACGACGATTATGACCCAAACAAAATTATCCGCAATGTGCTTTCGTTCTCAAGTCCGTTGTCGAGCATTATGTGAAAATGCAGATCGATTGGAAAACTTGAAAGGAAGGGGCGGTGGACGAGGGATGAGAGAGCTATAAGAAAAAGTTAAGCGCCCCGTTGTATTCCACGCGATTCGCGGTAACTGAGTAGGAGAAAAAAGGATCGAGTAAGTATCTAGGCTAGGCGAGAGCGCTGTATAAAATGATGACTGTCGGTTACTGGTATTCTCGCACCCTGCGATCAGAGCGGTAGCGAAGAGGGTGATGAAAACAAAAATAATAATAAAAAATAAAGAAGAAAGCCATAAAATTGAGCCAGAGAGAAAAAGAGAGAGAGAGAATAGCCAATAGTACATCGGCGGGGCCAGCTTCGAAGATAGACGTGGTCCGACAGCTCGGCCTCTCTGCAAACCGACGCATTTCACGCTCGAACAAATTGCATCAGGTATACACGAGATACAGGCAGCATGGCTTACAGCATGCTGCTACTGTTGATCCTCTTCGTGCAATATTCTATCGAGAGAGGCGAGAACAATGCCCGATAATTTCCCGATACGATGCGCAAGACGAGAAACCGAGATAAATTTCCTCAAGACTATTCACAATTGCATTCTTTTTTTTTTAATCGTTTCTTTTTCCAACGTGTCCAATTTTATATGCGTTTCTGCAATTACGCGCATTTTTCTTCCACGCATATTCATTTTTCACGTATATTGCAAACAGGAATGAGAAATTGTTAAAAGAAAAGAAAATAATATAAAAGATTGAACATAAAAAATGGAAAGCAGTAAAACATCAAAAAAATATTGTAGATAGTAAAAATGAATAATATACAAATTCAAAGGGAAAAAATCAATAAAATATCGTGAAACATAAATTTGACAAGGTTTCAAACGAACGAGGAATTTTCAAAGTTTTCTTCATAAACCGCCTATTTTCGACTTTTTCAAAGCTTTTTTTTTCTTTCCTCCCATCTCTTCTGAACAGCCGCGGGTTTCAGACAACTCGTAAATGCAATACGCGAGGGACTTTTTAATGTTCTCGCACGCGGCACAAATGTACCGCGAAGTTTCCTAGCGTACACACGAAGAGACAGAGAACTCATTGGGGGTACACACGCAAGTGACTCTCTCCCCGTCTCTTTCTCTATCTATTCGTCGAACAAAATGCCCGAAGCTTCACCGAGAGATGGGGTTGAGAATGAGAAAGAGAAGAAAAAGGATTTGTTCGGGTCGCTGACCCAACGATTAATAATAATTTTTTCTGTTTGTTTTTTGTTTCTTTAAAATTACTCCGTGTGTATCATGACATTACCTTCGCTTCCTATTGCTTTCTCTCTCTCTCTCTCTCTCTCTCTCTCTCTCTTACATTTTCTCGTTCGTTTCGTATTTCCCACTATGCTGTTTCTCGCTTCATCCCTTCCAGGAAAAAATCGTGAAACGGAAGTTGCTACCGCACCTTCAGGGCGGTGGTACTAAAGCTGTCGACTATATATACACATATATAGATATATAGCATAAATCTCATTCACCCCTCTCTGTCACTAAAATATTAATATTAATGGCAACCGAAGCGCATCGGCTCACGTGACGTCTACGATCGATATACGCAAATACACGAAAGGTATTTCGGGCGAAGCCACACCGAAGACTGATTGACACGATTTAATGGCTATATCGCGTTGTCAACACTCTTGTCATGGCTATCGGGCATGATGCGACATCGATATTCTATTTGTGTCCAGGCCTTGCGAACATCGACTTTCCCGCGCTCCAGTCTTATCGGCTGATACGTTTGGAGGGGTCGAGGCACATTGTCGAAATTATTTTCGGAAACGAGCGAGGCGATTTCGAGCAAGGGGGTAGTAGAGGGGATGGGGGAGAGAAAAGGTGGCGAGTCAATAAATTGGAATTAATTGCATCGCCGGCGATCTAGTCCCGATTCCACTCGATTTAGCGCTCTTTCGTCCCGAACGGAAGAAATCTTTTTTCGACTATATTCTCGCTATTCATCAAACGTTAAAATCCACCCTTCGTCTCTCGCTCGTTTCGTTTCTACTTACGAAAATAACGTCGCAATGGGATTTTGCTTCTTCTCTTCCTTGTTTTCCAAAGTTTCACGGAGAACACAAAGAATCGCACTTGAACTTCGTAATGAAAATGAAAATTACATCGTTTTTATACTTATTCTATTAAAAGGAAGAAAAAACCTTGTTGTCGAAAGAAAAATATAAAAGGTGCAAAGTTTGCCGCGAAAAATGTTCTACGCTTGTCTAATGCGGAATTGATCGAATTCCGAGGCTCGATAACTGCTCTGGAAAGTTCTCGCAATCATGCTTACTTCGTCCTTTCTATAACTATATACTTACGCGAGGCACAAAACGCGTTTTTCGCATCACAAACTTCAACTTATTTCCGCCTCGCCCCGTTCTGCGCTAAAATCGAGGCAACTTTGCTCCTCTCGTCGCTCTTACAGCGTACACACATACACCCATATATATAGGTTTAACACGAAAGCCGATGCAGGAAAGCGCCGAAAAACTTCGAAACTCCTCGCTCTCTCACTCTTTGCCAACAGGCTTGTAATTATGAACGCTCCAAGTCACAGGTTATTGCGAAGTGAAAATCTGTGGGAAACTTTTGATTGTATTATCCACCGTAGGAAGTATATATATATATAGAGAGAGAGGCGCAGAAAGAGAGAGAGAGAGGGAGAGATAAGAAAATGACGACGTAGGCGAAGAACAAGGTTTTCTCTAGACACTCAACGTCGAATTTCTTTGCACCCTGTAGAGTTAAAGTACGAAAAAAAATGTTGAATTAAATTTGTCGCAATTTCCTGTGGTTTTAATCACTGACCAATTAATTTCTTTTCTGTTGCAGGTACGTATTCGAGCTGAAAAAAAAAATATATACATATACATCGTTCTTTGGTGAATCGAAGAGGTCCTTAACGTGAGTCATTAAACATAAAACCAGGATTAAGGTCAAGCAATTTTTCAAATATACTCAAAGCTTTGGAAACCCCACCCCAACCCCTCCCCTTCATTCCCGCCCCGAAAAAAATGATCACTTTTATCATTATCGAAAGGAGCGGGAGCCAGTCGATGAAAAATTTGTCGTTCACATTGGCGCGCGGTGAGATCTTTCTCCGGGACACTCTTTCGTCTCTCTTTCTCTCTCTTTCTTTTCGGCCGTCCTTCTCGCGGCCGGCACGATCAGTTGGACCGTCTATTAAGCGAGAGCAGCCGAAGAATTGCGCGAAGAGAGAGAGAGAGAGAGAGAGAGAGAGAGAAAGGAGAAAGGGCGACAGAGAGGCACTTTATGCGTTTCTTTCGGCTCGCCATTTCGTTTGCAATAATTTATGCGAGAAGACAGGTTGAGAAATGACCGCTGGCTCCTTGTGCAACCTTAATTTGCAACAGTTTACTTCAGGAACGCTTTGAGAAATGGTCGACGAGACGATATATATATGAAAGGGATATGGGAGTCTCTTCGAGAGGGTCTCGCTATGGAGTACGAGAAGAGGTCCTCGCACACACGAGATCGGAGTGTATTAGCCTCAGCCTCCCCATCTCCCTTTACTCATCCCCCATTTTGTCCTTTTGGTCACGAAAGCCAAGACCGCGATCTCGCGAAATTAAACGTTCGCGAGAGACACGTCGGACTATCGATATGCGTAGGCATCGAGGACCGTACCTGTTTTTTCTTACCGGTGCGACGAGAAAATTTCTTAAAAACAAGCACGAACGCACGAGACACCGAAGGTCTATCGTTCAAAAATGCTTTTATAAGAAGTTACAACGTATAAAAAATCAACGATCAATTGAATCGCGTCGGCTTAAAAACAATGACACATTACAGTCCTCTCATCCCTCTCATTCGCATTCCATTGATACGCAAAAAAGGAAAGAAATAAGAAAAAAACACGCACATACAGACGCAAAAAAAACAAGTAGACTCGCTTTTAACCGTGACCATATCGGACGCGTTGGCCACGAGTAAAGGGCAACACATAAAAACACCAATCGTACAATTGACATCTCGCGTGTATTTTATAGCCCGTAACAATCCCTCGGCTATAACTATTATAACAGCAATTCACTTAATACCCCATGACATATACCGGGAGTATCGCCAGCCAATAAGTATACATTACTCCTTCGGCGCAAGGGGGCAAACGAATCGTAGATGCTGCGGCCGGTAGGGGCACCAACTTACGGACAAAGGAATGGACACCATCGGCTAAAGCTACATATATATATATAGATAAGGCTTGCAAGGAACTTCGTAATCCTTGGGTATCCCGAGTATCTTACCTCCGTACAGTATATAACATTCCACGCCTTATAACCGATTCTACGATCCCCTGGCTGCTGTGCTGGCTGGTTTCATCGGGTAAACCATCCATAGAGTCCATTACCTTTTCCACAACAGCAGCAGCAGCAGCAGCAGCAGCAGCAACAGCAGAAGCAATGTGCACTGCAACCGGCAGAAAAGATATACCCGTATCGCATAGAGAGATAGAGAACGAACGAGCAGAAGAGGAAGCCGATCGTCTTGCTCTCTCTCTCTCTCTCTTTCTTTCATCTTTTTTTCTCTTTCTTTCCGTCTTCGTCTGTGTACTGTGCTCCAGCAAGAAATGAAAGCTGCGGAGAGATGCGTGCACGAGGCGCGCACACAAACGGACACACGCGCATGCGCATTGATGCGAATGAGAAAGATAGATGGGTAAGAGAAAAGCGAGGGAGTACTTCAGGGATGAAGTCAATTACATTATGCATATGAACGGCCAACGTGCACCGGCAGAAACTCTCGCGTCGGGGCAATACAAGAAGCAATCGCTCCGGCTCGCGCGCATACCCGGTGAATGCCACTGCTAAATTAACTACCTACCTAGTTGTGCGTAATGTAATAATGTACGCCGAGAGTATATGCCTTCCCCGCTTATACTCTTCGGGCATATAACATCCCCGCATTCCTGTTTACGCGCGGGGCAATGAGATGTTGGCGATTGAGCAGAAATTCAAATATCCCACCCCGATCAGTGACGATGCTCTTGTTCGATCGTATTTTCTATCTATATAAAAAAAAGTCGTCTCTATTCGTACAAAATTCGACGAATTTCACGCGGAAAGATTAAATATTTTATTGTTTGCAGAGAAAAATTTGATATGAAAATAATATCGACACAATGCGACGATTTTGTCGCCCCTTGTTTGAAAATATTGAAATTTTTACGATGATTAAGATCGACCGATTTTTCAATGAAAACAATCACACAATATTATCTCTTCTTGTCAACAGAGAGAATAATAAATCCCATTTTAATCAAATTAATCGGCTTGTAAGTCGATAAATATCAAATTTACTCTTTTCGATCAATTTTATTAACAAGCTACAAATACGTACTTGCCACTTCGATAATTGGCGCGTCGACCGCAACACGAGGCTCCCTCCGATAAATACAAAATCGTCTCATTTTACAATAAGAACGATCGAGCCCCAATGTCACGAAAAAATTCTAACGAGCCACAAGTATATACTTATCACGTAAATTACTTACACGATCAACTCGAATGTTGACACCTCGTCAGTGCGAAAGAAAAAGTAAGCGAAAAATGAACCTCCGCCGTTTTACGCACGAATGATTAATCTCGTCGGTGCGATACGAAATTATTGAAACCGTTTTCTTTGTTCCGCTTGCCCCCGAGATATTCGAACGAGTCGCAAATTCGTGGCTATCACGACCGATAGTTGGCGTGTCCGGGGCAATTTTCTTGGCCCGCTCCAAGTGTCGTGTACGACACTGAAGAATGGATACGCACACGTGAACAGCCGAGCGAGGCCTTTCGATCATCCCCATGCCGAGAGCACGAGAGAGTTATATTCCACCTACGTTTATGCATCATTATGTTGAAATGTAGGTAACCGGTGTATCCCGTCGGTATTATCGCTTATTCTCTCGCAAACGTGTGACGAAGGGATGTGAGAGACACGCACAATGCCATCACCGTAAATGCATATGTCTTTCTCTTTCTTTCTCTCTCTCTCTCTCTCTCTCTCTCTCTCTTCCATCTCTCTTCCTCTACCGTTCGCGAACAAAACCAGACTGAACGACGTGTCCTCGTCGCTGTCTCTCCCGGACCTTATTACGGATGGCTGACAGTGTTAAGTGTAGCATAATGCTATAGCACGCACCTATATACATATGTAAGTACAAAACGTTTGTAGCGCGAGAGACGGAGACATAGACGGAACATTCCGATGCAGCGAGGACGCGCGGTTGAATTTGAAACGTAGCGAAATGGAAGACACGCTAACATAGACATCAGCAAGAAAGCGGAGAAAAGATAGGGGAAAGAACGGGGTATCGGTGGAAACATATTCACCGCGAGTTTTAACGCTCTTTTATCGTCGCGTGGGTATACGACAGGGAAGGAATGGAGAGAGAGGTGACGTAGAGCAAAACGTCGTCTATGCAAGAAATTTCCTTCGGCTAACGTGAAAGTCGTACGATTTAAGTATACGAATTCGTCTTGATAATAATACACGAGTTTCGCTTGTATCGCGACGTCTCGTCGAGGAGCGCCGGGAGCAGCAGCGAAGCGTGAAAAACACCCGCGATCGCTTAACGGATCCCGATTTTCTCGTCGTTCGCCAAGAAGACGGCCTATATTCGACGTTTTACACATAGTCCGATGTATACGTCTAGTAAATATAACAGGAATTGTAGCAAACCCGGAGCCTTTTCCGTTGGTTCTGTAACGGCTCTCTTAGCCGTCGACCATGAGACGACGAGCACGGAGCAAATGTTTTATTTTTTTATAGTTTTTCTTGGCTAGAGTTTGAAACGCAACCAAGATTTGTCTATCGAACGTTTTTTTTGTATGAAATAAGAGGATGTCTCAGGGACGAGGAACGCGCTGCCGTAACGGCGTTATAGCCGGAGTGCAATATCGTCGAGAAATTCATGGAGCGACGACGGTCGCACCCACGCGTTTATATTTTACCGCATTATAAAATTACGCGAGGATTTACTCGAGATGAATTCTTATGAAGGTCACGACCGACGATGCAATAAGAAATTGTATAAGGGCGGGTTTCCGGTGCGCTATATACACGGAGGGTTGCTCTACTCGTTTATTCATAAATATGTATATATATAGTTAGGGACTTATTCGTGCGACACAGATGACCGTGATATCGCTCGAGTTCTCGCAGACGTATGGAGAAGTAACCCGTTTTCCCTTCTGGCGCGATTCCGTTTCTTCGTTTTTTTGTTGGTTCTTGTTTTTTTTTTCAACACTATACTCCCGGCGCGTAATACACGAGCACTTTATCAACACGCACGCGTATGCGCTACGGTCGCGCGAAGCAACGAGAGAGTGTGAGAGAGATAGAGAGAACGAGAGACGCGGATAGGACGCAGCGTGCGACAATTTCGATTTCGAACCAGTTGCCATTCCGCGCGTTCACGCGGTTATACGAGCGAGAAAGAGGCAGGAGCAAATAGTAAAGCAGCGCTGAGAGATCGACAACAGGAAAACCGGCTTGCGATGACTTAGCGCGCTCTCTTTTTCTCTCTCGAGGGAGACTTCGCCGGCCGGTTCTCTCTTCTAGGCTCGACCGATAAGAGACGGAAGAGAAAGAACAAAAAAAACAGACACACACAACAGATAAGTCTCGCCATTTCTCATACGTTCGAGAGGGGGTGTTGGCGCATGTGCGGTTAACGGAATAACGGGATTGACGAGAACTCGCTCGTTGCTTGGAAAAATGTATTTATAAAGCGTGACTTCTATCTTTTCTCTATCACTCTCTCTCTCTCTCTCTCTCTCTATCTGTCTTCCTTTCTTTATTTTTTTTCGCGGTCTCTTTTACCGTGAGCTACACGCTACCTCGTATTTACTCCGTTTAAAATCGGGTTTGGGCAAATAAATTCAACGGTAATTAGATGTCGTGTGAAAACGATGACCGTGAGAGTCAAAGTATTTATGATCCCGGTATCTGCATGTTATGCATAATGCGGCTATATCGGCTATATCGAGCAGTCTTGAATTCTAGCTGTAGATTCGCCGCGGGCTTTTTCTCATCGATGAATATCACGAACACTCGAAGATAGATCGCTACTGGTTTACTTTTTATCGATTATTGTTTTCATGCCGATGCGAAACTTGGATCGCAATCATCGATAAGTTTCCTCGAAACTTTTTCAATAATTTTAAATTTTCGTCATTCAAGGATTACAATCGTTATTTTCGATCTGGAGCTTTCGAGTCGAATGGAAAAATAAAATGGCCGCTAATCTTGCCTCACACGTGTTCGTTTGGCACCATTTTTTGGCAACAATGGCCGGCCGTCGTCGCAACTTGATCGATATCTCCGCGCATTAGCCACTTCGGCGGCCATCTTGGAATCGTACGAACGCCCAACGAAAAAGAAGGTGTCTCCTGGCACAGGTGTGTAACACGATCGAGGGTGTGCTCTACCGTGGAGAGATCAAAAACCCTGTATCGTGTTCCTCTCCCTCCGCATGTCTGTATGTGCGTGTGTGTGGCAGTAGGGCGCGTTCTTCTCCTCATCCTCGATTTCTTCCTCGTCCCTCCCCGCGCCCGCGCAAAGAAATGGCCGACCTGTGCGGTATTGGTTACACCGACGCGTATATATTCCTTGACGGGTATATGCGTAAAGCAACCATCTTTGTGAGACTTCGCGTGCTTCCTACACTTCTCGACGACTACGGGAGCATATTACGACAGCTCCGTAGGTTGAAGGGGAGAAGAAAGAAAGAGAGGGAGAGAGGGAGAGAGAGCGTTCAGCTCGTAAGGGTTTCCATGTTCCGGGTGTTAAAGACCACCACGGCTTTCTTCGCGACCGATGAAGAGGATACGTCCTCGAGGGGGCGGAGCACTAAACAACCCTCAGGAAGCTGTCGATATATCGGAGATTAGCTCAATATTAAATAAATCCCTATTTTCCGTTCGACTCTCGTCGAATAATAATCAGTACTATTATCGAACCAATTATAAAAGAAGAAAGAAACAATTATTATTAATTTTAGAATCATACGTAAGAGAAATATTCGTCTGAACAACAATATTTCATTAAAAAGGGATAAAAAGTATATAAAAATAAATTTAATTTGTTTAATTTTCGAGAGTTTTACGATTCTCTTTGGGGGGGGGGGGGGGGGGAACAATGTTCGATTCAATGCCAGACATTACTCGCGGTTTTCCCTAGGATCCCGTCGAGATAAGTTATTCCCGAAAACAAAAACCCGCGAAGCTCTATCGGTACAGACTTCAACTCCACTTCAGCCACGGCTTCATCTTCATCACCCTCCGCCGTACATTACAAATTTTTTCTCCGTCCATCGGTCCCTCCGTTAATCCATGCTCGTTTCGTGCAACAAGGAAACCAGCCGAAACAACGCAAACCCTCATGAGAGCGCGAGAGCTCCTTTCCTGAATTCGAAGCACGTCCGCCACCCCTTTCGTCATTCGCTCCGTACATATACCGAGAGAGATAGAGAGAACCACACACAACGGACTAATATTAAAAACTCGACGCCCACGAATAATCGTTCGCGCGAGATATATTTTAAAATAAACTTCCCAGACAGTAACGGAACTGGTTACTTTTTACCTGAAACGCGTACCTCGAGAATGAGAGGTTTCGGAGATTATAGACCTCTTCGTGCATACTCATATATAAATATACGTATAAATAAGTGTATATATATATATATATATGCAGACATCTGGCACATGCACGAAAGAGCAGGAAAGCTTTTAATTAGAATTATTAAATATTACGAGCGTCGGAGGTTGCCTCAATAATTTCTCGTGTTCATTCCAACATAGCCGGGAGCCCGGCAGAGTTTGGCGGGCTTTGGAAAGAACTAGAAATGTTTCCCGTTCGCGAGTCGATGTATATATATATATATAACTCCATGCTCAGCTCGGAGAGAACCTTCGGGCGAGAAAGAACCCAAAAGGACCATCGAATTCGACGGGCAACGCGAAGAGAGACCACTCCGATATGATGTATGGCCATAGCGTGGCAGAGGAGACGCTGGGCCTTCGCTCGGGCCACAAGTCTGGAACGCGATTTTTTTAAGGCCACATGCGAGAGAGAAAGATCTCCAGGTCGATGCGACCTTCGTGCGCCCCGGGAATAGTCCCGCAGACGATATATATATATATATATATGCTGAACATTTGTAACCGATGCTGCGTGCTTCTGCCGCTGTGTAAAATGTTGTACGATCCCGTCGAGACACCGGGAATATCATCGTTTCTCTCTTTCTTTCGACTGGGCTAGGAGAATTGGAGTTCATCTTTTTTTTGGTATGTGTGCATGTTTTTTTTCATTTATTTCTCGAGGGACGCGGAGATATCGATGCCCGCGGGATATCGTGGGGAGCTCGATCATGCACAGTCGGATAATTCTCACTAACTTTGATAGAAGACGATTTTTCCGTTTGTGTTTAAAGAACAAAGTGGTATTTTTGAAAAATTAGTACAAAAGTTGACCACGGCGTTTACGATAGTGGCGCGACGAGTCGATTCCGAGACGGTGGACGATTATTTCGAGGTTATGCGCCGTGCGCGCATGCGTCACGCGGGACGTAGCGCGAGTTTTTGGTTTATTGCCGACATCAACGAACACTCGGTGTTATTTCGTTGAGAAACGTCCCGCTACCGATGCCAATCTCGCTTGGCCTAATGACGGAATTACGATACGATGATCGCGTGTTTATATTCAACGCCGTGCAACACCGTACGCGAGGACGTCGACGCGTATTATAAATTCAAGCGCATTATGCCCTTTTACTTCTCCGAGGCAATGGGACTAAAAATGCATCGCGTCCTGGGCAAATATGCGTTATGTGTACGAACCTCGTTAAGAAACCGACTACGGAAATCCTCCCCAATCAAAGCAAGCTACGGAGAGGGGAAAAGGGCCCCGTATAATTATTTGCGCCAGGCAGCGGCGTGGCCGGTCCGACACTTGGCAATAAAGAATAAAGATAATACAGCTGTAATATACTCGAAAGAGGTACAGGGCCTATCTCTATATAGATATACGCCATGTGGCCAAGGCTAATTCGTGTTCTTCGTCGGCGGTATATTCAATCGCGACGATTCTTATCGTCCCGTAGATAACGAACGACGAGACGGCATTCCCAAGTATAATGTGCTTGAAAACGAAAGAGGAAGGGGCTGAATGAAATTCCCAGAGACGTTGAATCATCTTTTTTTCCTCTTTGCTCACCCCCTGGGAGAGGGAGAGAGGGTCTGAAATATTCCGGCAGCGATATCCCGGAGATAATAATGGATCTACGAGAAATTATCGAAGGATTACGCCAAAAACCTGTTACCGATCATTCTCAACTCGTTCCAAATTGTTCGAGATGCGACGTCAATTTTTCACGCTCTCCAACATTATTTCGCGATAAATTATCAAATTAAACGATAGCCAATGATTTTATCTTGAAATATTCGAGAATATCGTGGGTCTGACATAGGTCGACTCGAGACTGGGGAAACACTGCGTGTATTTTCCATCCGATTATCATGATTTCGTGCATCTATAAGTTATTATTCGACGACAAACTTTTGAATAGTTTGCCTACGATAAATGGTATTCGGGGGTGAATTTCACGTGTTTCGCCGGGCTCAAAGTGTCCCTTCCGGCGATTTTCTGTACGAGACAAGTGTAAAAGATCGAATAAAGAGGGAAGCAGAGGCGTGGAATAAGCAACGAAGACGAGGTTTGCTGCACACTCGTGTGTATATATATATATATGTAACCTAAAAGAACGTAGACGATATGCGAGCTTTGGTAACTGGAGCCGTCGCGTTCGGCTTCGCCTCGTCCTTCTCTTGCGCACAGACGCGAACACCATAGGAAAGAGGTATGGAAAAAGGGGGCGACTGTGGGTTGAACTCCCCCTTCGAGTCTCTCTTTCTTTCTCTCTCTGCGTTTCTCGCTCGGTCGATCTTATAGCTTCTCCGCGTCGCCGCCGGTCTCGTGGCCCGACAGATTCGCCCAGGACACGCAAAAGTGAAGAACCAGACCCGACGTGCATGCTGCCTCGCTGCTGCTGCTGCTGCTGTTGCTGCTGCTGCTGCTGCTGCTGTTCCTCTTTCGTCTGACCAAAGGAGGTACATAGCGCCCAACATCATCATAATACCCGAGGCGAAGGCGACCAGGGTCTGCCCCGATCCCTCTGCGTGCTGTGTTGCTTCCTTCTTCTCCATGCTCTTTCTTTCTGCTTCTTCGTTCGTTTCTTCTTTTTTTTCTCCTTCTTCTTCTTTAATTTCTTTTTTTCATTTCATTTTTATTCTCCTCTTCATTCTTCATTGCTCCCGTACCGTCGGGGTCTTCGCCAGAGGTTCATCTGGCGAGAGATGATGATGGTGGTGGACGGGAGGCAGAGGGGTTTGAGGCTCGGATAGCCGCTTTGAGGCGATAAAGACAGAGTGAGGAAAGAGTTGAAGAAGAAGGGGAGCGGGGGATGAAAACGAGAAAAAAAGAAAAAAAAACGTCTATGAAAAGACCCACGATATACTTATGTATATAGCAATCCTCTCCCGCGTCGTGTACGAGACAGGCGCTGGTTCCACCCCCGTGTCTCGTCGGTCGCCGGGGCCTTATATTACTCCGGCCAGCGAGAGGCAACCAGGCGGGCGCGATGACGTAGGTGTGAATGTAGTCAAATCACGTCAGGCTCAATTCGGCCCCTCTTGTGGGTCTCTCTGGGCTGGCTCGCTTTCTGCCATATACATTCTCGTCTCTCTCGTCCCTCTCGCCCCTCCCTCTCTCTCTCGCTCTCTCTCTCTTTCTCTCTCTTGTGGCTGACTACTTCTCTCGCAGAGGCTACCTCGTTTCACCTTGCGAAAGACGCAAAACGAGAAGAGGGAGTGCGAACGCGGATTATGGCCTCTCCCTCTTTATCTCCGTCTATATCCTTTTCTCTCACTTACTCTCGCTCTCTATCGTACAATACCGATGGTTAACCAAAGTGACAAGAGCATAACGTGCCTCTTGATGGCGGAATAAGAAGAGAGGGGGTAAATTCCCCAACAAGCTCGCGGAAATCGAAAGGGTCGAAGGAAAAATGGGCGGTTGGTGAAATAAAGGGGGAAAAGAAACAACAACAATAAAAAACGAAAACGTCGAGAAGGGCTCGACGCACTCGTCTCATTGAGCCACGAGACACGGTGTATATCGTTCCAAATGCGTACCAGACTATCCCCATTCTCACGGGATAACCCGAGGCACGTATATATTCTTCGTCCGGGTCCGAGCTCACACCCCCGCACTTCCTGCCTCGTTCTCCGTCTTTTTCTCACCTTCTCTCGCACCTCCTCGTGGTCTCTCGTTTCTCTCCGTCTTCCTTCCTCGCTTACGCCGACTCGCGGTTTACGCCGAGGCGTCTATACCGGGGTGAGTTTCTTCATTGGTTTTTTCTTGTTTTTTTTCCGACGCATTCTCCCCTTTTGTGTCGTACCGGCAGCGTTTACCCAACTGGTACGAAGAAGGATGAAACGCGGAGTGTGTTCGCGATGACGGTCTCGCACCTTCGTCGTGGCTTCCGGCACGAGGGCAAGCAAACCGGTAAGCGCCTGTAAAAGCATCACCTTTTTTTAACTCTCTCTCTCTCTCTCTCTCTCTCTCTCTCTCTCTCTCTCTCTCTCTCTCTCTTTCATCATCTCAATTCATTCAGTTTAGTTGCTTCGATGCCCGATAATCTCGCGATAGAACATTCTCTTCACTCTGTTTCCGCCTCTCTCTCACTCTCTCTCCCATTGACGCGGTCTCTCCATCTCATTCTCTTCGTTGGGTTAATGAAACGAGATTGAAGAATTGCCAGCTGCGGTTTATGCCGGTGAACTATCCCTGCCCATCAAGATTTTCTAGGCGAGATAACATCTCTGATGAAATAGAATAATTCAACAGGGGGTAAATATTTCGCTCGGTTGTGGCTGCACAACAGGAAAATTTTGACTGGAGAGTTTCGGCGTTTATTATTGTCTGCAAAAATTAGACTGAATAATTTTCATAAAATTTTGATATAAAAAAGAAAAGACAAAAAAAACGAAAAAATATTCGTTCCCTAGGGTAAGGGGGATGAATAAAAAAAACGTGGTGTTCGTCACGAATATCCGGTGGGACATTTCGATCCGACATTACCTGGCTTCCCGTGATGAGCGAAACGGGGCGAACACCCCTTGTATACGCAAAACCTCGATACTCTTGGAGAAAACCACCCTTCCCTACGTTTTTTCACCATGTTCTCTCTCTCTCTCTCTCTCTCTCTCGTATTTCCCTCCAATTATCTCGAATGCTGCCATACTTTCGATGAATGCGTAACGAGAGCAGGGCGGCGCGCGATGAAAGACAAAGATACGACAGGACAAAAAGGAAGAACCACTGGGCGCTATAACGCACACGCTCGGAGAAGAAAAAAGAAGCAAGAGACGAGAACGCTCGGAGCGAAAAGGAGCGAGAGAGAGACGAGAGTACGAAATGCACTAAGGGAGGAAAAGAAAGGAGGAACATAGAGAGAAAGAGAGAGGGTGAGAGGAGAGTCTCTCGTAGTGCATGCAGAGTACACACATGTGTGTACGTACCGACGTCATATGTCGTTTTACCTATATATAAAAAGACCTCGGGTACGAGTTCAGGAAGACGCGAGTCTCGAGGCCGTCGATTGGTCGCCATGCACCCTTAGACTTGCACGTGGGCGTGCATATAAGCTCGTGCGACCCTTCTGGTACATACGCACTTACATATACGTTACGTGCAGGCCCCGATACACATAAAACCGGGTCTATACGGCTGTCACGTGATCGCGGACATACTCTCGGTTCTCCCTCGGTCGACGGGTGCATATGACTGCAACGAGGAGAGCTCGGGTGTGCACCCGCGAGAGGAGAGAGAAAAAGAGAAAAAAAAGTAGAAGTAGGGTTGCTATACTTTCGAAGGTTGGTAGTGGTAGTGGCGGTAGGGTGGTGGTAGGTTGAGGCGAGGCGAGAGTACGAGGGCAGGGTGAGAAGCTAGAGAGTTGGCCCCCGGAGGGGTGGAAGTCATTCTCTGTTCCTCTTTGCCTTTGTTTACCTTGGGCCGATCATTAAAATGGCCGCCATATCGGTGGCTTCTCATTGGCTGGTTTGATGCCTCCCCCCGCACGTCCCTCATTCCCAAACCACCTCTCCTCGTGCTCAACGTGCATGTGCCCTCCACCATCGCGCGAACCACCACGAGAAACGACGTCAACGTCGGGTAACTACAGCCACCAGCAGCTAGCGCACACCCTTGCACCCTCTTCTTCTTCTTTCGATGAAACACGCTGCGCTGCTCCTTATTGTCGGGTGCCTCTCCTCGCCACGGCACGTATGAAACGTACGTGTGATGTAGGCACTCGCCCTCTCGCACGCCCGTCTCTTCCTCCTCTCGTGTTTCTCTACTCTTCTTTTTTCTTTTTCCAACTCACCGCCCCCCCCCAACCCTTTCCGTCCCGTTTTTTCACCGCGTTTTCTCCGTACCGCGTTGCGATGTGATGCGTGTATTACACGGTCCCGTACCATCTCATCGTCTCAATAACGCGCAGACAGCCCTTAAGTGTGCCGCTCGTACGTACGTGTACGTATTTTTTCAGCTATTCGCCGATACATCGCCCTACAAGTACGTATTAGCGCATCTTCCGTACTAATGTTCCACGTTGCACATTCATTTCGCTTTTATCGCCATCGTTTTCCAACCCCCGTCGATATATTCATCGATAAAATATGAGAATCGTGACTGGAGTATCTTACAGCCGCGGATTCCGAAGTGACGTTGGGAAGACGAGACAGCTGGTTGAATTTTCGACTAGTTTAAATTTTGTACAAACCACCTCTTCCGCTTTCTCTCTCTCTCTCTCTTTCTCTCTGCAAACATCCGGAATTTTTCATTCTCACGCTAGCAAATTCAATCGTTCTGCCTCTTCTCTCTTATTTCGAGAATTCTCTTATCTACCAATTCGATTTCATTGACAAAAATGTTGGGAAAAAAATGAAAAAAAAAGAAATGGTTTCCCTCGCGTCGCCCATCGCTAGCTGACAAGATATTCGAAACGTTGATGCGTGTGATGCTTCGAAGCCGGCCGAAACATCGGGGCGAGGGCTGACTTTTGGTTTCGTGTGCGTTGAAATGAAATCCGCGCGCGCGCGTGCACGCGCGGAAGAAGACGGGGCGGAGAGGCAGAGAAGAGAACGAGAGAAGAACGACGACGAGAGGTGAAATCACGTATTCGCATGGTGACGACGACGGCGGTGGCGGCGGCAGCGGCGGATGGATCTGCAGAAGAGAAGGTATAGCCGCGGCCTCGTAACTCTCGAATCGGCCAATCACGCGTAACGACTCACCGGGACCGACAATGAGGCTACCGTGTGTCTCTCGCCCAACTATACGTCGATCCGCGGGTTCTCTTCGGTCTCCCTTCTCATCCTCTCTCTCTTTCTCTCTCTCTCTCTCTCCGTTGCTCTCACTTTTCTCTTCGCATCACGTATGTTTATTCCCCGTTCTTTCTCTGTCTCTCTCTCTCTCTCTCGTTCTTCCTACTCATTCCCCTTTATTCGATCCATTCCGTCTCTTCTCTTTCGTTGTCGTCTTCGTCGTCGTCGTCGTCGTCGTCGTCATCGTCGTCGTCGTCGTCGTCGTCGTCGTCGTCGTCGTCGTCGTCGTCGTACTCGTCGTAGCCGTCGTCGTTCTCGTCGTTCTCGTCGCTGCAGCGCGCGAACCGCATTCCGAAATCTGGAATAAGTCAGGCACCCGGCAGCACTTTATTTGCTCATTTCCCTCGACGGCAACCCGCGCGCGGCGAATCGAACCTTCGGCTCCCGTGGAATCGACAGGATTTTCTGCTCGGAGCACGCCGCGGTTAGGGATTCAACCCCTCTCGCTACCTCCTCGCTCATTCTCTCTCTCTCTCTCTCTCTCTCTGTCTCTCTCTCTTCCTCTCCTCTCGCGAACAACGCCATCTCTACACGCACGCACACACCTCCGCCCCCCTTGATGCCGCCGTTTCTCCCCTTTTCGTCTCTCTCTCGCGACCACTACCGCCGGCTTTCAACGGGACCGCAACGGACACGAGACGGACTGTCACCGGTAGTAATACATCGTCGCCTTTTCGCCTCTCGCGTTAGCACCCGCTCGCGCTCGCGCGAGAGAACGCCACTGAGCGAGCCGAGGCCCTCTCTCACGGGACAACCGGTGAGACAGAAAGAGAGAATCGGACGAACGTACGGATGGACCAGCGACAAGACGTGTAGGAAAGGAGCTCGCACGGAGAAGCTGACGATGTGGCGCGACGCAACGACAGAATGGATTGCGGAGGTGGAGAAATGCGAATAAAAGGGAACGGGGTAGAACGCTTCTCGCGAACACGTGTTATACGAATAAGAGGAGAGAACCGAGAGACGATTCTCTCTTTCTCTCTCACTCTCTCCCTCGTCCACATACACACAAACACACACACACACAGACAGTCTCTGGGCAGCAAAAGGAAACACCATCGACGGCGAGAAAAGAGAAAAGAGAGCTATGTGTGTAGGAGTCGAAGTCAACTATGGTAGAAGGGCGGTGTGTCGAAGGGAGCAAGGTGGGGAGGAGGACTACGAGAACGACTACGAAAGTGTTCGAAGATTTGCAGACAGGTTATAGGCTCTTTTTTCTCCCCTTTTACTCTTCCCCTCTCTTCGTCACTCTCTCTCTCTTTCGTCGATGGTTTGCCAGCTTGTTGGTTCTTTCTTGAACGTTGTTGCACCCGCGCAAGAGACGCGTTCGTCTCTCCCTCTTTCGCGTCGTCAAGTTCACGTCCCGGGTCTGGTTGGCAGGTAGGCAACCCCGTGGCAACCGCGAGACCGTTCGTACCTTTTCGCTCGATTCCCTTCGATCTCGCCTTCTCCTCTACTCGTAGGAACTATACCTATATTTATAGATAACTGCTTGCTCTGAGTTCCGAGGCACATGCGATCGAGAAAGAGAGGAGGCCTACTTCGCATCTCCTTCTTCGCAGGAGGACCGTCACCGCGCACAAGGAAAGGCACACGATCTTTCGAAGATGCGCGGCGAGACCGACCGACTACAAACGAGCCGTATTCGCCAAATCCAGCTAACTCGAACCGAAATGAATCGAAGGAATCTGTCTACCCCTCAACTCTCCCCGTGTCCTCTCCCTCTCTCTCCCTCTCTTTCGTTCTTCTCTCCAGTTTGTTTTCACTCTCCGATCGTCTCCGCTCGATCCGATGGTTCATGTGGTACACATGCGTCCTATTTTACCCCCGCAACGGAATCAGGCATGGCTATAATAACAAACATCTCGATGTAAAAGACTCTCACTCTCTCTCTTTCTTTCTCTATCAATTCCTTGGAAACAGAGCCATGGCTTAGAAATTATTTGTTGACTCGCCTCCAAAGTGAGAGCTATTCAAGTTCCGCCAAGTCTCGATTCGAGAAATTCCGATGTAATTCCTTACGGGGCGTTTATTACGCGAGACCTTCACCTTTTTGTGGTATATGTTCTCGCATTAAATACGTATTATGCATCGTTTAGTATTTTTTGGTTTTTATTTTGTTTTTTTTCATCTAAGGAGCAGAAGAAAAAAAACGCCGCGCACGCCGGTCGTTTCGATTATGGTAATATACCGTGGGTTTCTAATCAGGACCTGGCCGTTCATCATTTCTTGGTCTCCTCTTCTTCCTCTCCCGCTCTCTCTCTCTCTCTTGCGCGCGCGCGAGTTCTCTTCTGTCCTTCGCACGGGGTATATGCCGGCTTCCACGCGATTCCGTTATACGAGAAAATACGACGATCGGAGAAGAAAGAATTATGATTCCAACGAGTTAAATATCGCCGAACCCTGGTGGCTGCGTAAAGCTCCTTGATACCTTGCCTCTTCTATCGCGCTCAATTTCTATCTATCTACGTATGTACACCCACCTCCTGAATAATGAATCGGGAATCGAGAGTTTCCGGCCGATCGAACGAACCAAACCGTTCGAACGAATAAGGCGAAAGACCGCGATGCTGTGAATTACGGATTTCATAAATTATGAATCGTAGCCGAGATAATTGTCACGGAGCTAGGGAATTAAACGAATCTACGGTGAGATCGAGGAAAATGTGCGGTGAAATAAATTTCGACGAAGAGTGCAATGGCATCTGTGGAACGAGGTCATCGATTGATTCGATTGAATATTTGATGATTTATAAAGTTTGTTTTCTTTATATCGAATCAAAAATAAATAAATACGCTTCAAACAATATCCATTAACCGTAACGTCGATAAAATTTGGCCAATAATTAGACGACTTGCTGTAAATTACCCTGGAAGTTAATGCGATATCGATAGCTCGGGGACGTCCAGACGTGATTACGAATAATTACTGACGGTTCGTGGAAGCCCTCTCGTCAATTCGTGCAATTTGAAGCGACAGTTTTGCACGTGACTTTACAGAAATAGATCTAGAATTACGGATAATCGATGTGCCTTAATGAAAGAGTCGAATGAGGAACTATATGAATCGAAAATTATCGATTAAAGACGGGAGGGGAATGAGAGCTGGCCTGAATACTTAATCCGACCAATCAATTATGTTCCATCTCATTGAAACGACGAAAATTTCCAAAATTATATCGGATGGTATATCCATCAAAATCTCTTCGAACTGAAACATTCGGCATGAGACTGACGGTTCTGCGCAGTCTCGAACAAACGAAGTTAAAGCCAGAAGCTTAGGCCCTCGACGAGATACATACTTCATGAATATTAATAAATCGCTCTAATGATATTCAAATCGTTGTAAAAAGAGCCGAGTCCACATTCGTTCTGTATTATGGCTCCGGTCTCTGAATATACACCTCGTGAAATTCTCCGGCGACCAGATGATAATAGACATACACCAGAATAGAGTAAGGAAAGAAATGAAGAAACCGAAGGGGTGTGGTAGTGACACGCCACACGGCATTGGAAAACATGCGAAACACAGTCGGAAACAGAGAAAGACGGAAAGGGAGAGAGAGAAAAAGATCTCTCGCGAATTAGCCAGTAGTAAAATAGCGTAGAAAAGTATATGTCCGTCAGTTCGACGATTATTATAGACAGTTAGTGTCGATCGTTCTTTCGAGTCTGGGAAAATATACGCATGTGCGTTTAATGCTGTATACCAACCGTGATTCTTGAGTCGATGGTAATTTGAATCGCAAAACGGGACGAGAGGAAAAAACTTGAGAAAAGAAAAACAAAACGATAAGAGAGACACTAAACCCGAACGAGTGAGAGTGTTTCGTCGGAAGAGTTGAATGTGCGTATAAAGGCAGTTCGGGGACCGCAGTCAGACAAGACTAAACGCCCAAGAAATATCCGTGGAGTTTCGGAGAGTCGAAACGAAACCGAAATCGTCTCGAAATAACAGAGTCCGGCAAGAGAGCTCAGACACGATCACAACTAGAGAGAAAGAGAGAAAGAAAGATGTATATCTACCTGCGTTAATCTCGATATTTAAACAACCGTGGATCGCATCTAGGACCGAGCGCGAGACGGTGGCGACCGTTTGAGATGGGTAACCGCGAAACTACCGGTGGCGTCCCCGAACTAAACGGCTCGCGCTCATTGGCTCTCGCCCGAGCAGCGGAATCCCATTGGTCGCCGACGCATGACCGCGTCCCTCTCCCCACTCGCCCGTACCGCTGAGGTCATTTCGTTGCAGAACGGTGAATCACCGTTCGGTCTACCAAATTACCGACAACCAGCTCGAAAACATTGGAAAGAATAGAAAGAGGTGAATAAAGTCGTGCGAGCACTCGGAGCTATTCGCCCGGAGGAAATATCGATAGCTAACCATTTCCAGTCGTCAAAATATACGTCTGTTCTCGCTCTATGGCCTTTTGGTGTCTCATGAGGGGAGCTCTTCATGCAATGCCTTCGGGGTCTTCTCTCGAGAAAGAGAGAGACTCGGGCCCGTTTATCCATTAACTGAGATTAGAGCGTAGCTCTTTCTCAATATATATATATATGCAACACGCTACGTTGTGCGATTCCTTTTTTTTGCTCTCTCTCTCTCTCTCCCCCTCTCTCTCTCTCTCTCTCTCTGTCTCTCTCTCTCTCTCTTTCTCTTTCTCGCTTCATCTACTACTACCTACTCTCATTCCGTTTCCATCGCCAAACGTTTTTAGAGGCCCAAACCAGAGAGCTCCTCGAAAGTGCCCTTAAATACGAATGTTTATTACCGTTATACCGAAATGACCGAGAGGTTTCGATGGTTCACTGAAAAAACATATACCGAACATGTCTGGACCTCGTGAGAATTTCGAGAGGTCGGTCGTCCCGTTTCCTTTTTTTCACCAGCTCTGAACCCTTTGAGGCCCCAGAGGCTTTCTGAGTTTCTCGCCTTTTTTTGCCTATATTCATCACGACATCCGATCAATTCCTATAGGCAGGCCTATCTTTTGCCTCATTTATCCCGTATATTTCGTGTATAATTATATGTAAAAAAAAAAATTAGTACAGTGTCTATCGCGTTGCGCCGAGCAGCTCCAAATGAAACGGAACTAGAGCCGGTCATGAAAATGTGTATTCACCTGTCTCGGAATGTAATAATATCATACCATTTGAAAAGCCTAAACGAGTTCATGACTAATGCTCGTTATTAATTTGAGATATCGCGTGTACCTTCGATACGTGCATCATATTTTCTTTCTCGTCCTATCCTCTGTCTTTCGTACTCGTCTCGAAGCAGAACGAGAGCAGAACGTTCATTTTCCGAGGACGTCGTCGACAGCCTGACTTTTGTTTTTCGACGTTTTTTTAATGTTGCCGAGGAAAGGTGGATCATCCAATGTATATGTATATATATGTATATTTACACGATCAAGGCGAGGTATAACCATCGCACGGAGCGGCAAGGATGGCGTGATCGGATTGGCTATAATTATTTTAAATGATTGATGTCACTGCGGTCAGACCGAGGGTAAATTCCATAATAAAATGCGAAGGCGCCGAGGATGGTATCACACACAAAACTGCCGTATCTATACTGTATATAATATATAGCCACATATATCTATACTTTTACAAGGGCAAAAAAAATGAGCCTACCTGCTGCGTACGCGCAACTAAAAGGTGATACTCACACGTATGAGCTAGACAAGAATCTATATGTACACATATTCGTGTGTATATATGTGTATAAGTAAGTACGTGTACGTTTGTGGGGAAAGAGCTCAGCCACAAGTGTATAATTATACGTAACTCCAGCGGGCGCGTCTACTAGTAACAAATTCTTCACCGTCCCGATGTTAAAAAGTCTTGAGAATCGAGAAAGAAGGACGAGCAGAAATGGAGGATGAAGAAGCTTAGGACGTCGTCGAAAAGATTATGAAATATTACGGACCGCGAGGGAGGGGACGTGGGGAGGGAGGAGGGAGCGTCGACACCAGTAGCCAGTAAGCCAATCAAGCAAAACCCATTTCCTCATTACGACGATCCTTCTGTTAACTTTTTTTTTCAAATATTATTTTTATAAAACGAAAGAGTACGATTTATTAAAAAAAAAAACACTATTTATTTTCTTCTCCTAATCGCATCGCTTTATCGTCTTTGACAAGGTCTTTAACGCGATTATTAATCGTAAAATTTTCTCTTATCTCGTGGCGAGAAAAAAGAAAGAAAACGTAGCGAAAAGGTAATGGAAGTCGTGGAGTAAATTTTCGTTTCGCGGCATTATTACCGACTCGTTATATCAGTGCCTCGATCAATTAACAAATCGTGCAAGGTACTCGAGACTACTTCTAAATAGCCTCTAATTAAATATCATTTTATTAAACGGTCATTGTGCGGTCGTTTGCACCGTGAGCGATCAAAGTTTCCGTATAAGCCGCAGGATAGTAACCTACGTTACAATGATGCACATATATATATATATATATATATATATATATATATATATATATAAATACGATATATCTCTATATAGAACGATTATAATACATATAAACGGCACAATATATATCGTAATGCCGCAAAATAGCGAAGCAAGGCGCGTAACGACACGGCGACCAAGCAATTACCTCACGATACGAACATTACTATATACGACTTGTATAACGCTTTCAAATACATATCTATATATGTTATAAACCAGAGAGTTAGTACTATAATATTAGAGGCCGCGAAATCATGCGCTCGACTTGTGGTATACTATAAAAGCGTACCAGAAGCGCTGTAGTAGCAGCTTGTTGCGTTCTATGCTCTCTGCACTCTCCGCGCGCAAAGTTCTCCATACACGCGCGAGCTCGCGCTCGCGCTCTGATCCGGTCGTTAATTCCGTTCGAATATCTCTGGCATACCCGCTCTCCCGGGCCGGTATAATCGACCGACAAAACGGGCGAGGGACTCATTCACAGACCCATGTGGCTCTTTTTCACTCGCTATATAGCCTAACACTCTTCTCTCTCTCTCTATATATATATAGAGAGAGAGAGAGAGAGAGAAACGTGAGTGTTTTTGTTCTCACTGAAAACGTTAGGTTAATCTTATCACGGCCAATAAACAAAATATGCTCACTTGACACTTCCTTCTTCGCGGTGTTATTACGTGCCTATACAGTAGGTGTATCTACAGTTACATTTAAACTGTATATTATATCTCACGCATGGATAATATTTCCAGAAGAGTGATAAATCGCCTTTCGATAGCGAGGCGTTTTAAACTCATTGAATATCGATAATCAGCCAGCACATTTATTCAACCTATTACGGAAATCTTTCGTATAATATTATACACACACACACACACACATATATATATATAGACGAGTGAATATATAAATCGTAAGATTTCTAGCTCATAAAGCTGAAGAGATTCTCGTGTGCTCGATCGTATCTGCAATACTACTTACCTACACTTTGTATATATATATATATATATTGCTATTGTCGATGTAGCTCGTGCCAATAATACGATCGTCGATGATGGTGTCGAAACTCGATCGAGACAGAGACATCGCGGAGATCGAGGAGATCTCCAAGAGACGTAACTTTTCTGTATCTCTTCGAATCGCGCCGAACGGCAGAGAACTCCAGCTGAGCGCCGATTTCGAAATACGTATCTTCGTGGCACGAAAACTATGTCTTTGTAATGTGTACATAGATATATATATATATATGCCTGGGTATATATGTATGGGTGGTTTGCGGAACGGACTACGAGAGCGAAATTAACGGCACGATAGAAGGAGAAAACGCGAGAGAGACTCAGATAACAGAGTATACCGGGAGAGAGACCAATAGAGATCTGCATTCTAGATTCGATTGCCGATCGCGAACCGATCATTATCGAACGGTATTCCTCGACTTTTGCCGTTTATATACCAGGCCTCGATATACCTTCGATCTTGCGGGGTCTCTCTGCTACTTTTCTCCTGCTGACTCTGCTCTCTCTCTCTCTCTCTCTCTCTCTCTCTCTCTCTCTCCCTCTTTCTCGCGTTCTGTTTTATATTCGCGACCCGCGCTGTACAGTTATTTTCCCATGACAACGACAACTTGGCGAAACGAATGACGATGATGACGACGACGAGGACGAGGAGACGACAACGAGTGTACGAACCTAAGATGATGATGGGCGCTGCATAGTTTACGACTAAACCGTCACGGAGATACGATCACGCTTTTGCTCCACATTCACGAATTCTTTCTCCTCTCGCCGTATTTTTGTTGCCCCCGTCGCAAATATCGGTAGATACGACATCGAATATTACGAGCACTTGAGCATTGTTCAGGTCGATTGCACCGTAACTGCTGTATTCTCGAATGGGGGCGGTGAAGGGAGTTGAACACGGGGTAACTCAGTTTCTAAAGTGGAATGTACCGAAAAGATTGACCAAGAGTAACATCGATCCATCGAACCTTGTCAGACTCGCGTTCAACGACATTCAATGATTAAAAATATAAAAAATTAATTATGATGGAAAGAAAGATTCCAAAAATTTGGTACATCGAGAAAATAAATTGCGATTTTGAAATTTCTTTTTTTTTCTCACGAGATACCGTATGTTATAAAAATGTTTGATAATTTACGACTGTTTTGTCGTATTATTGTATCAGCTGTGAGGCATCGCCAAGATAATCGAGAGGGCAGAAAGAGCTTCTCGTGGCGTCCGAGGTACGTCGATTTCCTTTCTCGTGCGCATACCAAAGCTTCGTAATCCTCTACTAACGTGCACGTAGACATAGTAATACAATGGGTGTCTACCTACTTCCCATTCAATTCCTTCTATTGCAGTTCGTGCCTATCGCACGCCTCGTAGAGGTCCTTCTATTCATACATACGTATATATATATATATATATGGTATATGAGACAACTAGGAACGAAACGGAGACTGCCACGACGAGGTAGAGTTACGTGTACCCAACGCTGGCTGATTATTCCCTCATAGAAAATTCATCGAGGAGAGACTAATTGCGACTAATGGCCGTTCTAAAGATCGGGACGGTGAAGGCGAGCTACGGGGAGAGGAGAGGACGAGGTCAGCCGCCCAAGTGGCCCCGTCGAGCAAAATACGAGACGAGCGAATTATACGGGACACCGAGCGAATAAGAAAAAAAAAATAAGAAAAACGAAATGACGTACAAATGACTAGATTTATCGCATATCTGCATGATAATTACGTACGTACCCACTAGAGTGATAGAGAGAGAGGGACTCATAAAAAATTAATAATAATAATCATCATGATCATCAAAGCGCGCAAATAAATCGTAATAATATTCAATTCGAATCCAATGAGCCAATTTGGATCGAATAGAATTCATTTTTATCCAACAAATATTAATTACCATAAATTCAATTTAATCTCGTCACGATAAATATTGTTCGAATTTAAGGAAGTTCGTTCGCGTAGAAATAAATTCACGTTTCGACACGACCGACTTTGCGAACTTTCGAAAAAAAGGAGGCATTACATTTATTTCGGGCTGTGAACAACGAAGCAACGAAGATCCTGTACTTTATAAATGAGAGTGAGGAAGAGAGAGAAAGAGAGAGAGAGAGAGAGAGAGACTTTCGAGGAGGGCAGATGAGAGAAAACTTCGCAATCGGTTAGGGCAGATGTCGAGTAGTGACCGCGTGCGCGCGAGCCGAGGAAAAGAGACGATATGGGTAGGATGAAAAGGAGAGTGAAACGAGGGAGAATGGTAAAATAAAGAAACGACGTATCGTCGTGCATTATTCTTGTTACCGTGGTATTGCAATGTCGTGACTACAATGCGAAGAAAGACCAACGAGGAGGCATCTTTTATATATATATATATATTTATTTATTTATTTACTTATATATAGATATACGTGAAACAAGAGTAAAAGGAGCACAGACGGTATATGTGCACTCCTTGTCGCTGCTGCTGCCAATCGGGCAGATTCAGACAGTTCCTGGTAACTTTCTCCTCTGGTTGCCGCCGCATAGTCGAGGAGAAGCGAAACTCGGCCACACGGCGAGAGAAGGACCCGAGAGTCATGATCTCTTATGTAGATCCCGCAACAACTATATATGCAACTGTACTTGTAACTTGAATATATATATATATATATATTTATATATATATGTGTTACCAAAGTCCATATGTCGTACGTATATACGTATATGGTAGAATGTAATGTGTACATTCGTTTGCCTTCTGTGCGCTATCGAGACTCCCGCGCCACCCTCCCTGGGTCAATCCTGGCGCGAGCCTTTATCTCTCCCTCTCTCGCTCTTGCTCGTTCGATCGATCCATCCGTTCGACCGTACTTTCATTTATCTTATATTTACGAGATCTTCTACAATCCAGGTACGTAATATTCGAAGATTAAAAAAAGATTTCGTGCAATTTCGCAAAAATGAAGAATTGTTTCCGAAGTAACGAACTTGACCGGCCTTGAACTTCATGAGAATTATGATGGAATAATAGATGTGATTTTGTTGAAATTGTATCGGCGAATTACTTTCTCACAAATCTCGTACAGCGTTCGTGATTGTTGAAATTTATTTGAACTCGAGAATGACGAAACATTTAGAAAGGGTAAATATCTCCGCAGTCTCGACACGATTCGAGCCGAACAAAACGATCTTGTACGCTATCGATTTCGGGGAATCCCGGGAATGGGGAAGTACTTTTTCGTCGATGTCTCGATTTCACCGGGTCGATAAATTTTCGGCGAGAGTCTTCTCACAAGATTCTTATGTATATTCTACACAATCTATATAGATATATATATATTTGTGCATCTCGTTATTGTTCTTATCTGTTACGTATTCAAGCGCGTCACGTAACGTAGTTAGTACGCTATAATTCATTGCTCGTAGTATAAGAGAGAGAGAGAGAGAGAAGACGCAATTGTGTACGACGAGCGAGAGTAGAAGACTCGAGCGATGATTTGGACGTAACGACTACGATGACGAGTCTAAAGGCGACGAAGGCGACGAAAGAGTATTATTATAACGTCGCTAAATGAAATTATACTACAGTCCTATGGACGATTGTGCGTTATACGAGCCCGTGACTCACTTCCCATTGATAATAAACGACTCGATGTATATCTATCTATGTGTATATATCTCTGTATGTAATATTATGGAGCGGTAGTAGCTTCGAGGTACAGCTTTGGTGAACGTTTTAACGAGACGTCCGAGACAATGCCATAACATTACTTTGCTCGCACGGTGAAGTTGACTAGCTTAAAACGTATTTCAAATTATAACACGGAAGATAACATCCACCATTTCGACATCCTTTTATTACCTGCCAATCGATTAATCTTATTTGATCATCGGTGAATTTCTTAACATCGTCCCGTTTTCGGCTTAAAAGATTTGGTCCAGAGTGAAAAAAATAATTAGATTTTCATATGTTTTCCTTTTTGAGGCGACAAAATAAAAAAATCTGGAAACGGGACCTGTTTTTAACGTATCGGGAAATTTTTAATTTTTCGACCACTCGTTGAAGTTAATTTGGTTAGAAAGAAATTTCGCCCCTTTGAGGTCACGAATTCTTCGAGTCGAATTTTGATCTCGATATCGGGGAGGGGTTCAAAATTTTCTTTTCGTTCAAATTATAGCTTTCAATGGGAGGTTGCGAAATCGTAAGGTTTCCATACATTACGAATATCGTCTCGGTAAAAAGTGGAAAAAAAATTGGGAAAAAATTTGCTGGTCGAAAGCTCAACGAGAAGGAAGAACGAAAGTTAAAATAAAGTGAGAGTCTGACCCCCGTCTCTGCATATTACATCACGTGCCTGTTAAAAACTCTCCGAAGATAGCTCGAGTATCCTCGAGATGTCGTGACATATTCGTATAAGGCAATCACGAAGAAACGAGAAAGAGAACAAAATTGGTAAGCGCGAACGGAGATGAAAAAATCCACTGAATGGGACGTATAATTGCCTTGTAAATTAATACATTTTCATAGCTCTCATTTATGATTGTGTGAAAAATATCGCGCGCGCGCGTAATCATCATTATTATTGACGAGACGACGGTGAAAACGATTTACGACGTTTTCGTGGATAATTTCATTTCTTTATTTTTTTCTTTGGCTTCTTTCGCAATTTTACGAACGAGAGGCGGAGGGGGTTGAGAAAAACCGGCTGAGTTCATCTTCCGCGCGGTGGTTTCTTCTTCTTCCAGCCTCGAGTTACTTCGCGCTTCATAAAGTTATTGGCGTTATTTCACCGAACACATCATCGAGCATCTCTTAGTAAGTCGAGATGTGTGCAAAAAAAAGAAACCTCGTCTATATATTTATAGAGGGAAACGCGAGAGATTCGACGTGTATAGTACGAAGGGAAAAGAGCGAATGCGATCGGCAACCGGTCTTCACCCCGGGGATAAGTCGTAAACGTCCGGATGCAAACTCTCTTCATCCTCCCAAGAACTTGGCAACAACCGTGCTCTATCCCCCCTCGCCCCATCCTTCAATTCAATGTTTCATTCTCACACTCGTCAGCGAAAGGTGATACACCTTCGCGACATATAAGCTTCGTGCCACGTGACTTTTTATTTGCTCGAATAAGCCGAAATAAAAAAACAAGTCGCGACATATTTTGCTGATGTCCGTAGAAGAAGTGACGAATACGTGAGCTAATGAAAGGAAAAAAAAATAACATTCTCGAAAAGAATTGCGGGATCTTACGCGCGTTGCAATATTCGTATTCTCGTGTTCTTAGAAAGTCGCGCATTACTAAGTACAATGAAATTATTTACCATTGTTGATAAATAGCAAATACGATGAATTTTTATCGGGATGGAAATAACAATAGAAACGAAGAAGAGTGGATCTTCTGACAATGAAGCGAAATCTGTCGATGTCAAATTACAAATTCCACGAAAAAATTCTCTCATTAAATATAAAAGCGATTCATCAAAAATTCAATCGCACAATATTTTTATTTAAAACTCTTTGTCGATCGACCCACGAGTACATCTAGACAACTTTCTTGCGCTCTATATTCGAGTTTCTTCTGTATATCGTGTCGTTGTCGAGGGCCAATGCTCGACAACGCCCATTTGCCTATTAAATCACGCTGTATATGCACAATACACGCTGCTAAACACAAACACACACACAAATACACACAGAGACACATATATATATATATACATACAAGAAATACGTGCACTCGACTATAGCAACATCTTAAGCCCGCGAATCGCTCTCGATGCATATTATGTATCTATCGTATATGGCGAAGAGAGCACGAGCTGCTTATGCATGATGGTCTAGGAAAATCTGGGCCAACGGGTAAGCTAAGCAGAACCCCAGTTCTCGGTGTTCTCGGGCGATACCGATAAATCTTTCGCTTTATCGATATCCTCGGTCGTTGGGTGCGGGGGAGAAAGTGTTCCTCTATACTTGTTATACATACACCAAAGTCTCGTACGAACAGCTAGAATACTTAATAAATACTATATAGTAGCTACGTACTCTACTCTACATACTTTATATATATATATATATATATATATATATATATATATATATATACGCATAGCTTGATTATGGTTGACCAGCATATTTAAAAATAAGCGTATAGTGGCTTCATAGCCTATGCATATATAGGCATACATATATATATATATATATATATATCGTATGTATTAGATTATAGCTGGCTCAGCAGATCTACAACGCTGCGACTCGAAGACAACCGCCGAGGAATCTCGTGAGCATTAACCGAGAGAGCGACCGGACACCACGGGCAAAGCTAATTAAGGCCGAGGCTCCTGCGTGCTGTACGCCTGCTCCCCCCTCCCCCTCCCCCTCCCCCGCGACCCCTCCTCCACAAACCCTTCTCTCTCTCCGTCAACCCCATAGTCTCTCTTTCGATATGAAACGCGCGTGTATATTATGTGTAACCATTCGAGTGTGCACGTTGCCGCATGCACGCACGCACGCACGCTCGCACGCACGCACGCACGCACGGACGAAGTTATAAAATCTTAGGTAACTCGGCAGTCCTTGTACGAAAGTCGTATGAACATTATTATGCCACGCGCTCTCTTAAAGGCTCCGTATGATACAACGTAATTGGCTAGGATATGTGTCAACCGAGCTGTATCGATATTATTGTTTTGTTTTACGGATTACAAAAGAAGACGAGGATAAAATGAAAAATATATCAAATTTGGATGATTGGAATTTGATGTTTTATGAATTTTTTTTAGTAAATTATCAATTATGCGCGTTGATAACGATGTATTTCAATATTTATTCCAACGTATTTCACGAAATTGTGATTTCGGTCGAATTTTTTTTTTGTTTACACGTCGATATCTTCGATATTTTTCTTTACATTTTCTTGTATTATTTTTATTTGACTCTTTTCTTCTCGTTTTCACGTTCTTTATCGTCCATCGGCCATTAATCTTACTCTTCTCGAGTGCGGCGGAAAAGTCTGTCCCATACACACACACACACACACACACACCCATATTCATAATACATATATACATATAAATGTGTGTATATAAAGAACGCCTCGGTAACGTTGACGCCCGCCCGATTCACGCGATTATTTCTCACCCGCAAAGTGCCCCGGCGAGATATTTTTACGCAATCACGTAAAAATTCTTTTCGCCCTCTGACGTGCGGGCGGGCGCGCATCACACGCTTGTCATTCGCGAGAGATGCCCTCGCACGAAGTCTCGTTATATGATTTATCGTGGCTTTATTAAAAGCAGCCACGAGAAGGCTCTACCGATAGTTCCAAGAGGGAAGAGAACATTTTTTTTCTACTTCTTTTCTCTCCACCCCCCACCCCCCACCCCCACCCCCACCTCGCTCCCTCCCTCTTTTTTTTTTTAATATGAATATTTGACACTCGCGAGAAGCCATCATTCTTCCGGGGCTCGTGAGAGAGCCGCGAAGCATCCAAACGCTTTTACACCGACATCACCACCACCACCACCACCACCATCGCTACCACCGCCACCACCACCGCCACGAACACCACAATCATCCCGCTTTATTCAAAGCCGTGCGCACACACAAACACATCGTCGCACTCATGTGCGTGACTAATGATCATTCTGTCTTGCGCGCTCGATATTCCACACGCGCGAGCGAGAACGTTCTCGACACACAACCCGCGTAACCACGAGATAAACATGTGTCAAGAAAAGTTGAAAGACGAGAAAAAAAATAGTATGGAACAACGTGTCGACGAGAGAATTTTTTCCCTCTACCCTTGTCCCTCCTCGCTCTCCCTTCCATGTTTTCAGACGTCGCTGTATTTAGAAATTTTACCGAGGAAATTCCAATTTTAACGATCTACGCCCTTTTCCGGTACGGCGTCTCTACCGAGACTTCCCTTTCTAATCGTCGAATTGCGACTTAATCAACGGCACCAACGAGGGCTAATTATAAAATACTTCTTTAATTCGATAATTATACTCACGAGAGAGAAGAATTATTTTGATAATAGGTTGGACGAAAATATCAATGACGGAATTTTTTTTTATTATTAACATCGCGATGAAAATCGAGATAACATATCGCATCAAATTTTCGCTCGCTCATCTGTTATCGTCTTTTTTTAAAGATTTTTTTCATAAATATATTTCAAACGAGTCGCTTATATTTTTGTTTATTTTCCTACGTTTCGTATATCGAACATTCCTCGGGGATAATGAAGGACAAGATTTCGTTGCCCTTTAAAAAAAAGTTTTCCCATAAAGAAACGTTAAAACGTTTCGTTATGTATTTCATTCTCATTCCGAAATAAATATCATCCAAAAAATATAGCATCGAGCACCATTTTTCTCCTAATCAAAAAATTAAATCGAATTTAATTTTAATCAACTTTTCAGACGCCACGAAAACGAAAAAGAGAAGGAGGAAAAAAAAGATGAAAACTCTTTCCCCGAAAGAGGCGTGGAAGAGATCGAACACGCGATAAATTATTGCTCTACTATTCCCCCCCCCCCCTCCCTTTCCACCGCTCATATCGACGAAAATTCCAATAATGAAAAATTCCGCTTTGTAACGATTTTCGTCCCTCCGTAATTAATGTTACTAACCACTGGTCTCAGGTCTGCCCCCCTCCCCCCCCCCTTCCCCTTTTTCACCCTGGCAGCAAAAGCGGAGAATTATTAGATATGATCATGATGAACGACTGTGCGACTCACGAGCAACCATTCTCGTTGGGGTGATGGGAGAGAGAGAGAGAGAGAAAAAGGGGGGGAGCGAGAGAGAACGAATGAGAGGGGGCAAAGGATGATTGCGCGGGGATTTCGTTCGGTTCGGGTGGTTTGTAACGCTGTGGTTAGTGACTGAAAACACTTTGCTCGAAGCACATCGGAGAAGGAACGGGCCGACTCGAATCGCGGCAAGGGGGAGGGGGATTCTTCGTCGTCGTTCCCGCAACGATGAAATGTCGGAGAATGATTTCATACCTCCGCATTCCCGGGTACATATAACCCCAACGACGACGACAACGACGACGACGACGATGAGAAAAAGACGGAACGAGAGATCGTGAAAGTCGATGCGAGAGAGAGAGAGAGAGAGAAAAGAAGAGACGCGATGGGCCCATCTGGAATAATAGAATACCATTTGCCATTGTGTATTGTACATGTATCGTTTCTCGTTCCTTCCAGTCTTATTCCCTTTTCCCATCTATATATACGAAATACACGTACACATTTATATTTGTAGTCGATGCATTTGTGTTGCATCCTCGATGCATCAGTTGTAGAGAGAGTGTGGCAAGGGGCTGAGGGGGGGGGGGGGGGGATGTATCCTTTCGAACACCTTCGGTAATCTATAAACCTCAGCATTATATACACACACACATAGGTACATATTTTTTTCTTCCTCTCTTTCACGTACCTTCTTACGTTTTTTTCTCCCCTTCTTTTCCTCTTTTTTTTCCTTCCAGGTTTTTGTACCAAGAGTAGCAAAGACCGAGAGATCCTCAAACGCATTTGTTGCCGAGAATCGGCGTAATGGGCTCGCGCTCGCAAGTGTATTTAAAAGCCACGTTACTATACCGGCTCCCGATTGTTGAGACCGGGAAGATTCTTCACAGCCTCGCATAGCCCATAACGTATATATATATGTATATATATCTATGTATATAAAATGTCGACTGCTTCTTGTGGCTTACAATCGGAAATCTTGGTGAATGCGATGCACTCTCTCTCTCCTGTTTTGTATTACATATAGCAAAGGATTCTTCACCCGGGAGGGATTCCCCGAGAGTCACGTCCTTCTTCGACCGACGGGACGGATCAGATTTTTTACGGTAACGCAACCCTAGTCGCGCACACGGTAACTCGCTTTGGACGTTTCGTCCCGTGTAAGTTGAATATTATTCATGAAATTTTCTCGTAAAAGAAAATAATTTAAGGCAAGCAGGTTACGCAGGTGTAAAGATTTTTCAAAATTTGACGGTTGTAAACGAGACTAGGGAGGGAAAAAAATGAAAATTCATTCGGGACCACCGACGTGGACGAAAATCTGTGACCACGAGGAATTTTTTTACTCCGAATAATCTGTATTCGTTTCACGCTGGACTAAACATCATAGGGGCGAAGATAGAAGGGTTGTCAAATCAACCATGAAAGTTATGATTTTCACAAGGTTTTTTTTTTTACTTTCATCGGTGATTAATTATTGTTGTATCGATGATCGACGTTTCGCACGCAGGGGCGCGTACGATTGAATTGGCCCGAGGCGACATTCATCAAAATTCGTTATTCATGGTAACGAATGAGGAAAATCAATGTTTATCAATATTTGTTTTTTTATCGTAAAAAAAATATAGTAATTTTACTTTCGCGTGGCAAAAAAACAATTTAATCATAATTACGGTCTTTTCGAAGCGCGCACCATATTTTATTTCCAATCGAGAGTCAGACAAAGGACGAAAAAACAGTTAAGTCCGGACAGTTAAAACCGAAAAAAAAAATGTCAGCGAAGGTATGAAATTTATATTTTGTCCGCGTATAGGTAGATATATCCGTGTAAAATATTTGGAAAAATTCACATAAAATACAGGCTATAAAGTGGAAAAAAATGTATTTCGGGGGTTACTTTTTCCGTGTCACGTGACTCGCAATATGGCTGCCCGCGAAGAGCGTCGTTCGGGCTCGCTCTCTCGTCACTCCAAACAATAAACGTAAAAATGAGTGGAAAAATAAAATCTCGGCAAACGATGCTGCTGATGCTTATGAGAAAGAGAACGGGAGAGAGAGAGAGAGAGAGAGAGAGGGAGAAAGACACTGAACGAAAGCACACACTGGCCCGTCGCCCGCAATAGAAACGTCATAATGGTCGGTAGATGAAAAAAAAAAATTAAAAAGAACGCATCCACCTCTTTTTTTATGTTATTTTTTTCTTCTTCGGGGGGCCTCATGCGGTAGAAACAATACGAGGAACGTCGACGAGACCATTGTCCTCATCGCGCGCGGCGTTCGTCTCGTCGTCTACGGATCGTTTGATGCTGCTGGACGTCAGAGCGCTTCTCCTCTCTCCTTCTCTCTCTCTATCTCTCTCTCTCTCTCTCTCTATCTCTCTCTCTCTTTCGGTTTCTGTCTGTCCGTATCGAAAAGCCGGCAGTCCCATTAGGCTCTTGCTCTGTACAGTGTATTACAGAATCCACTATTTCCACCGGTGTACATTTGCCATGAATCTCGGTCACTGCACTCGACAACAGACACTTTCATGAACGAAACTCCCTTTCTCGGACAAATTGGGAAGCTTTGAGATAACCGACAAACGTTTTCATTGCCGTTTTAGCGGTGAGCTTTTGACGAAATTCATTTATTCGCGAATTTCATTCTCAAAGACATTTATAACAATTGTTTGTAATTACAATTATTCGTAATATTTCATAAAAGTAATATTTTAGTATTTTTTATTAACTAAATGAAATATTTTAATGTATCGTGAATCCATCAAAAAATCATACAATTTAGTATATTATGTTATTAATAATTATTGTAATTATTAATCATTTTTGTCGAGGTGTTTAGTTTCGTTGATATTTCGAACAATAAAAATCGCGTCAAGCATTCGATGGTATTCGTTCTATGCAAAACATTCACAAATGGAGAATATGCCCGTGGTAAAAATTGATTTGCATTGTTCACGACCGAGACATCGGTCGATGTTGTCGAGCGCATCTATACGATGACCGCGTAAAGATTGCTTAATGGCTAATGGATCCTTCAGTCACTTCCAACGATGCCCGAAGCGCCGAAAAAGATATCATGCGCTCTTAATCACATTCTTCTTTGTGTATATATGCATATACATATATAGAATACGTGTGCGAATGGAAAGGATCGATCGCGTTCGCCAATGAAAAGAAAATATCACACGGATCGTCCGCGAATAATGGAGATATCAAAATCACTTTCACACCGTGACAAGTTTTACATATTTCTTCGTACAAGAATGACAACGGACACGTTTCGAATAGAAACCGTGACGGTGCTAAATCTTTCAAAAAGTAAGCGTGTAATTTTAAATTCGGACGATTCGATCTATAAAAATTAAATGGTATCGCGCGTTTAACAAATTAATTCCTCGACTCGTTAATCGATTAATTAAACGCTCGAATCAACGAATCGGCAAATTAAGCGAATTATAAAGAGGGAAAAAAAATCGACGACTTCATAATTATTGTTGAAGTTGATGAAATAACGTAAACAAAATTATTCCATTATTTTTCTATTATTTTACGAAGAAAATAAATATTGTTTTTTTTTTCGACGAAAGTAGGGAATAGTTTTATAATTTTTCAACGCCTCGTGACAAAACGATCTGTATTTTTTGCCGCGAATAATAATCGCTGCGGGGTTCGACACGTATCTCGAGTACCGTAGCGAATAACTTTTTCATCACATTCGTGACGCCCGAGGGAACGGTGCTATAACGACTTATTCTATAGACCTTTACCATTGTATATTATTATATACTTGCTTCGGTACAGTGTAGATGCATTGTTCGTGGTTTAGCGCTGGGCTTTCACCGCAGCCAGTGTGAATCATCATCCCCTTCTCGAGAACTAGTCTCTCTCGCTCTCTCTCTCTCTCTTTTTCTCTTTCCCTCTTCTAAGCTCTCCCGACGGGCAAACAAACCGAAGCGGGTCCTACAACGTCATATACTATATATATATATATATATGCGTGTGTGTGTGTGTGTGTGTGTGTGTGTGTATACATATAGAATTGAGTCGAAGTCGACCGAAACGCCGCGTGTATTTTTCAACGAGTGTGCCGACGGGCTAAAGGCTCTCCCTAAAAATCGTCGCACCTGTCCGCTCTGTCGAGCTCGCCGACGTTCTCTCTTCGCCTCTCTTTTTCTCTTTCTCTCTCACGTCTTTCCGTCACTTCGGCCTACAACCCAAACCAGACAGTCGGAGTGAATCGTTGTATGTCCTCTCGCTTCTCCGATGCTTGCTCGCTACACGACCGCAAAACGTCACGGAAAAAGGTAAAGCCCCCAAAAGGCGAATAACACGCTTTGCCACCCGCTCGTGTACGACGACCAAAACGACGACGACGACGACGAGGACGACGACGACGACGACGACGACTTTGTGTACTTAGGATTTTTCAAGCTCTCCCTCTTTCTTTTCTCTCGGTACTCTATTTGAATCGACTCTAGCCACTTTCGTGCTCTTCGCCGTGAGACAACAACCACCACGAACAAATACACGAATACAGGTTCGTGTACGAAATAGTTGGGGAAAAGTCTGGGGTAATAATGATCAGCTTAGAAAAAATACCGTAAAACAAGGTTACATTGACATTACGGATTGCCTTGGAAGTTTTTGGGGGTACTTTGACAGAGCGCCAAAATACGATTTAAAGATGTTCGCACCGGAGAGAATATCGAATATTTCCGTAAATTGCAATATATCGACGATATAATTGTGATATTCGTGTTGCGCGGGAAATTTCCGATTCCGAAACCTCCGATTGAAGCCTATTTGGACGAAAAAAAAATTTGACCCTCACCAGGTGCCGATAGTCGATATTCGTAATTTACTTTCCTGACTTTGGGGTCCGAAGGGGGGTCAAATTTTTTTTTCACCAAAAACACTTTGTTGGTTCAGTTCGGAATCGGAAATTTCCCGCGTAACACGAATATGACGATTTGAAGAAAATCTGGAGCAAAAAAAAATTTGACCCCATCCTGGACCATTTTTTCCACATATGTGTTTCCCCGTGAGTCCTGAAAATGGCGATTTTTAAAGTGCCGCCACGGCTGCAAAAATAGAGCTATCCGGGTGTTCCTTGGCTGGTTCTCGAGTGCTCGGCGAGCTCTTGAAAAAGTTACTCGTGAAATTTTCTGTAGGACAAACGAGAACAGAGGTAGAGCATTGGGAAAAGTCCATTTTTGGAGTTTTCGCGATATCCATCGAAATTTTGGAGATTTTTATAAATTTCGTAAAACAGACTTTTGGTTGTTTCCGATTTTACATCGATGTCTCCATGGGGCCACGGGCTCGTTGAAAAAAGATCACAGCCGGTAAAATGGAAAAGGAAGAGAAGAAAAGGTAGAGTAAGCGTGAGTGTACTAATATTTGGAAAGCACTCTCGGTTCGTGAAGACGCGGTACGACTCATCATCGAGCAAAAAGCACCCTACAGCGCCGGGTTCCTTTTCTTTTCGAGTTCAATCATTACCCAGTGCCTTACATCCATTTTAATCCTCCATTGTGGGCTCGTAGTCCATCGTTTTCTCTCTTTTTTTACTCTTCTAATTTTTACCTTTTTTCACGACCTTCTTAACTCCTCGACTAAAAAAACGACGACTTACACGTTGCGGTTGATGATAAAGCTATCAGTTACCGTTGTAAATTACAATGAAACAAAAGTATATGTTTTCTTTTACACGTTTTAGTCACAAATTATTATTTTTCAATTTTCGTATTTTTCCTTTAGTTTTCCTTTCATTTTCGCCCCGATTTCCATTTTATCTTCACATTCGTGACAAAGAGACTCAGCACGGCGATTCGTTGTGCGCGGAGGTACACCGAAGAAGTATTAGTAAAAGTGTATGAACGAGATGTGTATCGAGAGGATCGCCGGGGTCAGCGATCGAGAGCTATATAAAGAAACAAATATATATATATATGTATATACGCATAAATTGCCTTTGCCTACAGCGGCGAATGGCCAAGTTTGTTTGAGGAAGATTTAAAGATCTTCCCGTGAGGAACGAGAGAAAGAGAGATAGAGCGTGACTCGACTTTATTAGAGGCCAAGGGACGAGCCAGAGAGAGAGAGAAAGAGAATAAGAGCAAGAGCAAGAGAACTCTCGCCGGTTTCTGTTCCAGAAGCTGAAGGGAAACCACAGGCCGTACCAGAAGCGCAAGCGAGGCAATCTTCAACCCCGCGAGAGAACTTCGCGGCCTTCCCTAGGGCAATTTTTCCACCTCTTTCTCTCTCTGTCTCTCTCTCGCTCTCTCGCACCCCATTCGATGATCGCCACACGTATATCGCCGGGACTTTGAGGGATCGCCGATAGCTGTATTATCAATCTTTCTCTCTCTCTCTCTCTCTCTCACTCGATACAGAGTGGAGGATTACTCCGACCATCCCCTCGACCAATTATGTCGAAAACAGCGATCTAATTGCAACACGAACGCAAACTATATACACGAGCTTAAACGTATGATAAATCGAATATTTATTGAAAAGTATGATCATCGCGTAGTGTCGATCAGCTTATTACGATTTTATTAATTAAACGATGATTCACGAAACATACGAAACTGTTAAAAAAAATTACACGATAATTAAAACAGTACGATTTATTTTCAAAAAAATCGACGATATTCGATCAATCGATTATCGCAACGAACGAATTAAAAAAAAAATCATACGTATTGGCAATTTGATGAATCTTTTTATCATCGATCAACCATTTTAACGCGTAATTTGGTTACTTTTTTATTTAAAGTCGACTCGCCTATTAGCGGAAGTTATTATAAGTTTACGAATGCTTCGAAGCGAAGTTTCCTCGCGTACACACAAAAGGGCAATTTCTACATCTTACAATTATATATATATATATATATATATATATATATATACATAGGTACATACCTATGTATGTATAATAGCGGGGAGGATTTCGATAGGTCTCTTTCACGAAGCGTTACGTTAGGCGGACTAATGACCAACATGACTGTCCGTGGGTAGATACCGGTTCTCCGCAGTCTGAACTCTCCTCGTGCGCGAGGAGCTCTCTCGCGCGGAGTGGGGCCATGGGGCTCGAGGTAACAGGGGGGATAAGAAGGATGCGAGAGATGAGAAAGAGGAGCGCGAGAGAATGGGAGAAGAGATCCTCGGTGGAGGCGAACAAGAAGAGGAAGAGGAGGAAGCCGCGAGAGGGATCGTTGTGCATCGGACGCATGCACTCACTCTCTCTCTCTCTCTCTCTCATTCACTCACTCCAGCTCTCCCTCAGCCGCACGAGAGATTTCTCCATGAGGGCGCCACTTTCTCGACTCCTATTCCGAACGATATTTCCATTTTTTCTACTACATTCGACTTTTTTAAATTTCATTTTACTCCGTTTGTTTCATAATTCAACGAGGAATGAAAATGAAAGCAAACAAAAAATAAATATATAAAAAAGGGTGGGTTGAATGTAAAAGAGTGAGAGAGAGAGAGAGAAAGAGAGAGAGAAAGAGAGTTTGTTGGCCGCGTTATAGAAGCCGATATAGAATCCTCGTTGGTCGTTGCTCGCTCCGGGCTTTTGGGCAGGAAATGGAAAGTGCCTCCCGCGATCTCGTAATTCAAGAGCGAGAAGCACTCACGCTTTTAAAAGCCTATTCGTTGCTCCGTGAGACGAAAAGAAAACGACATTTCGTGCGAGTCTCGAAATGGGATATCGCGCCTATATAGATATACGACGGTTTATACGTTTTTCGTGGGTACGCGTACGCTTTATCAAAAGCGTCCGGACGACTATAATCGAGATGTCGTCGAGATATTCAGCCCACGGATGATTCTTCAGATCTTTCGCGATGTTTTTCTTTTTTTTTTATGTATTTAATTCTCGCGCGTGTAGCAGGGCGCGATGAGTAAGTTCTCAACGTAAATTACAATCTCGAATATTGCAAAATCCAGACATTTCGAGTATTTCCCTTTGATCGGCATTGTAATAAATACTTTCAATGTCAAGTTTATTAAATTTTCTGTCGAGTGAGAAATATATTTTTGTGATTTTATTGTCTCAGGGTGTAAAAGATTTTCATTACAAATATCAATAACTCTACCGTTTAAAGGGGTCGCAATATTCGTTCGTTGAATAAGTTCACCAGGTCTGTCGATATTTTAAATTCATCTCAATAAAAAATACACATACACACAGATATATTTCACACTACAATGCTAAAACGATTAATCCGGAATTTCGAAAATTTTCGATACGAACATCGCGAAGTTTCGTGTATTTTTTTTTTGCCAGACAAGATCGTTGTCCGTTATACTCGGAAGCGTTTTTCTCAACCTCGCGAATTCGTTTTCTCGCTTGTGGGAAGTATCGGCGTCAGCAATGAAGAGAGAAAGAGTAAAGAAGAAAAAAAAAGCTGCAAGAGGGATGGTTGCAGAGTTGTGAGGGCTTCGAACGATCACGCGAAAGAGGTAAACGGCGCGTAGTGATCGTTCTCGGCTTACTGCGAGAAGCCCGGAGCTCTCCTCGTAACACCGACAGATCTCGCGTTTCCTCGCCTGCATACTGTACATATACAACTATGTATACATATATATACAAACGATATATATGCCATCTACACGTATATAAGAAAGACTGGCGAAGAGAACCATCTCCCCCATGCGAACCCTCGCCGTCCACTCGGCGTAATAGACGAACCAAAGGCGGCACAGTAAGAGAGAAGCCCGTGGGGAGAGCCGCCGCCGTCGCCGCAGAAGCAGCGGCAGCACCAGCAGCAGCAGCAGCCGCGGCAGCAACGGCGACGGCAGCTCGTACCGCTGCGCGTTAGAGTGGGGAGGTCCCCCTACGATGTCTCGTGTATTCTCGCGCATCCTCGGCTCGCTTCGGTCAAATCTATCCCCACTCCGCCGCCGCGCTTTTAGAACCGTCGGGGGGTACCGCAGACGCGACACGAGCGAGCGCGACACTTGGCTCCGGTCCGACAGACGCGTCCGCGACTCCGACTGAGAAACGTCCGTGTCGTTTGTCTCCGCGTATACGTTCACGTGTTCTCCCCCAAAAACACACTGCCGAGTTATTTCAAAAATTAATACGGACAATCACGTTCAATTTGCCGGATTGTTTTTGTTTATTCGTTTATTTTTATTCCCACGAAAGAACGAAAAACAAACATAACAAACGCAAAACATTGGATATTTTCGGTGACTTAAATGGATTACGAACGAAAGAGAATAACGTTCAGTGAGGAAACATTGGTTTCCGGAGTGCGCGACATTGTTCGGTGAGACATCGACGTACCAAGTGTTGAGGTGGCAAAAGTTTTGTTTCTGTTTTCAATTCTTCATTTTCGAGCCCGATTCCGAGCGGAGTAAAGTCGAGAGGTCATAATCGTCGACGAGTTGTGCGCGCGGCGAGAGAGAGAGAGAAAGAGTCTAGAAGTAAATTTGAAACAAGTGCAACCGGAAGTAATTTTACCGAGTTGTCTCGGAGGAAATTTGTCCGGTGAAAAGAAATGAAACGACTTCCGACCAAGTTCGTCGAAAGGTTGGAAATTTTCACATCCCAAGGAATAAATGAATTAATCAACGAGTATTAATCGTTCACGATTAACGAAACAGTGAAATCAATTGTTTTCCTCGTTTTTTCGTTTAAACGACGTTACTTCGAGCCGGATTGAGCGAATCCGGTAATATATAAAACCGGAAATGCGAAAAAGCGAAATTTCGATCGATCAACCGTTGACGAAACGTTACATGGAAAAATCTTACTTCGACCTTCATCACGACAGTCGAGATTAACCAACGTCCACGAAACAACAACAATAACAACGACGACAACGACAAAAACAATAAGAGAACCAAGAGAAACAACGATAACAAACAAACACAAAAATTGGACCAAATGAAAGGCGAGAGGTCGAGTAGGAGCTCGTCGTTGTTCGGTGAGCGAGACACGCGGGTCGACGCTGTTGCGAATTATCGTCACTCGTCGTTCCGGCGGCTCGCGACAACGTGCTACGCAAACGACTTCGATGGCACCAAAACCTCGCTACAATAAAAACGACCCCCGACTCGTTAATCAAATCGCTCGATTTTCGACGACAAATTTCTTTACCACAAAATTTCATAAATAAACAATAATTTAGAATTTTAAACAAAAAACACACACACACGCACAAAGAACAAGAAGAAGAAGAAGAAGAAAAAACTAATAGCAAGCGTCGCGTCGAGTGTGACCCTGAGTGTATATAATTCGTGGCGAAATTATTTTCGCAAAGTCGACAAAAAAACCGCCATATTTTCCCGACCGATTGTCCGCCTGGAAAATAGCGGGAAAAATTCAAAATACCAATCGAACGGTCCGAAGTTACAAAAATACTTTAAAACAAATTCAAACAAAAATAAAGAGTGAGAGAGAGAGAGAAGAAGGAAGAAGAAAAAAAATAAATAGGTGATGTGCGAATTTTCTACTCGTGCCACGCTCGCGCTCGTTCGCATCGAGGATTATTGACGAGGAACGAGCGTTCTCTGGATATTGCGATGTTTATCACGTGTTTCGATTAGCGCCAAAGCTTCGTCTTCTATATATATATATAGATATAAATATATATTTATAAATATATATTTATTTATCTATATTTATGCGAATGGTGTGTGTGTGTGTGTGTGATAAAAAACGTAAGATGTTATTTACGAAAAGTGTAAACGCCGGATGTTAAAAGTGTTTATCGTGGTGTGAATGTGGCCGTTTTGCAGTGGTGCTTCAAGGTGGTGGACGAATATAAATAACAAGAAAAAACGACGTCGTTTGCCGTAGTGATCGAGTTTTGTGTAAAACGACGTTTTATTTTATTGATTTTCGTTTCGTGAATTGAAATTACGGTCGAGAGAGAGAGAGAGAGAGAGAGAGAGGAAAAAACGTAAGAGTTACGGGTGAATCAGACAAGGGGAGAGGACCATCCATTTTTTTGTGGCGGTCCTGCGAAAAATCGCGTTAATATATTTATTATTACGATGGTTTCCCCGTCTTTCGTTACCCTCGTGTTCCTCGTGTGCCTTCAAACGGTTCTACTTTCCACAGTTAGCAACTGTGCGAAAACTATCAGCATGTATTGGAACACGACGAATTCGATGTAAGTGAATTTTCTTTTTTCTCCATCTTTTTTTTTTTAATTATTTATTATTATTATCAATATTATTATTATTGTGCGATTTGAAGAGGAAGAAATTATGCGAGGGAAGATAAGAGCGACGAGGATAATTTTTTCGATATATTTTCGATGGAAACAGTATGGCGGTGGCGAGTAGTGTGCGCGATGAGGTCGAGCGAGTTTGGTGACTTCGATGCCAGGCAAGGCGCGACCGTTGTTCTATGCGTACGTAGGCGCGGTTGCGCCTTCCTCCCGCAAGTACATCGAGCTCACTCGTAGATAAGAATATCTTGGCGATACTAAATTCTCGTCGATCGAGGAACGAATTTTTCTCCCCGATAGTTTTGAAATTCCCATGAAAAATACGAAAGTTCCGACCGTTTTTTTTTTTAACTGGAAGAAGCTTGTCTCGATCCGACTCCGTTACGTTACCACTTTGCCGTCGGATCGAAACACGCTCGAGCGAAGCGCGAGGTAAACGAGCAAACTTTAAAAAACTAAATTCTCGACGAATGATTTTTTTTTATACCCTCGAAAATTATACGATTGTTTACATTGTCGATATTGTTACAAAAAAAATGTCATTTATTTCAATTAATCGCTTCACTGTCAAAAGCATGAAATCAGAAAAATTCCAATGAAAAAATAAAAATCGCACAAAATTGACGAAATAATTATTTTATTTTTAATTTTCCTAAAATGCATCGAAGTAAAAAAATACAATCGACATCGCGCTGCATATTTTCATAATTACAAATGTGAAATTTCGTTTCAAGGTCGGTCAGCAAACTCGCTGACCCTCTCGCCGTAAAAATAAAACTTGTGCTCTTCAAGTTGAAATGAAATAAATGTAGAATCGCAAATATCGTCATTTTCGCTTTACAGATACCTACGTATAAATATATATATATATAATACATATACACATGTGTTAGTGTGTATGTATCGATACCGGAGATCGGTGAATCGTGACCAATCGTGAGTTTTATGGCGCCGCGGGGTCGTTTTAGCAACATATATATTCTCGTACATAGACACACGTATATATATTTCTAAAATACGTAAATGTGTTATATATACATCTGAGTAAATCCCGACGTGCGTTGACCGTTCGACGTATAGGGTATTACCATTTTGTAGATTCAGCTCTCGCTTCGCGATTGATGTAAATCGCTCTCGCGTATAAAGACGATTTCGTGACGTACATACGGAATTTACACGGTGAATACACGAGCGCGAGTTACCGGCTGGAAAACAACAAACGCCTCGAGGTGTTTTTCTTTCTTTTTTTTCTTTTCTTTTCTTATTCTCGCTTTCTCTCTCTCTCAGACACGAAGAATTTTTCTCTGCATCTCCTTTTTCTGTCATGAACACAAAAGGGAATAGATATCAGCTGGCTTTTGCTCGCCGCACGCCGAGACTTCTGATGGATTCAATAGTTTATTTATATATAGAGGAAAAAGAGATAAAGAGGAAGAATATCGGTAGACGAGATTTTTCGAATGCGAGGGTCTCGCACTGACGAATCACCTTGCAAAATTCTTATTCTTCTTTTTTTCTTCCCTGTCTATCTGGTTTTGTTCTTTTTTGTTCTTTCTTTTTTCTTTTTATCCCGACCGTTTATTTGACTGCAAATTTATGCCGTTCGAGACCCCGGGCAGGTAGAGATCTACCCCGCGATGACACCGGACAAAGAATAAATTGAATTTCAGCTCGGGCGAACGACGGTGTGACAATTGAACGAGCATTGGTCATCGCGAATTCCTCTCTTTTTTTCCTTTTCCTTCTCTCCTATTCTTCTCCTCGAGACGAAGATCCGCGATCGTGATTCTTTTAAAATTCTACGTTCGGTCTCCCTCGAATTATTCGATCGTTTTAGCGGAATTATTCAGCACCGATAAAATCGTACAATGTAAAAAAGAAGAAGAAAAAAAATCTCCAAAAAAGAAAAAGAAAGACAGTTCATGATCGGAGCGTCAATTTTTTCGTCTCGTTCCCGACAATCGAACACTTTGTTCCAGTCTCCTCTAAGACTCGAACGATACGCAACTTCGGAGCACTTCTCTCTCTATATCTCGTCCAGGGGAACTTGGAGAAAAATCCGATCGACCGTTCATCTTCGATCGCGGGTGCGCGACGTTTATTTGCGAGGACACAAGCAGTTGCCGAGAGTGCGCGGTCCAAAGGACGAGTAGAGAAAACGAAATAGCAACGAAAAAAGAAAAAATATTTTTTTTAAATCAGTAGAGAAAGAGAGGGAGAGAGGAACGGGAGAGGAAGGAAAAAAGACCTACGAGAAAGGCACGACTACGGCACGTAGACATTTACGAGTACGCAGGCAGCATTTTAATACGTCCTTGAACCTCCGAACCTATAGGTACTTGTTATAGACATGTATATACATACACCTTAAAGTAACCTCTGGCACGACGACGAAAGGGATAAAGAAACTATGTACGAGATCCACGAAGAGAGTCCGATGCACCGAGAGTTTAAGTGAAAGAGAACGAGAGAAAGAGAGAGAGAGAAAGAGAGACCTCTTGCTCGACCGATACTCTCGAGAAGGACGTCTTTTCTCTTCTGGTACCATCGACCAACTACGATTCACGTACAACTCGGCATATTGTACCTACCTAGTTGTGTAAAAGCCAACCTTTTTGCCCTTTTCTTTCTACATATATATGGAGAAAGAGAGAGAGAGAGAGAGATATAAGAAGTATATATATATATACGTATGTACGCATATACTTCACATTGAAATTCGCATATTCTCGTACGAATTTGTAGGTATTCGAGACCTTTGGACAGAAATCAGAGACTACAAAACTCTATATAGCTAGGTCGGGATGGGTCGACGAGTTCTAAGGAAAATACCGCACAACTTTTATGTGAAATTTCATACGAAGAAACTTTGCGTAATGTATATTCAAGAAAAAACAAATATATATATATACATATTTGTATGTATATAAGGAAGAAATAAGGGACAAGGAATTGTCCGAGAATATTCTCCGGAAATATTTCACAATGTTTCAAGAATAGACAAGAAAAGTATATATATATATACGTCGTGACGAAATAACGAATACGCTTACGTATTTTTAAGTCGTAAGTCGTATTAGAAATATTTGGTGTTTTTCCGAAAGCACGATACTTCGAGACACGAGAATTTGCGATTAAATAAAAATAACAAGAAAAAAAAAAGAGAGAAACGTTACTCGCAGTTTTGCCGACGATTCCTTGAGTTTTCTTCGATAATCGCTCGGGCTACGTCGGAGCGATCCGTGCGAGAGTCCCGCGGGAACCGGAAATTGCGGGAACGTTTCTCATAACGGCGCTCAGGGGTTTACGCCCACACCGCACGCACGTGCACTTTCTCGCGCCCTCCGACTTTATATACGAGTTGATACATACATATATATATCTATATATATGTATATACATATGTATATACATACGCACATTTTTGCCATCGTTTCATCAACCGTTTTTCACCTGTTTGTTTTATTTTCGTCGTATTTATCGGCAATTGATTAAATCGTTACGCGCTGCATATATTAGATGAAAAAAAAGATATATATATACAAATATAAATTTCCAGTCGTTTACGCAAAGGAAGAATAAATTAAATTTTTCGCTCGTTCGATCGATCGATAAACATTCGATACGAAATTTATGAAATCCGAGTTCGATCTGTACGAGAACGTGATTAAAAAATTCTTTACGAGCTCGACGAATCCCGCGCTCCAGGAGAAAAAAGAAATGTAAAACGCCGTTCGCTTCGTTCGCTTTTGATTTATTTCGAAGAAAAAACTAAAAGATCCCAAGTCGAGTGTCCCCCGTATCGTTAGTTGCCGAGATATATCTCATCCCTAATTGAAAGAACGTGGGTCGGTTAAAGAGCCTTCCGGGGGCCCACTCGAGGAGATCGACGTGTGCGCGCACGCGGAAATTCGGAAAATCCCTGAAATAGTTTTTTTGTTCCATTTTTTTTTCTTTGGTGTCCCTCGACCGAAGCTAAAAATGTGAGAGTCTAGCGAGAAGATCGGAGAGAGCCAAGAGGCGTAGAGAGTAGGAGGGTCGGAATAAGACGAAAATGGGCAGAGAAGTTAAGAGGAGACCGCGGTCTATGTAGTTCACCAACCACCGACAAAATAATCACACAAAAGTCCTTCACAAAACCCAAACGCATCCCCCTCGTACTCTCTGACGCGAGCACTCGCACATATAAACACACACACACATATATATCTATATATATGTATATATAGCTCGAAGGTATAGCAGCTGTTTCCTGTTGGAAAAGCTTCAAAAAGTTGAGAAAAACGAGAAAGAATGGAGACGAGCGAGACGGACGGTTGTTTTTCGTGCGTGCGCTACGACCCTTATAGCCCCGCGGCTGCTCCCTCTCGACTTTTTTTTTCTTCTTCTTCATCCCTCCCTTTCTCTCTCTCTCTCTCTCTCTCTCTTTATCTTCGTTTCGCTCAATTATATACCGACCACTTGGTCCCTCCCTCTCGTCTAGTCTCGTCCCGAAACACAGACCGAAGGAACCATGTGAAAAATGTTGGCCCCAGTGTGTTACACGAAAGCCAACGAAGACATGAACGAGGGGAGGGAGACTCGTGTCTAATTTTGTGTAACGTCGGTGTAACGAACGAAACGTTGCACCGATGGCTAATAGCGGTATAAGAGGGGAACTCGCTCGATTCGTGCGTGTAAAATAGCCGTGATGTTTCGAAATAAAAACGAGAAAAACACAGAAAAATGGTCGTAAGTCAATGCGGACACGCGAGAGGGCGCGCGGTAGTGCGGCGATCCGCCAGAGCGCGCTGCCTGCAACACCCGCTATCGGGCGCGTCGCGATCATACGCAACCCATAAAAATATATCAAATCGTGTTGATCTATCCCAGTCCGGCGGGGGGGGGGGGGGGGGGGGGGGGGGGGGTAGAAGGGCGTGAGTGCAGGATCGTCATCGTTCGGTCTCGTCTCCTCGCTCTTCGACCCTCGCGGCTTCAAACACTCCTGTTCTACGCATACAACGTAACATTATGTACATAACGTATATCACACGGTAGACACTGTATCTATATGTATATGTATCTCATTCTATCTGTGTATGTGTGTGGGTCTGTGTGTTTGTGTGTGTGTGTGTATATAACGCGTGTATAAAAGACCCCGGCTAAATCGTCCGACCGTGAAGATTTCGCGCGGAGAGATAACATTTTAAATTAAGATTTGGTTACAAGCACAACAATAATGTACATATTTATGTATATACGTGTCTCTATGTGTGTCTATGTGTGTATTTCGAGGGGAGAGAACACTTTGCGAGCCCTCTCGCCTTTCACTGATGCGATGTGTTGTACTTCATAATCTCGTACCGTAGATCTGAAATGAACGAAGCGAGAGAGGTAATGGGCAATGATCTCTCTCTCTCTCTCTCTCTCTCTTTCTCTCTGTTTCTCTCGTGTCGTTAATTCACATATATATTGTAACGACGTTAATGGCCGATGTTTAATTTCGAGAATAATTTATTCGCGCGGAAAGAGGAAGATAAAACCGAAAAATAACGAATGTATATATGGGAAAGAGCGAGCATTCGAAATATTTCGTCACGCTGTTCTAAACACGTGGAGTGAAATTTTTTTTGTTCTTCTCCTTCTTACTCCCGTCATAAAATTCATAATTTATCCGTGAATCGCATTTTCGTTATTACATATCCTGATGTTGTAACGATCGTCACGAAAAAATCGGCGAATTTTTCAAATCTACGCTTGAAACTCGGCTATAAAAGAGCAAAGAAAATTGAATAAAGCGTAAGAATCTTGGTAGAAATATCGACGATGTTGTAAAACTCATCGTATTATCCTTTCTCGTTGATCCTCGTTCTCGGTGCGGTATCGAAGCGACGAGCGTCGATGATTCTACCGAGGAAGAAGAATTACGAACGACCGAGAATCTCCCGTAGGATTCACCGCCGTTCGATTAGTTCCTCTTGCTTCGTGCACGAGTTTCTTGGACCAAAGACCGAGAGGATATACGTCGTCGTGTCGTCAGGGCATTTGCCGTCGTCTTCGTCGTCTTCGTCGACGAAGACGACGAGATGCGATGACGAGAGAACTCCGTCGGCGCGAAGGGACGCACAATAGAGATTTCCGCGCCGTCACACCCGGAAGAACTCGCGGACGTGATTTCCGAGCAAGCATGTATATACACAAATATATATCTATATATATGTATATGTATATATATATATATAGATATATAGATATATGTCAGAAAGCGGGATAAAGAACGTGACGGAGCGTACGAGTAGAAATCGAGAAAGAAATAATATAGCTGTCGTGACGAGCGAGAAAAGGGTGAAAAAAAGGGAGAAAAAGATGGAGAAAGAAATCGCGTTTGAAGTAAATCAGCGACAGAAGGGAGAGAACGATATTCTAGCTGTATATAGATAGGCCACACTTCTGGCAAATTTAAACGACATATATGTTGCTACTTAAAAATATACCGCTTTGAAAAAGTTCAGCAAAAAAACGAAGGACGCGCGCTAAAGAGATGAGGAAATATATATATATATATATATATATATATATACGCGAGGATCGTATAACTATATTGGTATAAAACAAAATAGAATAAAAAAGATGCAAAATAAAAATGGAACGATGAGTCGAGAGAATATGCTTGGCAGAAGATCCGCGCTCGGACGCGTTCTCATTTGTCTTTTCGCTTTTCAAGGCACACACGAGAAAAAGCTCGTATATATGTACCGTAGGATCTACCGAAGTTACTTTATTCCTTTCTTCCAATCTTCTCTTTTCGCTCTCTCCCTCACCCTCACCCTCTCCCTCTCTCTCTCGTTCTCTCATTCCGAACGTAGCTTTCTTCGTCCTAACTTTCTTTTTGTTTTTCGCGAACATCGCGCTCGGGTCCATGAGTTTTACGCATCGTACGTATAACTATATATATATTGTTAGTTACATATATCGCTTGGCAGAATTTCACGAAGACGCAGCGCCACGCAGTTGTAACGCTGCTTCTTCCTCGTCTTCTTCTTCTTGGTTTTCTTTCCTTCTTCTTCCGCGTGGTTAAAGAACCCCGAGGGGTCCATCGAGCTCCCTCGCTCTCTCTCTCTCTCTCTCTCTCTCTCTCTCTCTCTCTCTCTCTCTCTCTCTCTCTATCTTTCTCTTTCTCTCTCTCTGTCTCTCGGCATCGCAAAATCCATGGAGATAAGAGGGGGAGGTAAAGGGGACGAAGAGCCTTTTTCAAATCGAATCCCTCATTGTCGACTGGGTAATTCGAGGAGGATCGAAATAACCCATTATACCGTAATGAGCGGCGTATTCGCGTTCCCGGGTGTTCCGCGCCACCGCCGCTTTTCGCTCTCTCTCTCTCTCTCTCTCTCTCTCTCTCTCTCTCTCTCTCTCTCTCTCTCGATCTTTCTCTCGTTGGTCTTCTTACTCATCCTCCGCTTCTTCATCTTCCTCTCATTTCGACCGTTATTTCACGGCGCGTACACGCATTCGTCCCCCGTGGTACCCCGACAACTCTCCGAGTCCTAAAGAGCTTTTGTACAAAGCCTATCAATGCCACTCAAAAGCGTGTCGTCATTGGATCTTCCGATCGGAAACCTCTTCAAAACGATATTTTCTCTCTAAATTGGTCGGAATAAAATTGCTGACTAATGAATCAAGCGGAATCACGAAATTCAAACGACTCTACAGGATTTTAGTAAACTCAGTCTTTACCAACGAAAGAAACAAAATAAAAATTCGTTCGCACATCTTTCAAGATCCGGTTACAAATTTCATTTCCAACGATAGCGGTTCGTCGTTTTCTTCAAAATTAAAAAACCCTTCAAAAAACAAAATCCCAAAAACGTACCGTCAAAAAATCTTTCGTCGATTTTTGACGTTTCAAATATACACGACCGATGTAAATAACGAATCCCCACCCCTATTTATGCGCGAATATTGTAAGTACATATATTTAGGTAAATTTACGTAAGCTCGGTTGGGCCTACCCGCTGTGGCAATCGCAGAAGTAACATTCGAAGGGTGAACGGAATGAGAGAAAGAAAAAAAAAAGAGAGAAGAGAAGAGCGTATTAACCGCTCACCTCACCACCTCCTTCTTCGTCGTTCGTGAACACACCGCGAGAGTAATCGACGTAACAAGGCCCCGCGAGTACGAATCCTCGCCTGAACGGCAACAGCAGCAGCTCGCAATGTTTCTACTCGTGAAGGCATTTTTCAACTGTATATACACACACATATATATATATATATACATACATTTATATACCATATATATTTGTACATAGAAAGGAAGGAGTCTTCCTTCGTGATCGGGAGTCCTTGTTTGGGAGGTCCGTGTAACCATACGCGCTATAATCATCCCACATACATGCGGATGCTGCATTCGTTCGCACTCATCTATACATATATATACGAGTCTAAATGTACGTGTATTTATATATACATGTATACAACCCAGTTATTTTTCTTTATATCTTCCGGGTGCGCGAACTCCCGGGGATAGAGTTGCCTCTTTTCTCTCCTGGGTCATCAATCTCGCATTTACTCTCGATGTATACGCAGCCATAAAACATACGTACGTATGTACACACAATTTGAATGTAATATTCACTCATCCAGTCTCGGTCGAGTGAAATATCGAAGTTTTGAAAATTACTGACCACTGCTACGAAAATAATATCATTTTTGTTTTTGTTCCTTTTAACAAAACAGACCTAATTTTCAATTAGGATGAAATATTATTTTTGTATTATTTGTATAACAATCTCGCCAAATTTCACGAACTCACGATTGATCGATTCGATCGTTGGAAAGATTTGAGAATAATTTAATTGAATTTTGAAAAAATCCAGTCCGATCGTTTTAGGAAATTTATATTGCGATTAATTTTATATTCGTAGCCTGTGTGAAATTTGATAAAGAATGAAGCATCATCGTCCCACGATACGGGGCACTCCAATGAGGATATATTTTGCAACTTCATCGCGCATAAATATGTATTTACCGCGGCGTACATATCGTGAAACGAGGCTCAAAAGTCGCTCAAATTTAATGTAACGAGTCTTACACGAACGCGTGCGTAACCCCGTTTGTTGTACCATGGAGAAAACGACTTCTCGCTTTTGCACCAGTGAGAAAGACACGACGCGAATTTCCATAGCGGGCTAGCAGGATACGCGCATCCTTGCGGGAGGGTCAGAGCAGGTCGGGGTCTCTTCTTGTTCAGCGTCTGTTCTGTGTCTATATATATACAGAGACGCACGTACATGCACATGCGAGAAAGAACGCGCTTCGCTGCGAGCAAGCGGCGGGTCTTTGGTACATGCGGCGCCATCTCTCGGCCGCCCGGCGTACTACACCGGCGGCAAACTCGTACGGGCTCGTTGTTGGACGGTCGTTGGATTTTTCTTCGACATCGTCTCATCATCGAGCTCCGCGAAGGCTCGGATCCTTAAAATACTATTTACCGTACCGTTCTCGTGCTTTCTCACGCGTCGTTCGTCGTTCTCATTATCACACACGCGCTAATCATTACGTATAACGGAGATAAGTCGGCGTCAATATTTGACGTTGACTCAAGAAATTCTCGCGAAAAACACTCCCTCAGACCTTTCTCACTCTCTTTCTCTCTCGATTATCGTTCGTCTCTCAATATCGTTTGATTAATATTTAATTTAAAAACTGTAAAGAATAACAGATCATCTTATCGTCGATAATCTTGATGAAGGACTCTTAATCGAATCGTATGTATCGTCGTTTCTTATACCACAAAAATATTCCAAGAAAATACTCGAATTTTGCTCGTAATATCGCGATATTTCATGATACTTTCTTTTGAAAAACTTTCTTACGCTCCGACGATCCTATTTTCGTGTAACGAGGCTCTGATGCGCGATGCGATCCACGATCGGGACGGACAGTGATGGAGCGAGAAGAATTTTTATTCCCGGTGGGTGAGCTTCGCTCGATGCATATATACACCTATGTATGTATTATATTCATCCCTGTTACTCGCCCCCTGTATATAATCCATCCAAAGAGGGGACCCAAAAGTACCAAAGGACGAACATACATGTATATATATATATATATATGTTTTCGAGCTTGTATACGTGTATACGTGTGTGTATAGTATTATGGAACACCGCAGCATCCAACCCTCCTTCTTCCCACACGGCAGAGCCCTCCGAATGCCATAAGGAATGCCATAATCTAGATAACCAGGCATAATAGAATAGACGGTGTGGCGCACAGGACGTGAAACGCGCGCGAGCTTTACTCATAGACGAGATAAATTCAACGAGCGAGAACGGCGCAGCGCCAACCGAGCCCGACCGAGTCTCAACTTTCTAGCTCGTTGCACTCGCCCTCTTTTGTCTACGTCGCAGACCTTCTCGACAGAAGAGAGTCCCTTTTCCTTTTCACTCTTCATATAGTCCTGCACAATGACCATTGAAATGTATATATATATATATTAATACCACTATACTAATACGACTACAATATAAGATATATAAATATTAAATATATAATATACGACGCCGTTTCTACCTGGTCAAGGCAACAGTCGAACGAAGCCAAGACCCCTGACGTTCTTCCATTAGGGGGACAGATGAGGAATTTGTGTTACCAGAAAGTCCCCTTTCCACCACGGTATACTTCGATCCTGACGGGTGTTCGTGTTTATTCATTTTCTTTTATTCGTTCTAAACTTTCCACGTTGGGACTTTACGAAATTAATTATTTTCTTTTAATCAATCGAATTATTTATTACACGCGGTGTTTTATATTTTGAAAATTCTATAATAATTGTTTACAATAGTCGTTGATCGGTTTAACGTTTTTATCATTCGTGTCATTTATCGGGGTTTATCAATTATCAATTTTCGATAAGATACGATCGAGGGTTTTGCCGGAGGAGACGAGTTTCTTGTCGCGACACGAATGACTTACGTCGCGTAATCCGATGCGATATAACGCATTATTACACAGCAGGGACGAGATGTCATCATCTTGTGTTTGAGACGACGTATGTATACAACGTATACGTATATTTGTCGTCAGCGATATCATACTCGTCTCAGATGCGAGACGATGGTTTCTCCTCATTCGTACTGTACAAATGTACATACGTATGTGTCAAATATATATATAAATATAATTCTTCTTAGTACGAGGAGGGATCGAGCGACGAAGCGAAAGTTCCCTCGGATTAATACAGAAGGGGTCCAGTGATCCCGTGGACTCCAATTACGTACTTTGGGCGAGAGAACGAAACTACGACAGAGAGAAAGATGAGAACAGACTGTACGCGATAACTTCGACCTTCTTCCTATGTCTAGGGTGGTAGGAAGAATGGCGGAAAATAAAATTTAGGTCGAGGTGATGGAAAAAATGAAAGTTGCACACAAGGGGTGCAAATATTTCTTTGCTTCTATGTTAGAGAAAAACTATCGCATAAAGTCTCCTATTCGTGTAAATAAACAAAATTTATCGTGAAATCGTGAAATATTTTGAAATATTCCGTATAAAAGGGAACAGAGGTATCGATCCTTCTCGCCGGAACTTGGCGATAGACCTATACGTTTCTCATTCTCGTTCTCAAGCGCGCGGTTCTTTCTTTCTTCTCTCTTGCTCCGTTGCACCGACAATTATAGAACGTACGTCGTGTTTCTCGAACGTTACGGTATGATAGTAAGGAACGGAAAGGAAGGGAGAGATCGAGAGAGAGAGAGAGAGGGCGAGGTCCGTGTTCACATACACGCTCGGGCACATGCCCTCACTCTATAATTTCGCGCCGAACGCCTCCTCCTCTATAGTTCGATAAGCTCTTTCGCGAAGCCGCCAGGACGCGATGCGCGCGCACACGCCCGAAAGAACCAAACAAACAGAATAAAAAGACGGAAAACATTGAAAAAAGTAACTTATGTACGAGTGAAGAAACAAAAGAATGAAAAACAAAGAGAAAGCACGAGGGAAAAAAGAGAAAGATGAGAAAATTCCTATGCGGTACGCACGGATAAACACGCAGGAGTAATTATGATTTGCGAAACGAGTCCTGGCATACCGCGGGTATTCGCGTATAACTGTAGTTATATATAGGGCGTGTGTGCTCTTTTTATTTCTATCCGAGAAGAGCGAAAGACCGGACTCGGTTTACGATCGGTCGACCAGGCTTCGTCGTGTGTCGCGAACGAGCCGACGTGCACTTCCGGTTACGATGTAATTATATATTTTTCCATTTTTTACTTTCTTCTTCTTCTTCTTTTCCTCTTCTCGATTCGAACGTTCCAATTGACGCGTAAGTTTCTTTCCACTGTGAATTATCGAGAGTTATTGAGAAAAGGAAGTTGAACTACGTGCCTATACCTATACCTGTATATATACTCCAAGGATATAAATATACACAAAAGAACGAAAAGTGTAATAATCGATGGTGAAGTTACGGTTCTTACGTTACGTTCCTTTTAACGAGCCACGAAGTCGACGCGTCCCTAAAACTCTTTTTCTTCCACTATTTAGCTCTCGTAATTTTCATTCAAGCCTTGTAATCAGTCTCGAAGATTGGAATCGCGCTGTCTCGTCGTGCGTCAAGGATGATAAATAAAAAAACAAAGAACAAAAACAAAAACTAAACTAAATGGAGAATGGAAAATTGGATCTATCGACGGTCACCGTGACGAGGAAATCAAATAGTTAAAGAAAAAGATAAAGAGCGCGCGATGGTGTACACGCGCGCCTCGTGTATTCGGTGGTCGGTGGGTAGAGAGAGTCGTGTCTGTTAGTGGCACGATAAGCGCGCTAAGTTGCGATTTGTCGGCCACGGTAATGTCCGTAAATTGTTGGGTTTGCGCTCGGAGCGCTCGAGAAAGCGCGCCAAAGTACCTACGAGTTGTGCAATGTTTATGTATATAAATATATATATATATATATATATATATATATGTATATATATGTATAGCGATTTTATAGACTTTATATACACGTACGTATATATGTATACATCGCTACGGATACTTTCCTCGCGGCGGCATTCCTCGTAAATTGTCGATAACTCATCGAGGAATTGACCGTCACTTCGCTCAAGCATCGTACGTATATATGGCTAAAGTACGTGTTATCCGAGAGAAAGAGGGAGAGAGAGAGAGAGAGAGAAGCTGCGCTCGCTCCATCGTTCGCGACGACGATGACGCAGAAGCGACGATTTTCTTCTGTGCTAGCTGATATCCCATTGCATATATCTATTTTATATCTACGTATATATATGTGTGTGTGTGGGGTGAGGGAGGGGGGGGGGGGGATAGTACATCCCTCTCTTCGTAATGGTTACGCCCCAGTTTATAACTGGAGTCTCGCTCTTTGAGTCGCCCGAGAGAGCTCTTTGCGGTTAATAGAGCCTCCGGGACGTTACCAGAGGATGAAAAGAAACGTGGCAAAACCGTGAAGAGTAAGAGACTGAGACAGACGCATTGAATTGAAAATTCTATTATTTTGGAATCTGTGATGCAAGAATAGCTTTGTCTTGAAGGTTTCTTTATTCGTTTGTTTTTTTCTTCAAAGAAGCATTTCCGGCACACTGGAAAAATCGTTACGATTGAATATTTACCAATTTGCAAGGTTCTTTTCTCGTGAATTAATTATTATCATTATTTGAGTTTAATTTCAACACCAATAAAATTGTTGCATGAAAAAATGTAATTGTAAACAATATTTTTCGCTCAATTTTGGTAAATTATTATTGAATTAAAATATGAACAAATTCTATAAAACTATTATATAATTTTCTGATTTTTGTAACATCTTGTTTTTATAATCGAGGTTTAATTAAAACAATTCGAGAATGGATTGAAAGCAGGCAAAAGAACAAGGCGCGAATAAAAATATCAATCAGTGTAAATCGGGCCTCGTAAAAAGTGAATTAATATAAAAAATAACGGGGACAAAGATGAGTTGGAAGAAGCGACGAAATAAAAAAAAGAATAAGAGACGTCCAGTCTCGTCGCGCTTTTGCCGGAAATTCTTCGGTTCTCTTCCACTTGAAGATTTCGCGGTCGTACACTCTACACGTCGTAATGAGAAACGCGTGTGCAGGTATATATAAAAGCTTTGAATGCTTTCAATGTTGGCGCGAGCGCAAGTGTTCAGAAAAGAAGAAAGAGAGACAGAGAGAGAGAGAAAGAGAGAGGGAGAGAGATCGAGTGAGGAAGAAAAAAATCCCTTCAGGCGTCATGCTCTCCAAGGAGAAGCGTTGCGTTTTCATCCCAAAGGCGTTTCTCTCTCTCTCTCTCTATCGTTATACGTTGGCCAGCAAACGCCTGAGCAGCTTTTCTCTCTCTCTCTTTCTCTCGATTGTCGTAGTCGTCGCAGGGCACTCGACAGAGTTTTATGGTTACGGTTCTTGAATGGAAATCTCCCTTCCCCCACCTCCTTCTCTCTCGATTCTTCCCTCGAGGGTTTGCCGATCGATGAATGGCACACTGGAACACCGCGGGTGCGAGAATATAGTGGACGTTCGTGTGTCCGGTATTTGGAAAAAAAAAGAAACCAGAAAATAAAAATGAAAATAAAAAAACACCCCCTCCCCTTCCTCACACACCCTCCGAGGACCACGGACAAAATTCTCACCCTCTTCGCACACTTTTTTTTTCTTTTTCTTCTTCTTTATGTCACAAATCCTTCTCTCTTCGCTTCGCCCTCTCTCACTGTGCCACCAGGCTGAACAAACATGAAATCCGAGTTCGTCCACGTTCTTTTCGTTTTCGTTTTTTCCCCTTTTTTCCCTTTTATTTAACCCCGACGTCCTTAAAAGTTCGCGTTACACGATTTCTGTTTTTCCACCTCGACGTAAAAAAACGTAAAAAGAACGAAGCGTTGAAACTGTTTAATAGATAGGTATTCGACGAGTGAAAAGTAACAAAACAAAACAATCAACAGAAGATAAAAAAAACGAATCGTTAAATCGATATAAACGGATTTACACGAATATTTCAACGATAAAATTCTGACGAAGAAGAATGTTTTTCGTCGTTCGACGAAAACAATATTTTTGGTTTTTACGACGAGTGCGCATTTCATTTTTTTATCCACGTTCAATCCATTCTTCGCTCGTTTCGCGGTGATTTGTATATCAGAAAAAAACTACAACAACAACATCAACCCCCGCCCCTCACCCGATTTGTTCATAACTCGAGATCGAAACGATTCGACGCATCCTAGTATGAACATAAAACACGAAACAGAGACGACAAAAAAAGACCAACCCACAAAAAAAATAGAAAAAAGGACATATTACGTCGTCACCTCGCAACGCCCAATTTTCGTGAATTAAATCGATCGAGAAATAACAACGAGGAAGAAGAACGAGAATTCTTATTATTCGCGTCATATCAACGCATAATCTGGTTTTACTTTCGATGACTCGCATTCCACGATGACTCGAATGATTCCCTATTGAAGAAGGAAGAAGGAAAGATAGAAATAAGAAAAAAAACCTAAAAAAAAAAGAAAAAAAACATGTTCTCTCATCGCGCTAGATTGCAGCGATTTAAATAGATCGAAGCCCGAAGATACGCGGATAATACTGGATGGATTCACCGCAGGATATTACCCCATGGGTCCGTCCCCTTCCCACTCTCCCCCTCCCTCGACGCGTCTGCACAGACACACACACAGCTTAGGACACGTATGTGCATATATATATATAGATAGATAGATAAATTGTATAATAGTATTCATATTATCTAAACTCGGAGCTCCTCTTGTGTCTGAAAATGGTTGGTTATACGTCAAGGGCCGCTAATGACCCGAGATATTCCTTCCGAGAGAGGTTTCCTCTCCACAGACCGCTTCTCCCCCCCCCCTCTCCCCCCTCCACCTCTCACCCTACCTTCTCTGCCGCCCCTTCTCGAACCCCTCACGCCCATGCATCTCCGAGTCTCTGGGATAAAAGTGGAGCCTGAAATCGATTCGACCCAGGTGAAACGACGACCCGAAGGGGGCCCCTCGTACTCTCTGTGAGATTCTTCGTTGCTCCGTAAACGTGGCTTCTACGTTCGATATATTCTCGAAGAGCGCGCGCGAGAGAGAGAGTGTAAGAGAGAAGAGAGCAGTGGTGAGGAGTTGGGCGAGGGCGGTGGAGGCAGAGGGAGTAGAAAACTCTCGGGGCAAAAGGATTATAATACTCTTGGAAAATGTGCGGCGTAACGCCTCGTAGAGTGTCTCGGGCCAAACGAGGCTCGTCGGAGGATGACCACGAGCTATGTAGCGGCGTTGAGAGAGAGAGAGAGAGAGAGAGAGAGAAAAGAGTAGAAAAAAAAGAACGAGGGATGATGAGGTGGATGCTGGGACGCACGGTCCAGCGCGGTATTCACGGAGCAATATTAGAGTGCGGAGAAGTAAAGGGCAGATGCTCAGCCCGCTGGGCCAAGAGAAAGAAAAGTCGAAGAAGACGAAGAAGAGGAGTAGGATGAAGAAGAAAAAAAGGGGCGGAGAAGAAGGAGGGGGAGAAAAAATAAAGAAGCAGCTGCACCACCCCGAGTCGAACTATGCCTGAGTTATGTTGTGATTTCACCCGCGCACTCGTGTCTAAGCGTTTCTCGCGTTGTATTTCCGTACCTATTTGAAAGCTTGGGTCGCTTCTTTTTTCGACCTTCCTTCATCCATCTTCTCCATGCTGTACGCTCTCTCTCTCTCTCTTTCTCTCGCCGTTATCTCGCGGAGGGACTCACCGTGGGACGATCAAAATTGAACGCTAAAATGGCTTTAAACACCCTCGACGGGGTTCGCGTAGGGTCACGGAGCTTTTGGTTTTTAGGCGTTAATGCGTGTAGAAAAATATATAAACATCAACGTCCTTCCCTCTTCCTTCTCGCGTTCCGCTCGTCGGGAGAAGAAAATTCAAGATTGATCGTTCTCCGGGGGGGAAAGATTGTGTTTTTTTTGTTGTTGTTTTTTAATAGCTCGTTCAACGTGCTTTTATAACGGATTAAAGTGGTTCGTTCGTGTCAAAATAATTATGAATTATTATCGCGAACAAAAAAGAAATAAAATACAATTTTTGTTTGCCTCGAATTATCGAGAATAGTATACGTCTCGAAATTAATATCATTAATTCAGTTTATATTTGTTGTTTTTTTTCGGTTTTTCATGCACGTCATTATTTTCAATGATTTTTTTTATTTATTTTATTTCGATCTAGTCTTCTGGTTTAAATTATATCCGTTGGCCTCGTTTTTTGCGCCCCTCTCTTACTCTCCTTTTAGCTCCTATCGTTCTCGTCGCTTCTGCGCGGTTTATTCTTCGTTCGTCTTGTTCCTCGAAGGATATCATCATCTTTCGAGCGAACGAGAGGTGTAATCTATACCTGGGCTGTTTGCCACTCTTCCTCTCACTCTCTCCCTCTACAGTGATAAGGATATCATTTCTCGGTAATCGTACGAGTAAAGAGACTCACGAGTATAGAGTTTACGTGCCACATATGGCAGTTTCGGTTGGTAATACCCTACATGTATATACATATCTATCTCTCTCCCTCTCTCTCTCTCTATATATATATATATAATAAATACACTGTACGTCTCTACTCCGCATTGGACTTATCGGTTCGCCAAAGTCTGTCCATATTTTCTCGGAAGCGTTTCTCTCTGCCCACGGACCTTTTTCAATATTTGAGGGTCGTCAGCATAAAACCATCGTTTTTTTTTCTCCTCCTCCTCCGGTCATCACGAAACGCTTCTCAGCTATTGTATTTGCCGAGAGACCGTCCAACCATTCGTGGCGCTCGTATATTCGAGATATCACGGCGTATTAGCGAGATAAGAAAAAAAAATTGTTATCATCGTTAGCTACATCGACCTCCCCTAATTACAGACTCGTGATAAGAAAAAGAAAATCTTCGATGGATAACGTGGATGGGGAAAGAAAAAAAAGATCGTATTATTTATCGGCGACCCAAACTCGTCGAAACTCGAGACGTTCAGGCGTGCGTGCGTTTCACAGAATGCGAAAGTTCGAGGAATTTTACCACCAGTTGAGTGAAAGAGAGAAAAAGAGAGAGATAGAGGGGACCTGGAGGCTGGGATAGACAAGGGCGTCTGAAAAACTGCGGTCCTGCCCTATACACGTGTACAACACGTACAATTCGATACACACACAAACATACACATACATACATATATATAGCAAGACTGGACGTATGCTATCGAGGTTCGATCTCTTCAGGACCGCAAGATGGGCGTCCGTCGACGGGGGAGGGCCATGGGGTTTCTGGGGATACGGGGGAGGTAATCGATTACCATGAGACCTTTCCCTACGTTTTCCTTCATCTCTCTATCTTTCTCCCTCTCTCTCTCTCTCTTTGCCTCTCCCTTTCGTTTTATATTTCTCTTCTGGCATACGTACACACACACACACACGCGCGCGCGCACTCGAGGTCGCTTTTAAAGCCGACGCCAAAATTTATACCTGGCAGGGCTGCAATCCCTAAATATACACACACTCATACACATATATATATATGTGTGTGTGTGTGTGTGTGTATGTATGAGTATATAGGCGTCGGCGAGTGAGAGAAAACGCCAGGAGAGAAGATGCACCCTATGTCTTTGAATGGAGGCTGAGCATTCAACGCCGCCCGCGGACTGTGAAACGAAAAATATATGCTTTCGAGCAAACCGAACAGAATGAGATAAAGTAAGAGACAGAGGGAGAGCGAGAGAGATGTGGGGAGAGACACCCCGTGTAACCGTAGAGGAAGCCCTCTCTCTACAAGTCGGTTAGAGCCGCAGGGAGAGAACGAGAAAATATATACGAGTGTCCGTGTGTGTGTGCGTGTGTGTGTGTGTAAGAGAGAGAGAGAGAGAGAAAGAGAGAGAGAGAGAGTGCGACTACCAATTCTAAAGAGAAAGATGAAGAAGAAAAAGAAAAGAAACGAGTGAGAAGAAATATAGGAGGGAGACGAAACGGAGAGCTTCAACGCGAGGATTTTTCAAAGGTAGTCGCGATTTCTTTTGAACTCAATCTGTATTAGTAGATACGGATATATATATATATATATATATATATATATATATATATATATATATATATATATATATATATATATATATATATATATATATATATATATATATACGAGTATATAAGGTAGAAGTTTGCGAGTCGGCCCGGCGAAAGATTAACGCGTCTCCGTCACAAGCCCCAGCCAGTTTCAAACGCGCGAACCCTCATCCCCGTGACCCCGAGTGCGAACGCGTTTACCATCGACGAATTCCACGTTCTCTCCTACCAACAGTCCCATCCTCGAACCATCGAAAAATGACGCGTCTCTCACAAATTTTCTCCCCCAAGATCGAAGTAAAGATTAAAATCATTCAAAAATACAAAAAAAAATGAAACGGGTAAGAAAAAGAATGTAGCACCGTCGATAACGAGAATATTCGCGTTACCGATAGAATCCGTTTTTGTTTTGCTTTTTTCCATCCAAAGAACGGAACTCGTAAATCCACCCGGTGAAACTGAGAGTCGGTATAATCCCGAGTGTCGCAAGAAACTAAATGAAATTCCGCTCGAGAAAAGTAGTTGTCAATTTTGTACCAGGAAAAAAAAATTAAACAAAAAAAACGAACGAACAAGAATGCCTCCGTCGAACCTTTTTATTTGCTCTCGATCTCCACAGAGGGGGAGGGAGAGTCCACCCCCTTTCTTCTCTCCTGTTTATTTCTCGTTTCGTTTCGTTTCGTCGTACCTGCCTGGGTATGTGCGTGTGTGTGTGTACCTACGCTCGGGAAGCGAAGCACAGCGATCCGGCGAAGTGGTTTGCCGATTGTGCGGCCGAATCGGCAACGAACCAGAACGCCGCGGATTGTCCCGTGATTCACGCACCTACACCACCGTCCGTGGCGACCGTGACGATATTTCATTTGTAATGTTTCCGTTTTTTTCCTCTTCTTCTTTCTTCTTCTTACCCCCACCGGCCCTACCCTACCACCACCGTTCTTTTCCTCATCCCTATCCTCGTAGCCGTCACACCTCTCGGACCCAACTCTCTCGCCTTCGAACGACTATAATCAAGCTCGCTATTTGCGAGGCCATCCGCGGGACGTACGGAGATAAAAGTGGAGAAACGATCGTGGAAACGAAGAAAGAAACGGGGGAGAGACAGAGGGAGAGAGAGAGAAATGGATCGAAACGGGTAATAGAAACGATGGAAGGCAGAAAAGATCGCCAACATTTGTTTTCTTCTTCTTCTTTTTCTTTTTTTTTCTTTTTAGGGACGAGGGGGCGTTGAGTAGAACTCATAGATTCGAGAGGGAGGATGGAGAGAACGAGAGTCGATGATTCTTCTTCCAGGTATTTTCGGGAGAGCAGCTTGAGGGCTTCTAGACCCAAAAATGTATCCTCAATGGGTTCGATATGGGCGTGTATCCCTTCGAAAATCTTCTCTCTCTCTCTCTCTCTTTCTCTCTGGACTTCATTCCAGGTATTAACCTCGTTACGTGGCTATATCGGAACTTTCGCTACCTCTAACCGAGCCAAGAGAATTTCCCTTCTATCTCTCTCTCTCTCTGTCTTTCGGGTTCAGCCCTTATAGCCCTAAAGTATGTGTATGTGTACGAGTGAGACTCTTGGAAGAGAATCGAGCACTCGAGGCGAGGACAAAGCGCGCAAGGGATGCCTCGGGATCTTCTCGTGAACTATCCTGTCCCGTTATCCATTTGTCTAGGATCTTAGGTAAGAACAGAGAGAGAGAGAACGAAGCAGAACTTGGGTCGGATTTACGCCAAGGTCCTCGAAGCCTATGGTTCGTCAGTACCTGAATAATATCCTCCAAAGGTTCGTTCTATTGAACCGTTGAACTCAAGGACTTTTACGAGAGAGCTGGACACGACGAGAGGTCCCGATCGAAAATTTTCATCCCCATGTTGATTCCTTCTCGACTACCCCCTCGCTCCAGCCTCGGGGTACAAACATTTCAACGACGTACATGTTTTCTTCTCCCTCGAAACTCCGAGACCATTGGCACTCGACGTACCACTTTTGCCACGGCAAATAAAAGCAAAATGCGTCGTCAGGCTAATAAATTTGACAAAAAAAAAAGAAACATACCAAAATCACTGACTCAGCGAAAAAAAATTCGCCTCGATCGGTTCCCTCGCGAGCGTTCGCGAGCGAAAGCTTTTTATTATACATACATCGATACGTGTGTTATACTTTTGTATACAACGACCCATAAACGACTTGTTACGGTATGTCTACGAAAAAGAAGGAACCAAAAAAAAATACAAGTTCCTCGCACGAAAAACGTGTTCACTGAATCATTTCGCGCGACAGGCCATATTCGCCGCGGGATCGCTAGACCCATTCGCTTCCTGATGCTTCCACACTCCTCTTCTATGCATCGCGTATATACATGTATACGTATATGAATAGGGGGAGTACCGTGCATGGAGCCATTTCTCCAAGTGAAATCCGAGCGCGGTCCCGTTTATTCTTGAAGGGCATTAACGGCCCGCGGGTCTCACTTCTTGGGACGAAGATTCATATTCTTCTAGTAAGTTCAGATAGAACGGTCGTTTGCGATACTTTTTTTAGTTTACTCTCTCTCTATCTATCTCTCTTTCGTTGTTTCTCTCCGAGACGAACCGAAGGATGTCTCGTGCGGCGGTTACGAGGTTCTCGACGGGACAACGTCTTTCTAGGAGTCTGATCATAGCATCGCGGTTCTGTACCGAGAGGATGTAATACGAAGATCTAGGAACGAGAAAAATGTCCTTTCTCTCTCTCTCTCTCTCTCTCTCTCTCTCTGTCTCTACCGCTCATTTCATCCCTCTCTCTCTCTCTCTCTCTCTCTCTGCTTGTTTCTATCTCTTTTCTGTATAGCTTGGGAACTCGCGGTCACGCGAATCCGTGACTGAATCTCGCAAGAATCTCGGTTGTCACGCTGCTGGTGTGAAACGTCACGGCACGAGGAAGTGACCCCGAACTGTCCTGTACCACAGAACCTTCTCTCGATGCATATATATATATATACATATATAAAGATGCACGTATTACAGTAACCAACGTCGGAGAGCTGTAGGAGACATTCTCCGTTGTAAGTACACTGTGTACGTACAACTGGTATAATAATACCGTGATACTCAAACTGTTCAGATGTCGACACATATATAGATATATGAGTGTGTATGTTTGTGAACGAGTGTATATAGATGCTCGAGCACGACAGTACGTCCATAAACAATGCCGCAGCTATCTCGGGATATCAAAGGATGAGGGAGGATGGGTGCCCCGAGGATCTGTGACCCTCGAGAACGGGGACCTGACCCCCTCAATCCTTCTTACCTTTTCTCTTTTTATCTCCCTGTCTCTCTCTCTCTCTTTCGTTCTTGCCGAGGAGACAAAGTCTGTGCGAACTCTATCTTCCAATATCTCGCGTCGTTGTTGCGACAGAAACGTATCAATGCAAAAGAACCCGACTGAGAGAGAGAGAGAGAGAGAGAGTCATCGTACGATGGGAACACGAGAGCGCGAGAAGAAAACGTGCGGGAATGATATCCCGATCTTATCGGACATCTACGAATCGCATCGGCGCTTTCTAGCGTTTTCGTTTCTTCTCTTATCCTTTTAAATTCATAAGTCATTATACAATCAAAGACTCAATCTCGATTGACACGAATATCGATGCTTTTATTTTACGATAAAATTAGCCTCGCGCTCTTCGTAAATCGCTCGTCGCGGTCCTTACAATTTCTCACGACCGAGAATGACCCGCGAAAAGAAATTACCCGGGACACATTTTTACCATAAGAAACATTTTTTTCTTCTGGCGTTGCCACGAGCTTCTTTTTTTTCATATTCTTTTTTTATCTCGTATTATCTCCTAATAGGGTTGAAAGGGGTTGAACCATTTTTCAACCTCGTTATCCGTTCGACCATTCGTAAAAGCATATCTCGAGGACCCGAAGAACGGTTGGGATTTTATTGCAATGCGTACTTGACGTAATAGAGACACCGTGAAAGCTCCCGAGTCGCTATAGAAAGACGGAGAAAAAGCGAGAGAGAGAGAGAGAGAGAGAGAGAGCGGAAAAAAAGAGAAAAAGAATTGAGAGCCCGACACGTTCGTGAAAACGCCTTCACTCACAATATCACCTGCTCGCCGAAATTCAAAGGGGCGAAGAAACAACCGAGTGCTGCTCTGTGTGCGCACGCGTTTGTGTGCAAACCGCTCGCGCCTTTGAGGAGTCCCGCCCGTCCGTCCGTTCCATTCGCGCGTTGCGTTCTCTCTCTCTCTCTCTCTCTCTCCTTCTCTCTGACACACAGTCACTTTCTCAACGTCTTGAGGCAAAGTAATGCTTATAGTACTTTGAATGTGTTGGTGTGCATGTGTTTAGTTGGCTATATACGGGAGACTCGCGTAGCTCGCGCCATAGCAGCTGATAAATTAGCGAACGAGACGGCACTGAAGTTTCTCTTTACACACTCATTCGCCTCCGTTATGTACTCTCTTTCTCTCTCCTCTTCTTCCTCCTTCTCCCTTCCACCCTCACTTCTCTCTTTCTCATTTCGGCAATCCTCCCACTTCTCCATTTTGCCGTTTCGGAGCAAACTATTTCTTTCAACGGCCTCTCTGATCTCGTCCGATCTCGGCGGTTATACATACACACATATACACATACTTAAATGTATATATATATATAGATCGTGTGTGCGCTGCATCCCTATAACCCAGGCTGACGCATTCTCTCAGACTGCCGCTCGCTCTCTCGCTCTCCCTCTCTCTATCTCTCCCCCTCATTCTCCCGCTATAACACACGCGCGCGTACGCAATTTCGCCGACGAGAAGAATCTCGGGGCATCGTTTTGTGATGCAAAAATCCCGCAAAAGTCGTCCCTCGCTCTTCCGACTGCTCATTTTTTTCGGCATCTGCGAGAGAGTAAGATCTTTTTTTCTCTTCTCTCAGTTTAATCCCTTTTTTTTGTTATTTTTTCACTTTTCTTTCTTTTTCTTCTTCTTCTTCTTCTTCTTCTTCTTCTTCTTCTTCTTCTTCTTCTTATTCTTCTTCTTATTATTATTATCTCATTTTTTGTTTCTTCGCATGGGAGAAAACTCGTTTGAAGTCGGGACGAACGATTTTTCGAGAGACTTCTTCAATCGCATTACGAACGAGAGTTCTTTTTTATTCTTATTATCCCCGTATTCGTTACTATTAATTATCGCTTCCGTTTAAGCGAATAATTAATCGTTCTCCTTCGATTAATCCCATCGACCGTGACATTTCCTCTTTATCGTTCCTCGAATTCGTTTTTTTTTTCTTCTTTCTTTTTCCCTCCAATTTTAACGAAACGATCCGAATTATTTACGCAATCGTTACCACTATACCTCGTGACATAAACCCGAAGTAATTTTTATTCCTTCGTGCATGTAGGAGAATAACGTCTCGAGATGAACGCGCGAACGTTCGAACGCCTATCGATCACAAACGCGGACGCGTACACGCCGATTTATTATAAATCGTAAACGATACGGGAATCGACGCTCGGCGCGATAGGACGCGGACAGATAGTGATGGATAAAGTGCCACGAAGATGTATGAAAGTCGCGGGTGATCGAAAAACGTCTCAATCTTCAGTCATCGACTGTATTATAATCGAGTAGATATATTTATAGAAGGATGAGAAGGATAGGAGGGAAGGACGAGGGAGAAGGTCGAAGACTAATGATATCAAAAAGTAGAACTCGCTACCCCTCCACCCCCCTGCCCCGTGACGTTTGCCACCGTCTCGTATCTTTTCTATATACGCGCCATTACTCGGAGATCTCGCTATTAACGTACACGCGTATATATAAACCGCTGTGCACGATTTTTATCCCGGGGTAAGTTGAAAAATCGACTGTGGTTACGCCACGCTGACCTCAGAGTCGTTTTTCTCGCTCTCCTCCTTTCTTGACGCTGCTGCCACGAGTCTACGAGAGAGAAAGAGAGGGAGAGGGACACCAAGGAATTTTGCCTCGAATTCGAAAGTACCGCGAGAGAGGGAACGCTACGTTGCGAACGAAGCCTCGTAGAGACGTTTGAAAAAGGATTGAATTGTTTATCTTTTTTATTTTGTTTCTTTGGGACAATTTTAACCGAGATTTTCGTTCAATTTTCACTCTCGTAAGGGGTTTACTTTCGTGGAAGAAAATGAAGGAGAGAAAATCTCCAAGGGTTGAAAAATTCTTAATTCGTCGACATTTTTTCATTTAAATTCACCGAAATTATCGACATATCGTGTTGGCTTCGCTCGATAAAAAACACGCCGAAAATTCCAGACGATTAAAATTCTTGTCGTTCGTCTGAAACGTTCGTCGCTCGTTGACGTACGGCGAAAGAAATAAAAATAAAAGTATAATATTGATATTTCTCGAGACCCGAATGACTCGAAACTCGTGATCTTTTGAGCTCTCCCCCCTTCGATTTACTCGCCGAATGACTGAGTCGTGCTGGCGGCTTTTGGGTCACGAACTTTAACGCTCCTGTTTACATTCGACGACCATCGGATCCATAATATATATCCAGTAGTTAAAAAAAAGCAAATAAAAAATAAAACACCCTGCCCCACCCCACCCCTGCCACCCACACTCCTGCTTTTACCGTTCTTTGCGCCTTGCGCTGTGACAGTTCTGCTTCGTGTCGCGACGTCACTCTACCGTGCGCGCGATCCGAAAATACGACTCTGGTTATATATCTTCGGCGAGCGAGCGAGAGAGAGAGAGAGAGAGAGAAAAACCGAGGGGGAAAAGCGGAGCTTTTTCTCTAGCAACATCGAACGTACCGAACCGGAATGGTAAAAGCTCCGAATTAAATGGCCTCCGTTTATAAGCGTGTCGTTCAAACCATCACCGGAACGCGTCGCGGGCATAAATATTTGAAGTTAAAAACTAATAATAAAACTCGCTCTCTGTCGCTCGTAGTGTGGCGCGGGGATGATTTGAAAATATCGACGAGATGGAAGAAGAAATCTAAATAGAGATCGAAATGGAAATTAAATAGACGATTGACGAGATTATCGCCCTTTTCCTTAATATTATTATTGTTATTATTTTTATTATTATTATTGATTTTATTATTATTATTCCTATTATAATTATTATCATTATCGGCATTACTATTATTTTTCTACCCGATTATTATTATTATCATTATCTTTATTTATTTTTTATTATTTGCCGGAATTTAGCCCCCTCCCCCCCCCTTTCGCTCTCGTATTCGACTGACCGCGACCAGTGCATATAAGCCAGTAAAAGATCGCTCGTGAGATTTCATTCGGGATGCAACCACAGGTTCATGTATGCACTCTTTCTTTCCCCGTCCTTCTCTCTCTCTCTCTCCCTCCCTCCCTCTTTATCTTTCCCTTTCGTTCTGTATCTCTGTCTCTCTTTCTCTCTCTCCATTGCTATATAACGTTCAATTTCGGGACGGAGGGAACGCGATACGAGAACCTTCGTCGAAGGTATGAGAGGAAGAGAAGCTCCCTCTCTTGGCCCGAAGGAACCAATCACGTCGACGTCGATATCGAAAATCTGCAAACGTACCTACATACACGCTGCATACGTATCACGCGGCTTGCACTTTTTTTTCTTTATTTCTTTCCGACGTTCCTTTTTCTTTATTTATTTTTTCTCCCTTCTTTTTTTTTTTTTTTTTTTTCTTTTTCTTTTTTACAAAAGCCCGAAGGCGAGCAGGTGCAAAGTTCGTACGCGAGGGCCCCGCTACGTCGTAACATAGATCGAAATTGAGAGAAAACGATTTCTGACTTTAAGTGTCCATGTCCGTTATTAACGGCTGTACTATGACTTTCTTTTTTTATACAATTTATGGGTGGAGAGATTATAAGCAGAAAAATAATGTTCTTCGGGCCGAACCTATTTCGATTGAAGATGGATGCGAAATGCCGACTGAGAATTTGTTCGTGGGTGCGAGAGATACGACGATAATTGGAGGCAACGAAGTGACGGCAGAGAAAGATACGACGTTTGTTTAATCGATTATTTTCGTTAAATTTATCGGACTAGTACTGTCGTTATTATTATTTTTTTTTCAATCGATAAAAAAAGAATTTTTATCTCGAAAGATATCAAAAATACTCAAAACTTTCGTGTCATAATTTCAAGTTATTTTCCGGGAACAAAAGATCACGAGGCAATACGACAACAAAAGCAAAGAAACGAACGTGAAAAAAAGCGAAACCGTCGCAACCTGATTCTTCAATTATTCTCCATTTCCCGGCAATTCGGTCGCTACGAACCGCGAATTTAAATATTTACAACACTTGAGAAAAAAAAGAGATAGAGCCAGTCGCGGGCCGGCACATAAAAAGAGCAAAAAGATAAAGAACAATAGGCACTGTACCGAGAGTCAGAAGTGGATGGCAATGCTGAGGAATTGTGACTGTTGGCTTGCGAACGAAGAAGCACCAAGCTCAATTCTCTCTCTCTCTCTCTCTCTCTCTCTCTCTCTTCCTCCCTTAACCAAAACTCTCTAACGGGCAAATGCCCGTTTCTCGGGACTCTTTTTGCTCTCGCGCTTCATCTGCTCTCTCCTCTTTGACGCCCCGAGAGAAAGAACGAAAGACAGAGAGAAAAAGAGAGCGAGAGAGAAGGCTTTCGTAGTCCGACTCTCGTCTTTGATATTCCTGCCAGAATACGAGTACATCCACTGAGTATGCATCCTACAACAGACTCTGATGTATTTTCTCTTTCTCTCCCTCCTTTCTCCCCTCCTCTCCCTTACTCGCTCTCCATCTCTATCTCTCCTTTTTCGCCTTGCTCCAGAGTAGCTGCATCCTGCATACAACACTCCATATACACACCCTGCTAACTTCTCGTCGGCCTATTCTCCCCATCCCTCCCCCCTTCTCTCTCTCTCCATCTCTCACCCCCTCCCTCGTCTTCTCCCTCTCTCTCCCTTTATCTCTTATTTCTTCTCTCCTCTCTGCTCTTTATGTCTGTCGCATTCTCCTCTCGCTTCTGTGTGTACACTCGTGTACGTTAACTCCGAGCCGGACTATTTCACCGCACGTCGTACCTCCCTACCCCCATCTTCCCTCGTTCGTCCCATCCCAAACAGTCCAACAACGTTCTTCGTTACTCTTCCATCGGGATCTACCACATTTTCTTCCACTCATCCTGTGGCAGAGCCAACGCGTTGCATTTCTCTCTATGCTTGTACATATATAGAAATATATATATATATATATATATATATATATATATATATATTTATGTGTGTATATGCACTGTTGGGGCTCTTTTGCTCTTCCATGTTCGCTCGTATTTTCTTCACCCACGTTTTGCCCTCCATCTAGAGCGTCTGGTGTGTGTACATACTCAAGAGGATGCTCTCTTTATGGGCCTGTTCTATCTATCTCTATCTTCGTCTCTCTCTCTTTGTCTCTCTTTCTTGCTCTATCCTCGCCACTTTACTCTTTCTCCCTTGTGCAGTGCGCTCTCTATATATAGACACCGGTAGCAATCCGCACGACTGTGTTTCTACCTGTGTCTGGCATTTTGTATATCACGGTTTTATTATTATCATTGTTATTATCATATACGTGGGTAGAAAGGGAGCGAGGGGGGTGGGGGGGGGGAGGCTCTCTTTGTACAGTGTATATCTCACTTTCGCGATTTTGCATTTTTTTGTTTCGTCGTTGTTCTCATGCTCCGACTCGAGTGTTTTATTGCAGACACCGTGTGTTCTCCCGTAATACGAAACACAGAGGCTTAATTGGAGCGAAACATAATTGTAAATTTTAATTGAAGTTTGTTTTTTTTCGCGTTTTTTTTTCTTTTTTTATTCCTCTTATCGAACTCGAATTCGTTATCGCGAATGATTAATCGAACAGAAATGTTTGTTATAATTTTTGTTTGGGAAGATTGTTACGAAGGGGAAGGAAAGAGGATTTTGTATTTTGGCGAGAATGTAGTTAGGAGCGATTTATCCGAGACTCGATTACGAAAACGTTATTTCGCCGATTCTCTCTCATTCCCCTTTCTCGGTACTATGTACCCAGGACTCTCTCTCTCTCCTCGTCCGATTCAATAATGACCCAACGTGGAGATGGTCCATGCCCACAAACACTTTTTGAAGGCACGAGAGAGGGAGAGAAAGGGGGCGAGGGCTCTCTCTCTCCGCAACCCCATCGGCTCCGGTGGGTGTCGCCGGCGTCCAAACACGCCCACCTTTTTCATATTTCGATTAAGCTTTTTAATCAGTTCTCTCCTCAACGACGAGGACGACGACGATGACGACGACGGGGATGACGTTGAACGCGTTCGTTTGAAATCGATTGATATCGCGCGGAACGTCTTCTTACCTCGTCGTCGCTTAGAGCACCGAAAAAATATTAATCCTCGGTCCGGCATGATCAATTTCGTCGATCACGATTCTATTTCGTAATCCCATTTCTTAACGAACTTATTAACCAATTTATTATTAATTATATCTTTTTTTACGAATAAATCCGCAACGAGAGGATTTTTTCTTCTAATAATTTGTCAATAATATTCATTTATTTTAGTACTTGTCACATTGAAAAAGATAACTATTAATTAAGTATAAAAAATGTTAAACAAGTAGACAAGTTTTCTAATAATTTATCTTATTAATTTTCTCAACGATGTACGATAGTTATAAATTTCATCTATCGCCCAACTTTTAGTAATTTTATATCCAAAAAAAAATATATATAAAATTAACATATTTTTTTGTTTCCCATAACGTATAAACATATATATATTTATTTTTGGTTCGGCGATGTGTAATAATACGAGTGATGAATTCTCATGGAGAAGCGTTCGGTGGAAGAAAAAAATCCGTGTATACAGCCGGGGGTGGATTTTTTTCGTTGGCGAGAGCCGAGCGTTCGCGGGGTCCTCGATATACACTCGGGGTACGATAATACGATCGAGCACACACCAGAGAACCCGGGCCTCGCGTCGAAGAGATTTTCGGCCGTTCGTTCGTCCCCGTAAGTTCTCCCTCCCTCTTTCTCTCTCCACCTCTCCCCCACCCTCTCAACACACGGAGTATCCTAAGAACGGATATTATCGCCAAACGTTAATTTGCTCGAGGCCTGCCTACCATCCAATTTTCGAGCCGTTACACGCCCACTTACGAGATCGTACGTTAATACTACGAAACGTCGAAACCAGCGCGTTCTCGTGACGTCTGCTATATACATATATACATTTCATACTTATATATATATACATATGTATACATATAACCGAAACTATACCGTGTATATAGGACATATATCTTCACGAGCGACGTATACCCGTAAGAACGCAATTTCATGCACACAAGTACCGCGTGGAATCTTTCTATGTGCGAAATGAGCGATTTTTTGTTGTCGTTGTTATTTTTTTTTCATTTTTTTTTCTATTATGGTGATTCCAGAACGAAATAAAAGAAGAAAATATATGAAACTTTCGGTGCGGGTGCTGGCAGCGCCAGTTACTTCGTCTCTCGTCTTGCCCGACTTCTGTCTAGACTCCCTCTATCTATCTATATGTATATATATGTAAACTATAATTTAATATATATATATATATATATATATATGGGCGTAGTATATATATTATATGGAGGAACGAATGGTCGAGAAAAGAGCCCCCGGATAGAAAGGGAGACGCACGAGAGATGAGAAAAGAGACTTTGGGGTTGGAGGATATATATATATATATATATATATATATATATATATATATATATATATATATATATATATATATATATGCCGTATAAGGGCAGAACCGGTTATGCCTATACGAAGGATAGAGAGAGGGAGAGAGCCCTCTTCTCACCGCGGTGCACGTTCTCCACCGACGCCTTCGCTCGCTTCTCTCCCCACATTTTTTTTTCTTTTTTCGTTCTTCTTTTCTTTTTTGTATATTTTCTTTTTTTTTACGTCTTTCTTAACTCTTCTTTCGAGAACCTCGACGCCTCCGCACCTTCGCGCAATACGTATACGAAACGATTCTACGTACCCTCCCTCTCCCCCCCCCCCCCCCCCCTCTCCTTGCCCACCTTGCTGCCGCGCGTCTATGCAACCGTGATCTCTTTTATGGGAAGCCATGATTTTTTCCAATTGTCGGAACGCGAGACGCGAGATTGCTGCTGGAGGCGATGCGTCGCTCGTGCGTTTTTTATATATATATATTTTTTTTACTTTCGAATTTTCGAAAGACTTTTTTAACGGTAGTAGGAAATTAGAATAATTCGTTTTGTATTAATGAGGAAAATATTTGTTTCGCTCTGTTTCAGATTTCGAATAGACAATACGGATCACATAATAGACGTGAATAAAAACAACGCGGCGTTCGAGTACGATCAGGTCAATATAATATGTCCCGTTTATCTTCCGGGAAGATACGACGACGAGGCTGAGAAGTACATCATCTATAATGTAAGTTGGGGAATGTTTTCGTTTTTTATCATTTTTTGTTTTTGTTTTTTTTTGTTTTTTATTGTTTATCGATGATCTAAGATTCCGTTAATTCGTGAAATTTGGATAAAATAAATTGGACGATGAACAAAATGACTAAATGGGGATGATTTAAATATCAATTAATTATCATTCTAGACAATTTGGGAATTATTTTGAAGAATGTTTTGGTTTTTTTATGTATTCGCGTAGTTATGAAAATTGTATGGTCCGGCTCATTCGCGGAATCGGCCATTTTTTGGGGGGATGTTTTGGGTAATTTTTGTTCCATAAAGATAATTAATATTTCGACTCAAATTAAAATTGTCCGTTTTAAACCACTACGAGAACGCAACGCTCGGAATGTCGAGTCTCGACAAAAACCAAAAAATACATCAACGAACATTTTTTTTATGTCAAATATTGTAAAAGAAAACAAATTTTTTCAACACTTTGTGCAAGAATACTTTAAACAATGAAATTGAAAAGAAAACCAACTTTCGTAACGCTGTAAGCATTTTGGTTCGAATATTTTGACAAACAATGCACTGAAAAAAAAGAACGTCAGAAAAAGCGAATCGTAACAAAAACGAAACGAATGCGAGTTAAATGAGGAAAAACAAATAAATCGGGTGAAACTCGACAATGGAAAAACAAAGATAAATAACGTAATCGTATGAAAAAAAGTGAAAATAAAACAAAAAACAAAAAATTCAGTACCGAACAAATTTTTTTCGTTGGGAGGAAGAAAATATTGATAACACGCGGTGTTCGCGTTAATCAACAGGTGTCGAAAGAGGAGTACGAGACGTGTCGGATAACGAACGCGAGTCCTCGTGTAATAGCGGTATGCGACAAACCGTACAAGACGATGTACTTCACGATAACGTTCAGGCCTTTCACACCTCAGCCTGGAGGCCTCGAGTTTCTTCCAGGCCACGATTATTTCTTCATAAGCACATCGTCCAAGGACGATCTACACAGGCGCATCGGTGGACGATGCACCACCCACAACATGAAGGTCGTATTCAAGGTATGCTGCGGCAACGACACCAACAGCTCATCATCATCATCAATGTCACGCAACAATTGTAAGTACCACGAGAATCCCCCTTAATCACGCTCAATTTCATCAAATTATAAGGAATTCTTTTGGTGCAATGTTAATTTTTTATTTTGTTTTTTTTTTACGAATATTTATTTTCGATTTTCTTGAACGGAATGATTTTTTGATCGAGGTTGGAATAAAAAATGCTTTTTTCTTCTTCTTTTAGACGGGTTTAATTAATTAATATGTTTCGAATTAATTGATAAACGAGCGGATTTGTAGTTAGAAAATGTTGTAGGTAGAAAACGACTCGATCGTTATCGACAGGACGGAAATCAAATGCCGATTTTCGATATTTCTATCTCATTCGTCATCGATATTTCGCCTTGAAATCATACCGATGAGTGAAAACACGAATATAAATTTTTAATATCGACGATAATGTCACGGGACGATTAGCCGGTGTAAAAATAATTTGAAAAAAAAGGTACAAGTCACGAAAGCAATCAATATCCTCGTGGCTCGATTAATCGTATTAAAATATTCAAATTTTAGTCCAAGCATTTTTCCATTTCAAGCCTAAAATTTTGTTTTTATAGGCCGAATCGGAGTAAAAGGAGTCCAAAAAATTATAAAAATTAATTTTATCGAAGAATCCGCGAACGATTAATCGCTTATGAATGAGAGTAGGAAATACGATCGATACAAAAAAAGAACATACGTTTGCACTCCACGAACCGACTCGTAAATCTAAAATTTGGTTCTCTCTCTCCCATAAAAAATGCAAAAATCGTTCGAGGCTTCATAAATCTAAATTCTTTTTACGGCGAGGATCGTAAATAATAAACGCCTGCATAATTAAGATCCACCAAAAGTCTCTTCTCCAAGATTCATTATTCGTTAAAAAAAAAAAGTAAAAAAACATTATTGCGAAAGGAAGAAAGAAATTTTGTATATTTTTAATATTATTGAATAATTAAAACGAAGGTGGGTAATTAACTAATCGACGAATTTATTTCAGCAGTCTCGGTGACAAGCAGCACAGTGCCAAGCAGCTCGACGAGCACCGGAATAATGGTAGGTGGATCAGCCGGTATGCCACCGGCACCACCACCCAGCGTACTCAAGGGAGGTGATCGGGACAGATTCTATCCGGGTGGCAACATTCATCATCATCAGCCGGCAACGGCTTCGCCGACACTGCCTCATGTACCACCACCGGGAATCTATTCGCCTCATCCCCATCAGCCTATTTACAATGGACCACCGTCCGCATCGCCTCCCAAGACATCGATTACACCCAAGAAGAAGAACAGTACGTACAATCTTTTTAATTCAAGAAATTGACAAATAAAATATATCTAAAAATTATAAATCCACGAAATGATTTTCCAAATATTCGTGTCGAGTGCTTAAAAATATAATTTCTCGATTATGGGCACGATATGCATATCGTAAATGTGAAAAAAAATTGAAAGAGAACTTGAACGAAGATAAATATATTTAAAAAATGAAAATGTTTTTTTGATCTATTTCGACCTGTTGATTTTTTATTTTTCCGATTTTATAAAAACAGGACGTAGATAAAATGATAGATTTGTAATTTTTATCCGATCGTTAGAGACTGGAGTTTCTTTCTGCGTTTCAAACTCGATAAAATCAACGTAAAGCAAAACTTTGTAGTTTGTTGTTTTTCAGCTCGAAATATTTTCTAAATATCGAATTTTTACGAAGGAAAATTTGTTAATTTTTCGTTTTTCTTTCTTTTATAATTACAGAAGAGTATTCGGATCATCCGAACGAGGTCGTGAAGAACGAGGAACTGACGTACAACGGTGGTAGCTCAGTGAAACGACGAACCGATTGTTATCAACGACTGTTGTTCCTCACGACGGGCGTATTACTGGCAATGGGCCATATCGTCCCCGTATTAATGCGGTGAAGCGACAATACGTTATCGCAATGCGTCGAACCCCTTCTTCTGTGATTATCCTACGTTTAATTCATTTATTCGCGATATCGTTGATACGCGAACAAAAAACGAGAGAGAGAAAGAGAGAAAGAGAGAGATTGAGAGGGAGATTCAGAGAATGAAAAAAAAAGAACGAAAAGAAAGAGACGAGGAGAGCCAAGCATGGCACTCATCGCGAAAAAAAGAGCGTAAATGAGAAAAAAACGAACTCCTCGTCTCGGTATGTTGGCCGCGAATTGACAAATCGCCAAGGGAAAGAATAAAAACAAAATGAAAGATTTTGAGAGAACAAAAAAAGATATTCTGGCAGCGGACTGAGAGAAAGAACATTATGACTGAAATTAAGGGGACAGGAGAGGAAGAGAGAGAGAGAGAGAGAGAGAACCGAGAAAACGTAAACGACAAAAAAAAAGAGTAACAACATGGAAACAACGACAAAAATTGAAAAAAAAATTTGAATGCGTCGATTGGACGTTGCGCGAAGTGAAACGGACACGACAAAGCCATATTAACTATTAAACGATACTACTAGACACTACGTAGATAACGCCCACTATTATCACTACTGTTAAAGAAAAACGAAGATGACGAAGAAGAAGAAGAAGAAGAAGAAAAAAGCGTAGTCGTTGTATTGATTGTCTCCTCCTTGATCATCTTCAACACGAACAATTGATGGCTAGGTATTTATTTAAAATTATTCATCGAACGGAAATATTCCGCTCGATCGACGTGGCTAAGTATATCTTCGAGCGACGCGATTTCCAAACAAGCAAACGTAAGAAATGAAAAGAAAAAAAAACCAACACTCACACACACACACACATATACAGACACACACGCAAAAAGAAGGAGGCAATGAAAGAATGAAGAAGAAAAAAAACAGGAGAAAGAAGATCGTTCCGTTTCGTCCGAGACTTCTCGTCCCTCGGGAATATCGCAAAAGTACAGTGCAAGTCGGTGCGCGAAAGTTGGTGAACACTTCGAACCTGAAGTTTGGATCGTCCGATTGTTTCACAATAAAAGAAGATTAATCGAAATCGAGCGACTCGTTCGGGGAATGAAATTTTGTCCTCTTCCGTCACGATTCGAAGATCTCGTCGCGCGAGACAGTGAGAGAGACAGAGAGATAGAGAGAACAACAACAACAAAAAATCGTTTCGATCCCACGTAACGCCTGCGAACGATAATCGCAGGCGAGAGAAAGTAACGAGTTAGCACGCGTGTAAATAAATTCCTAATGATTATTGTACAATTGGCCGTTAAATCCGGTCCGTTTAGAGAACTCAAGGTAAAAGAAAGAGAGCGCTAATACAATTTTCGCGAATCGCGCGACGCATCTCTCGCCATTATTTAATAACGACGTTCATTTCCTTTCTATATTGTTTTCTTCTTCTTCTTCTTCTTCTTTTTTTTCTCGCCATTTTGCAAAATTTACGTGAACGTGAAAAGGCGCGTTTAAATCGCGAATACGAGGAACGTCGATGAGAACAAGGATCGTGAGCGAGGATTGTCGAATAACGAAAAACGAGGCTTGATTAAAGTGACCCGAGAAGTGAGGAACGAGATTATTCGCGAGACGACGAGAGGCGAGATTTGTCCGAGAAAGAAAGAAAAAATAAATAAATAAGAAGAAACAAAAAACGAACGAATAAACACGACGAAAGACATCTGTATCATAGCTGTATCATATTGAACTCTATCCATAGATCTGTATTATATTTATTATCTATCTATTAATTAATAATATTATTATTATTATTATTATTATTATTATTATTATTATTATTATTACGCGAGAAAGAAAAAAACAACAACAAACTCACTCGACATTCTATAATTATTAGTGAAATATCAAATTTAATAGGGAATAAATTGCGAGCGAAAGGACTGCTGACCTTGCACTAGCGCGCTTCTCTCTGTCTCGTTTTGTATCTTGTTTTTTTTTGTTTTTTGTTTTTTTTTTCTGATAATTTTCTTTCAACGATTCTCGCGAGTTTGTCGTTCGACCGTTCTCGTTTCCCGTCTTTTTGTTCTTTTTTTTCTCTTTTCCTCTACGTTGCACTTAATTTATTGCAAGAGACGATTACAGCGCAACGAACTTTTTTCCGTTGTTTCATTTTTTTTTGTTTTTTTTTTTTTTTTTTTTTTTTTTTTTTCGTAACTGTGAGAACAAGACTTGGATTTTTACGCGACGAAATCGCGCGTTAAACGTTTTGAGAAAAAAAAAACAAACAAACAAAAAGTAATATCGCGCTGAGAAACGAATGTGGACACGAGACAAACTCTCGAGTGATCAGGACGCAAGGAGGATTATCGTCAATGTTCAATGTCGGCCATAACGAAGATGAATTTATTATATCGAAAAGCGAACAAATATTCTAGAATAGAGAGAGAGAGAGAGAGAAATGAAATTATTGTAAATATATTTGAATGTCAGGTCCACGTCGAGACTCGAGATAACTATAAGACTCTGCACGACAAGGCTGTTTCTTGCGAACGATTCATTTCATTTTTCTTCGTTTCCTTTTTTTTTTTTTTTTTTTTTTTTTATACATATTGTTGGTGTTTTATTTTTATGTTCTGTTTTTCTTTTTCTGTTTCCTCGATTCTCACGTATTTCGAGATACGAAAAAGTGTGTACGAAAAGTGTGTTTGACAGAGAGAAAGAGGAAAGTGAGGAAAAAACGAAGAGAGAAAACGTAAAGCGAACCGCGCAACGATCGTGCAACGTTGTCCATTACAGTATTGTAAGCCTAAGTATTACAGAAATGCGAAAAAACGAAAAAAAAAACGAAAAAAAACGCCTATCAGTCGCGCCTGTTGTGTCCGATTGTGTCTGTTCGATGTATCCACTCGACGTCTCGTGTAACTCGATGTAATTCGTCAGATGCGCGAACGTTGCGCGATTCGCAACGTTCCTGAAACTTTTTTTCTTCTTATTTCTGTTTCTAATTTGTTTATTTTTTTGATTCTTCATTTTTCTCGGTTTGTATCTTTTTTTTTATTTTTATTTTTTTTACCGAACGACAACCGTCGTCGAGACGCGGTCCAGGATTTCTCGACGAAGATACGAACGAGGAGAATGACTGTTTTTTTTCAGGAACGAGAACGAAAAAGAAATGAAAAATACGATGAAAACGTAAGTGAGTGACGAACGGACATGGACGCGTTCGAAACGACGTTCGACGAGAAAACGAAACGTCGTCGCAGCAGAGAGTGCAGAGAAGAATGAACAAAAAAAAACAATGTGTATAAAAAAAAAACTAGGATTCACGTGAATGATTAAGCGTTCATACGAGAGAAAGAGAGAGAGAGAGAGACGATAGGTAAATACAGTATAACAATAATTTAGGCTCGAACTATCGATAGAAAATAGACAAGATCACACACATCGATTCAGTTTTTATTTCTTTCTTTTGATTCCTTAAAACAAAAAACAAAATATCATGAAACGACTCTTCCCCCAACCCCTGCCCTTCCCGGTAATTCAAAACGAACGATTCACGTCGGATTGAACGAAGGTGAGTGAAGATATAAACACATACCCTAACGCTTCTCCGAGGATGAAAAAAACGAAAGAAAAAAAAACAAAGAAAAAACAAATCCTAATTTCCCGTTTGGAATTGCTCAATAACAACATCCATTATTGTTTTCTCTTCCTCTTGTTTTTTTTTTGCCAATTTTCTTTATTCATTCGTTTTCATTTTGTTGCCTTACATTTTTGTCACGTATAATTGTTCTTTTTTTTTCTCAACGATTTCTAGTGCACGTGTACTCGAAGCTGCGAACACACGAGACACCCGAATATCGATAAATCGAACGAATCAGTGAGATTTATCATTTCACGTCGTATACGTGAATATATAATAAATATTCGCTAAATCTGTTACTCTGCTTGTCGGATCGACGAGAAGCGCGTGAAACGAGTAAAAAAAACACGAAAAACGGGGGTGAAAAAAAACATAAAAAAAGCACGAGATGCGAATGAAAGAGAAGAATTCGCGGTTGTCATGTAAATAAATGAAACGATTAATTATTAAGTATAATAAACGAAGGAGAGAAAGGAAAGAAAGAAAGAAAGAACGACGACGAATAAGGGTGAGGGAAGAAAAAAACACGCGCGATTTCAAATGTATATTAAAGAGAGAAAGGGTGGGAGGGTGGGAAAGAAGAGAGGCGAAAGAAATAAGAAAAACGTAAAAACGGCAAAAAAAATACAAATACATAGCAACTACGACATAGGTTTCTAATAACGATTTATTATTAAAGAAAGAGAGAAAGAAGAGAAAAAAAATGAAAAACAAATAATGACAAGTGGATGTACGTTGATGTCTAAGATTTTTAACGATGAAGAAGAAAAAACATACAAACCCACACACACACACACACGCAGACTAAAAAACTGATTATTATCAAGTATGATTATTATTCGTAATCGATACACACTCGTAAACACTCTCGCACACAAACACACGCAAGAGAAACATAAAAGCCATGCGCGCATCGAGAAACACGGAAATGGACAAGAACAACAACAAAAAGAGGGAGAGAGAGAAAAATAATATAAAAATTATCGTTGCACACACTCGTACCAATCGACGGTGAGAAAAATAAAATAAATACGTTGATACGAAAATTTGGAACGCGCTTGCCGTGCGAAAAAGTTTCACGTGGCGATTCGAGCGAGATTCTCTCGGATCGATGAAATTATTAAATTTATACAAATTCGTTGAATTAATATTTGACAAAAGGAAAAAAAAACCCGCGACAACATCAAGTTTTTTTATAAACAAACGTATCTACACGGTATCTTGATTAAAAATTCCAAGAAAATAAATAAATCGAATAATTTTCATAATAATGATTAATTTATTTTTGCTATTTCGAGGGTTGAAAAATTATTTCGTTATTTTATCTAATTCGTTTGTGATCCGATCGATCTGTTCGATCGATGAAGATCGAAAAACTCGTCGACTGCTCGTTCGCCGGCCGAACAAAACGACACAGAAAAAAAAAGACACGTACGAATCCCTCGTACAGGGGAGCGAGGGTTGGGGGCGGGGGTTGCAAGGCCTTCGACGAGTCGAGGGTAAGAGGAAGAGTGTATCCGGCGCAAAATAGAATTATAACATACGTTTAAACGAGTGAAGTGAGGAAAGAGTGAGGGAGGAAAAGGGATGAAAAATAAAAAACAAAAAAAAATACGAAAATGAAAAAAAAAAGAAAACCGTCGTTCACACCGGCAGTCTCATTACATTTTACAGAATTACATTACATTACAGAGTTAGCGTAGAGTTCATAAAACAAAGTAGTCCATTTGTAGCGAAATAGTGTTTAACAAACGGAAGAAAAACAAAACGGAAAACAAAAAACTAAACCGAGCGACAGATAGAACGTGAAATACAAGAGGAAAAACAAAAATAGGAAATAATCGTGATAATGGAGAGAAAAAAAACGAACGAATAAAATAAAAAAAAGTACCGAAATACAGCAGATAAAAATCATTGTGTACGTACTATACGCGTATACACAAAATACATAAATAAAATGTCACAGAGCAAAAAATAAATAAAAAAGAATTTGTCATTCGTCGACAGACAAAAAACAAATCTCATCGAATTAAATGAAACGAAAAATAGAAACAAGAAAAATTAATAATACACCTACACACACGTGAGAGGAAAGAGAAAAAATTTTTTTTCGAAATACGACGAAAATGGAAAAAATTTCACTCGCTCACACCGAAATACACGAATTTATATCGACACGAGAGCACACAAAGACAAACACACATACACACTTACACCAATAACTGCAATCACCTTCGAGCAGGTGCATTTTAAACGAGAAAAAAGAAAAAGAAAAAACTGGAAGTTATCGAGAAAAGAATTAGAAATTAAAACAGGGGAGAGGGAGCGAGCGAGCGAGAGATGAAGAATTTGAACGATGAAACTTTTGTGAACCGTCGGCCGTTTGCACGAGTATGAAAAATGTAATAGATATATTGTATACGTATATCGATATAGAGGGGAATTATGTCGATAGTATAAAAGAAAGTAAAGTGTTCGTCGAATGAGGAATAACAAGATTTTTACTCGTTTATTTCGATTCTTATATTATTCTTTCTTTCCTCGTTGAATGATAAAAACAAAACAAAAAAAAGCAAAATTTGCTTAAAAACGAAAGATCTCTTTTCGGCTCTCTAACTTTTGGCCCATCGAGTTTTGCCCAATGGGGGGGGTGGCCTGAAAGTATTCCTCCGAGATTATTATTGTCGTTAGTACAAAAAGGAAAAGGATAAAATAAACAAAAATGCGAATAACGAAATAACTAAGAAAAAAAAGACGTTCGGGCATGTGCGAGAAATTTTCGAATACTTTATTTCTTACGCTCACTCCGCATTCGAGGAAGATGTAGGACAAAATTTGGTAAACAAAAAATACAATAATATCAACCGTCTAATCGATTCTATGTCTGTTTATCGATTTTTACTTTTTCTTTTTTTGTAGAAAAAAAATGAATCGACGACCGGAGCGTGGAAAAAAAATGTTGTTAATTCGTTTAAAACAAGTGACGACCGCGTTGTCTCGAACGTCCCGTAAACTCGTTCCAAAGTTTTCTGTCGTAATAAATTTTTAACGAGCAAATAAAAAGGCACGAGATTAGGGAGGGCCAACTTTACGAAAGAGTGTGAGAGAGAGAGAAAGCGATAAAGAGAGACAGACAGACACAGAGACATAAGTTGAGACGAGATGAGACGAGAGATTTAGTCCATTTGATGTACATACCCGTATCATGTACATAATAGAGGCGACATTGCCATAGAAATCACACGAATACAAACGCACGAATGGTCAATGGAATTTTTCGCGACTTAATGAGAAATTAAAAGAATAATGAAAGAGAGAAAGATAACGAGAGTGCGAGAGAGAGAGAGAGAAAGAGAGACAGAACGATAAAAAATACACAAAAAAAAGATAAAAAGAAACAAGATCGAGTCGCTGCATTAACGCGCGTTGTAAGAAAGAAAGAAAAAAACACACGAAAGGCCTCGCACACCATTTTTCGACGCACGGTCATTCGTATCCGACCTGTTCGACAAAGGAAAAAAGAAAAAGCGTGTTTTATTTCGAATTTTCCTTCACTGCCTCCGTGGCTTTAAAGTTAAAGACACGAACACGAATTGCAAATCGAGTAATTCTCGTCCGAGATGAATTTCGTCGTGTCGCACACGCTCTTGATATTAATTCGCAGATTAACGACGAGTAACGATCCGTAAGAAAAATCATATACAAAACGATTCGAGCGTCCATACGGTCTAATTATCAATTGCCTAATTAACTAATCGTTGATTATAAATAAGGAATGAAAACGCGTCGTGTGTCTTTGCGACCGTGGAGCCTCGTGGGGATAAATCAACTGACAACGATTTTGAAAAATTCATTAGCTCTAACGAGGATTTAAAGCACAATCACGAGATAATTCGAGACGAAAATGATAGACGAACGAAAGAATTAATTGAAATGGTAAAAGAAGGGGCGACACGCGTCCGATTAGGTCACGGAGATTTCGAGCACTCGCACGAGTTTCTTTGTGTTTCGTGAACGAAGAGAAGAGAAGCGAGGGGACAAGATTGAAAGAAAGAAAAACAATACGAAAGAAATTAAAATACTTATGGTGTACTGATTGTTAAACGTGACTAAGATATGTGGAAAAAAATGAAAAAAAAACGATCGTCCGATGGGTATTATACAGCGCGAGCCCCAAAGCATTTGCGGACGAACGCGCGTGCTTCATCAATTCACGGCCAATCTGAGCGGATAGAAAATAATTTAAAAAATAAAAAAAAATATGAAAAATACGACGAATGAAAACGAGATTAAAAGCACTATTAAATTATGCGATTAAGTAAAAATGCATGACTTGGAGACAAATAATTGTAATCGAATTGCCGGAATGAAGCGAATGTTCGATAATGAAATTTCGCTGAGATTGGACATTTCTTTTGTTTCTTTTCGGCCAAGCACGCGCGTTCATAACGACGGTATTATTGTTATACGAACTCCAGACGGCATGGTATAAAAGACTAAGAACAAGACCTAAAATGGGACATAATATTTTATAACTCGACTTTTGTACAGAATAAATAAATACTTGTACTGTGGACCAATATTTCTTTCATTTCATTCTCATTCCTAAGTACGTTAATTCCTCGATAATGAAAAATCCTCGAACGAATCCTTTTTTGGAACAAATACGTTTTTCTTGCTACGCGGTTTTAATTTTGTTTATTTTTATTCCTACTTACCCCTCGATATATTCTTGTAGTTTTATTAAATTGTCGCTGGACAACGGTCGAGATGATCGCATTTCTTGAGACGACAACGTAAACGTAAATTCGTTAAAAATAGAAATTGTTGAAAAATAGATTTCAACCGTATTGTCTAAAAACTATTGGATTTATTGAAAAAAAAATAGTAGTAATAAAGATATTCTTGATAATTGTGCAGTATTGAGCGAAATTAATTGACCGAGATGATTGAAAATTTATGACAATAGATGTAAAGAAACTGAGAAGATAAAGAAAAATTGTATAAACGCGAGAGTATTAACTTTGTGCCTCGATTTGTGAAAAATCTTGTTTGTGTATTTAACAATATTATACATTTACTTGTTAATCTTATTCCGTAATAACGGCACTACGACAATTCTGTTTTTTGCCTCAGGAATTCGCCACCATCTTCCCATTTTATGCTCCTGACCGACACCGACCACGAGATTATTCCCATCGGGCGTAAACGCCATAGCGTTTACAAAACCGACCAATTTCACCTCGAACAACATCGCGAGACTCTTGAAGGAATCGCCGCATCGCCACAGTCTTACAACGCCGTCTCTGGAACCTGCTTGAAAAGAAACAATTTATGTAAAATTTAAGGGAAAAAAAAAAAAAAAAAAAAAAATGAAAAATTTCTCGAAAAAAAAAAAAGCTGAAATATATTCACCCGAGGCTACTAGATCAGTGTTGAGCAACGTAGCTATGCTCGATATCCACATCGGTTGTCCGTTACTCTCGTCCTTACCGTGAGCTTCCGGTACTGAGCAAAGAGGCTTTTTCTTCAACGAACCCCAGACACAAAGTTGACCGTCGTCACCGCAGCTTAGAAAATTTTCCTCGTTTATGAGTTTTACCACGTCGACGCTACCACCGTGACCGTTGAATATAAGCTGGGATTCTTCGACAATTTTCCAAATTCGTATCGTTCTGTCGTATCCGCCGCTCGTTATTGCTCGCTCGCGGGACAAAGCGTCTATCGACGTTATACCGTTTTGATGACCGAAACTAAAAATTCGTTAAATATTACGGAAAACGTGTAAATTATGTAAATTATCATTAACGAATATTTAATTAACGCACCAACTTGTCATCCATGATTATAATTATGAATAACCCAAATCAAAACCCAGGTAGATTACATCGCATTATGAAATTCATGAATTATTCATTACGAGATGGAAAATTTAATAATTTACGAATTCTCGAATAATTTAGAATCTCCGGACGGTAAATTCATGAGACAAAGATAAATTTTAAGATTAACTTTGTCGATTAATAATATTTTCCTTAATCGATGTTAAAGTATTAAAAACGCAAACTCACAGAGACTCGACGTACGCCATGTCGTCCAAGTTCCAAACTTTAACGCTACGATCCTCCGAAGCGGAATATAACGTGTGAGTATCCCTGCGAAATACCAATCCGGTCACCGCACCTCTGTGACCTTGAAGTTCTTTGATCGGACTGAAATCTTGGCCGGATAATACCTTGATACTTTTCGTACCTCCGTCGCCCACGACCTTTGTTTATTTTACGATTAGTAATTACAGTTTGCGTCGTAAATGAATTTATGCGCGATAATGGCGAATGGATAATTATCTTACTAGAAATTTGCCGTCGGTACTGATGGCGATGCAACGAACGGTCTTCGTTCCTTCCTCGTTTTTTTTTCTCTTTCCTTTGAGAACTTTTAATTTCGTTTTTTCAACCAGCGACCATTTAACCAAAGTTCCGTCCTTCGAACCGGAATATATCAATTTTCCGTCGCTCGATAGACAAAAGCACGTGATCGAATCACGATGATCTTTGCAGCGTAATTCCAACGGATCTGAGTGTCCGACGTAATTCGATGCGACTATTTTTCTCAATCGACCCTTTTCTTCGAGATATTCTTCCTGAAGTCTTCTCGCGACTGCGCCTTGTTCGAATTCCGCTCGATCTTTCTCTGTAAAGAATTACAAGAATATTTACATATCGTGGATTGTTAGGGAACGACGGATGAAAATTGTAGGGAAACGAAGGTCTTGGTATACTCGCCTTCTTCCTCGATCTCTGTTAAATATTTTTTTGCCAATCTCAAACGCTTCTCCTGCGCCGTTTCCAGATCCTCGTCCGAACTTTCAGAAAAATTTTCCTTCTTTTCCTGCCTTTCTTCGGCGAATTCTTCATCGCTGCTCGCTATACTTTCGTCGTCGCGAGGTGCAAACTTTTTGCGATTAACCTTTTTTAACTTTGATTGTTGATCACTCGTGGCACTTTTCGAAATGTGACCATTCGACTGAAATAAACACGTGGTAAAGAGTATGTACGACGCGTTCTTAACGGGAACGTACGAACTAACCTCATTTGGAATTATCGTGTTTTCAAATAGGGATGATTACCTTTCTTTTCGATGCACCACCGCGACTATTTCTTATGAAAAACGACATTGTCTTTCATACACTTGTAATAACACCGCTTATTATCGATATCTGTGTCACAAAATATTCTCGATTCTTCAACCGAACCACATGGTCACTCAAATTTTGGCGTGTTGCGGATACAACGGCGCTCGCACATAAACTCACGATCAACGCGCAACGCCCTCTATATTCACTACTGCGTACAGCCTATGCACGTACTACGTATGATTCGATGGTAAAGAGAACGCGACCGTGAAAATTTGAATGTTCTGTGCTAATTCGAGATATTTATATTTATATGGAAAAACCTAAGAAATGCTTACGAGTAGCTTTAAGGTAAATATGATCTTCTCATTAAAGACACTGAAATTCGGGGATAATAGCTATGCAATACGTGGCTTTAACGTCTTCCGAATTACAAAAATAGAGACGTCAGCACAGTTGTTAGTTTTAGAACCAACCATTATCCAAACTTTTTGTCGTTTTAAATAATCACGATCGTAATGTAATGTTGGTACAAGAAAAACATATCCATGGAGAAAGAATGCAATGAGAAGTTCAATCTTCATAACGATGATGCCTCTTTTTTACCGCGCACACAAAGATTTAACAAACAATCATGGCGCCTTTAGAGTTCTCTCGCATCGGCATACTTCGTTTGTTTTCGTTTCACACATGCGCACTGCTCTGAAGTTCTCTTCCCCCGCTGGCGCCCTCATCTTTGCCGTGGCACGACAACGAAATATTTCATCAACAAAACGAGATATTACACGTTATATAAATATATATTTTTTTTCGATCCATGATTTATTATATGAGCATAACAGAGTTGATCCATTTATTTAATTTAAACTTTCTTATTTATCGGATTTCGATGCTAACTGTCATACATTATTAATCGCATACATGTATACGCTCGACACCCATATTTAAGGGCGTATCAATGCATTTTTCGAATTACGTGCTAATCAGCACGTTTGGTTTCGTATCTCGTTTCTGTCTATGTCAATGATGATTTCATTATAAGCAACAGAAAATGTTATTCGCGTAAGTTCTCCCGGTTAAGACGAGGCAGAAAGAGTATGTTCATGAATTAAGACGACCTAAATTCGAGTTAATGTATGTGCATATTTTGCAGTGAACAGAAAATATAACGTTGAAACTTGTAGAAATAAGCATCGAGATTCCGGGATGCCTTAACGTGACCTCTCACAGCTGGTATCCGGTATTCCGATTTAAAAAATAACACCGAGTCATCGATGTAATGTGATAAGAAAAGTACATAGCATATAAATGTAGATATAGATCGAAAATCAATATTGGATTTTCGATGTATCGGATAAGTACCACGGTTAAAAATTTGGAATATCTATCGATCGTTCGCCACGCATATATAGAGTACGGAACCAGCTGCCGAGGGACACGTAGCCTTTTTCTACTTATCCATCGTACATCCACGTAATAACTGGTAATAGCTATCCTATACTTTGGCACGAAAACACGACGAAGCGACTGTGGTTGGGGGAAGTACTCCTACCGTCCTACCGCGAGAGAGTGCGGGAGAGCGATTATCGCGCTAGCAGCTAGTACTATACGTGACATCTGACAGTATAAAGTCAGTGTACCGGTGGTCGTCGAATCGTGTTCGATCGCGCGTGGGGGAACACATACCTCAGTGGGCACTTGTCCAAACTTACGTTTACGACCAAACGTACCTAAATATATATGTATAGGTGCGTGCGCTGTTTTATTGTCGAGCAGGGTGCGCGTGTTGATGAATATTCGTGCTCTTACTACCGTAGACGTGTCGTATTTTTTTTTCGATACACATGACTCGTCTCTCCTATCTTTCACAAACGCGTTAGATCGGGAGCATTGAAAATTAACGGTTATCATGTGAAATCGGATTTGTGCGTTATTCTCGAGCCAAAAAACCGGGAATCAACAAAAAAATAGTACTAGATCGACTATGGCACGATGTCGAACACGAGAATAGCAGTGTTTTTGTGCGTTATTGCCCTCGCAAATGGCAATTATTTCGGCACCAGTACGAGAAATAATGATCAATGTTTCTGCAAGGTAATTATTACGTAAAATATTCTTATCGACGTTTTAATGAGTGTCGAAACACGAGATAAAAGAAAATAAGCTCGTTTGCAAGTGACGTCACGAAAAAAGAAACTGTCGGTCTAAAGTATTCGACAATGACATTGAATAGCGTGCATTTTTTATTTTGTTTTCTCAGCTGAAAGGATCGATAGACGACTGCACGTGCAGCGTCGATACCGTGGATTATTTCAATAATATGAGAATTTATCCGCGAATACAAAGTCTTCTAGTTAGGGATTATTTCCGATTTTATAAGGTTAATCTAACGCGGGAGTGTCCCTTTTGGGCAGACGATAGCAAGTGCGCAATGCGTTCTTGTCACATTCAACCCTGTCACGACGTGAGTACAACCATATTTATAGGTTATAAAAAATGGAACACGCTCGATACCGAAATAACGACGACATAATATCATCATTGTTTATTTCATTAGAAAGACATACCGCCTGGCTTAAAGGGTGACGTCGAGCGGCGTTCGTACTTGAGGGAAAGACCGGTCGACAAGTATACCAGTGATTTACTCCTCGACGGCTGTGCGGAAACCGAACGAGATCACAACGAGGAACTCGGTTATCTCAATACCACCATAAGGTATTTAAAAAAATACGAAAATTAATATTAAAATGAATAATTTACATTTATACGTTATAATTCATATTAAAACACTCAAATTTCACTCTGCCCTCAATTTTATCTATAAAAAAGTTTAAAAAACATGAAATTTTCTATATTCGATGTATCGTAACTTTGTTTTATCTTAGTTCGGAAAATTACAAAGGATTTCAAAAATGGCAAATGCACGACGACGCTCAGGATAATTTCTGTATAACCGAGACGAGTCCGGGCGAATACGTAGATTTACTTTTAAATCCCGAGAGATACACGGGCTACAAGGGACCAAGCGCTCGTAGAATCTGGCGAACTATATACATGGAAAATTGTTTCAGACCCGAAAATTCGCCGCACAATTTTATCCAATCGTCCAAAGTCAATGGTACGAGCGAAATGTATTTTTTATCGAGAAAGAATCTCGATGAAGATTATTCGTATATTTATTTATTCATAATGACGAATTTACCTTTAAGGAATGTGTTTGGAAAAACGTACTTTCTACAGAGTCGTTTCGGGACTTCACTCCAGTATAAATATACATTTATGCTCTAAATATCTCTTATCCGCTACGGACTCGCTGGACATGGTGTCCACCGACGGACAATGGGGTCCGAATTTGAAGGAATTATCGAGAAGATTTTCTCCCGAGGAAACTGGCAACGAGGGACCCAATTGGTTGAAAAATTTGTACTTTATCTATCTTTTGGAATTGCGAGCGTTAGAGAAAGCCGCGCCGTATCTGGAGCACGAAGAATATTACACGGGTAATGAGTACGAGGACGAGGATACGAGAATGGCCGTTCACGATGTTTTGAACGTTGTTCGGTAAATTTATTCAAATAAAAATCATAATTTTCAATAATTTATTTAATCGAGACTAAAATTGAAAGGTTTTTAAAAGCTTAATTTCAATATTCGAAGCATTCGGTGTGTGTCGATTTGAAAATTTTTTACGCATCGTTGCAACTACGGACAATTTTTGTTCATAAAATTATAAGCGTATTAACGCCGATAAGACGATGAGGCATTTATGAGGAAAAATGGTATTTCCGTCTAATCACCGAGACGTGTACGTCCCACGTGGCAAATGTTTATCACAAATTTACTTTTTCTGTCTTTTTTTCTATCATTCGTAGATCGTTCTCGGATCATTTTAACGAGAGCGTTATGTTCAACGGAGGCGCCCGGTCGAAATTATTGAAGGAAGAGTTTCGCCAACACTTTCGCAACATATCTGTAATTATGGATTGCGTCGGTTGCGACAAATGCAAACTATGGGGTAAATTACAGATTCAAGGCTTGGGAACGGCTCTCAAGATATTGTTTTCCGGTAAATTCGACAAGTGGGAATCTACCGTTCGTCATCCGATCGACAGAAGACAATTTTTCCTGGAACGAAGCGAGATCGTGGCTCTCGTAAATAGCTTTGGAAGGTAATAAACCCAAAAAAAAGAAAAAAAAAACAATTTCCATTTTTTGCGATTGAGATAAAAATCGCTCGATTACGATAAATTTACTATAAATTACTGTTTTTATTTTTTTTTTCATTCACAGATTATCCGAGAGTATCTTCGAACTCGATAGATTTCGTAAAATGATGAGATAGCACAATTTTTCATAAATCATACGCGAATATATAACAAGCACCGGTATAAACACATCACATAGTTTATAAATATGTAGAATTACTTACAGAACGTAAAGTTTTAATTAACAAGATCGCCACGCCGATTTCGTGATATAAGCTCAATTTTTGTTTCCTCCACGAAATATGGAGAAAAAAGAAACTCCTTCGTTTAGCTCGTTTTAACTCCGTCTGGCCAAACGACCATTTTATATTGAATTCGTCCCATTGATATTCGTGCTGCTTCCAAATATCTCGCGACGCTCTTCCTATCTATATTTTTCTATTTTAATAAAAACAAACATAAATCTATCGTAACAGTCACACCAAACCCAACCGTATAAACAATCACGATTTTTGCTACGAAGCCCGTCCATCGGCATCTAGATTCATTTTATCTCGCGAGTGGTATCTTTCCACCGAGTCTATATATAGTTTATAGCGACTTTACCATAGAAAATCTGACTACGTCTGTGATAATTTCCGTATACAGTGAATGCAACGTGCTAGAAGAGAGAAAAAATGAAAAAGAAAAAAAAAAACCGAAACGAAACGAAAAGAAAAAGCGTGTTTTTCGTTGTTTTACCGATCAATATTACGTTTCGATTTCAAACTTCTCAATGTATGTTATATGTATATCTATATACATACGTGTATAAATCGACGCTGCTTACGAAAAGTAGCACGATTCAAATTTCTTACGAAAACTAACACGTTTCTAATTTCACCGCGAAAACCAACACGTTTCGATATTCGACGCGAGAACTAGCATGTTTCGGCTCTCACCGCGAAAACTAGCATGATTCGGCTTCTGCCGTGATAACTGGCGTGTCCGAGATATGCTAGTTTTCGTGGCAAAAGCCGAAACATGCTAGTTTTCGCGGCAAATATCGAAACGTGCTTCTTTTCGTAAGAAATCTGAAACATGCTAGTTTTCGTAAGCAGCGTCGAAATATATAATATGAAAAACATTACACGAGCTTGGCTGATTCGTACGCGATCTTTGCGACGAGAAAAAAAAGAAAGAAAGAAAGAAAGAACGAAAAAAAAACAAAAAAACGCGAAATCTTTTACATCTACGTAAGTTTTATACTTTTAGCTTCGTCGTGAATCCCAATTGTATCGGATTATATAGATATGTTATGAATTATCGATGATATTATTAATCTACAACGATATGTAATAGCGAATTTCATCGTGGAGAATACACAATTTCTACATAAACGAAAAATTCCTTTTTGCTTATTAATTAAACCTTGAACCTCGTGATAATTAGCATTCGTGGAAATTCGTGCAACGAACGCGCCATCTGTATAATTCTGTCGTGAATCAATATCTCGGTATAAAAGTTTGTAAGAAATTTTTTGCCGATACGAAGAATTTTCGAAGGGATTAATATTTTGGATTTGAGGAAGAATCGTGACCATTTTCGTTTCTCGCGCTTCGTCATAGTATGTAAAATCAACATTGGTGCTCGGCAAAGAGAGGGATAGAGCGAGTAGGAGTGGGGTATGACTAATAATTCCGTGTTGAAAACCCGGCAGTATGCGAGTCTGAACTCGTTGCAACTCGATGCGACCGGCGCAATTTAATTTACATTCTATTACGATCGAAGAAATATCGTTCTCGTGCATACGTCGAAATTTTTACTTTTTCCGTCGTGAGATTTACGAATTATCGCGAGTGTTGGTTCCCATCGGTAAAAACGTCCGTTATTTTCAAATCATTCATCAAATTTCTTAGCCACGGATATATATATATATATATATATATATATATATATATATATATATATATATATATATATATATATATAAGTGTATACGTATACTATGATCCCGCTGAGGCTAGCATACGGTGTCGGAGGTTCTCAAACGGTGTATAAATACACGCGTTGGTATGTCGAGAAAATGTGATCGTACGAGAATAACTTTGATCGCTTTTCTTTACAATTCGTTTGTTTACTTAATAAATTCAACGAAGAACGTATGATCTTTCGAAATAAGATAGCGTTATCGTTATTGCCGGAAAGCAGAGACGTCGCGTTTGAGAATCACTGCGTGAGCTCGGATATCGCACGGACAACGCGCTCGTGCCCGTATCCGTAGTTTGTGTTAGTGACTCGAGCGCGGGGGAAAGAAGGACTGAAGGAGTGGAATTCACAGTCGCTCGCCCAGAGTCCACACACGCGATTCTGCCGTAAAACGTGTTTGTGCTCGTCCGTTTTTTGTTTTTATTTCTCCGCCTCTCCTTTCGTAAGAATACTATACTATGTTCGGAGCGCGTAAGAGTACGAGAGGCCTTGGACAGTTTTCAGCCGTTCTCTAACAGAAACGGACTACCGGCGTTAACATCGAGCACATTCGCCAACACTTCTCCGTTCGTATATTCCAATATGAGTGTCGCTAATCCATTGAATTTGCCTGGTACGTAATCCTCGTTGTGTCGCAAATGTTAATCTCGGCGAATCGAAGATTTCTTTTTCAGCGAATATCGCTCTTAATAATTGTTACAATTGTACAGGAAGCTTGTCACAGGGCTGTTGGAAACGAAAGGGCTCGGAAGAAGGTAATTACCAACATGTTACACGATATATAACACCCACAGCTCGTATCGCTCTGTCTTATCATAAAATGACAATAAAAATTTGTTTTTTTTTCCGATTTCGTAGAACGAATTTTTCTTTTATCGTATTTTTCCGTATTTTCTCAAATATTCTTGTTTTCGAGTATACAAAGTTCTAGAATAGTCCAAAAAAATTCTACATCTGTTTGAAAAATTCGAGAGAGACTTTTAACCTGTAATTTCTACAAAATTTCAAACATATGAAAAATATTATTGACCTTTTGACCTCAAGAAAGTTTTAATGTTTGTCGCACGTTTGTTTCATTACAAAGTAATTTGGAATACAAATTTACGACCGATTAGCACACATCGAAAATTAGCGGTAGAATAAATTTAATTAATAAATCGACACAAACTAAAATCCTCAATTTCCTTCGCAGAGGAAGAAAATTTGGATTCAAAAGTTAAAAAGGCGAAATACTGGCACGTTATTCTCGAAAGCGAATCACCTCGGCCAACTTCCTCGGACGAGGATGACGAGTCGATTCACAGTGTACAAGCGTTAGAAACCGGTACGATATATTTTGTATATTTTATCAAAACATTTTACTTCATTTTTTTTTTCAAACACGACAAACTTGATTATTGACTTTTTTTTATTTTTTCAGAGTTTGTCCAAGATACTTCCGACACATCTACGCATACGTGGGTTTCCTCGACCGAAAACGTTGTACACGTCGAGTACGAAGTAGCGTCGCTCTCCGGGAACGAGAATCCATTTATCGATGATTTGACGTCTTCGGATCCGGATGTAAATAAGACTTATACATCGACGCCGCTTACGAAAACTAGCGCGTTTCAGATTTCTTACGAAGAGAAGCACGTTTGATATCGGCGCGAAAACTAGCATGTTTCGACTTTTGACACGAAAACTAGCACGTTTCGATATTTGCCGCGAAAACTAGCATGTTTCGGCTTTTGCCACGAAAACTAGCATATTTCGGGCGTGCCAGTTATCGCGGCAGAAGCCGAATCATGCTAGTTTTCGCGGTGAGAGCCGAAACATGCTAGTTTTCGCCTCGAATATCGAAACGCGTTGGTTTTCGCGGTGAAATTAGAAACGTGTTAGTTTTCGTAAGAAATTTGAATCGTGCTACTTTTCGTAAGCAGCGTCGACATGATTTCTTTAATATTTACCTTAATTTTAATAATAACACCGAACCGGAGAGTTACTGGCCAAAGTTATGCCTCGAGAGCGAGGAAGATAATTGCGCGACTCGTTCGTTAAATTCTCCAAAGCTGCACAATCAATTAACGTGAAATTTAACCGAGCGAATTTTTGCCACGTTTCTCTGGTTTCGGCTAAATTTAGGAAAATTGGGAATTCGCGTTTTTAAAACCAACGTATCATGTAGAACAGAATTTTTTATAACGCTCGTAAATATTCTCATCGATCGTGTTAAAATAATCGTTAGTAATTTCAATTTTAATTAAATTACTCACTACCGGATGTTTCGGGAGATTTTAGAAAATCATTCGTTATAATTCGTTGTAATTTCCTTTTTTATAGGATATAATAAGCGCCGGGGTGATCGTAGCCGCGATATGCGATTCCGACGTCGATCTCGCTGACGACAGCGACGATTCGATAAGTTCGAGGGACAGCGAAATAAGTCGCGCGGATTACTGGACCTGCGTACAGTGCAACAACAGCAACAATAATCCATTATTTCGTTACTGCGAGAAATGTTATCAGGTAAGAATAAAATTTATTACCACGAAATCTGATCGTTAAGATCGAGAAGAAATTCTAGAGATAAATCGATTTTTTATTACCATCATTAGATCGAGGATGAAAAAAAATTGCCAACGACACAACTTTTATAGACTTTTCGTATTCTTATGTCTCTCTCAGGCGAGAAAACACTTTTTCCCACCACGTCCAAAGGGCAAAAGACGACGGAAAGTTTCGAAGAAGAGACGCATACGTATGCAATCTTCGGACAGTCAAGAATTAGTCAAAACGGATTCGGGTTTCCTCTCCAGCCTCTGTAGTCAATCGGATCTCAAGGGAATAGAGCCTGAAAAATTGACGAATCTGGAACGTACCGGTCAAGAGACTTCTCTCTCGTATTCTCAAGAATCCGTCGATCTTGGATTTTCCAGTTGTCTCTCGCAACCGAGCTCGAGTCTTCTCTCGCAGCTGGGTTCGAGCACGTTGTCGCAAGACAATTTACCGATAATCTTACAAAACGACGAAAAAGAACGAACGGACAAAATTAATGATAATGGTAAAACTATATTTGGAAGTCAAGAGTCACAGAGTAGCATCGCCACGACCGTGTCTATTGGTGAAACGAACTTGGATCTCTCGGACAGTAGCGACGATGTCGATTTGGTAGAAAAAATCAGATTATCCTCGCAAAAAGCCAAATTGCTCAACGACGCTGAGAATAAATTCTGTCTCGTTTGTACAATCGGCCCGAAAAATGGAGCCTTTGTTCACGGCCGTGATTCTCATATATGCTGCTGTTATCGTTGCGCGATGAAAGTTTGGAAAACTACGAAACACTGTCCGATCTGCAATCGCAAAGTCACGGACGTACTAAAAGCTTATTACGCTTAAAATACTTCGCCGAAGTGTATCGATATTTTTTTAATAGCCAAATATAAGATAACGAAGAGAGAAAAAATAAATTATTCGTACTTTTCGCGGAATGATCTTTCGCTGTTTTTCGCACGGAAACCGCGATAGTTATGTTGTTTTTTTTTTACGATCGTGAATTCGTAAATATCGTAAAGAATTGCATTTTGGGTCAATTTGATCCGGCGCGTTTTCTTTCGTCGATCGTATCTATCCCACTTTGGACGAATGTTTTGGCATTTAATTTTGAGTTTCGGCCAAAAATAACTTTTGGCCCATAAAATATGGATCATGTACTGCAAAAAATGTCTCTACAAAGAAATTGAAAAAATGCATATTTACCGAGATACAACGATTTGAAAAACGCCCCAGGGCTCGATATGACTCAATATGCAATTATAGATCGGCAGCCGAAGTGGGCAGTTTAAGGGTTAATATACTTTGTGGATATTGTGAATAACCGTTTTATAAAAATAAAATGGCGGACGTTCCCTCGGTTTTTTTTCGTCAATAGAAATTTTATAGCGAGGTTACGCAGTCAGAAATTTTCGTACGATACGAATATCGTATTTTTATTCTCGATTTAAAAATTGTGATTATTCGTGTTGTACGGGACATTTCCGATAACGCGATCCTCTAATAAAGTCTTTTTGTACGAAACAAAATGTCGACCCTCTGGGAGTGTCGATAGTCCGGAAGTCGTGATCTACTTCGGCAACTTGGGATAGGTCGGGAGGTCGAAATTAATTTTTTCGTCCAACAAAACTTCATAGGGAGGATATGGAACGGTATTTTTTCCGTAGAACACGAATATCGTATTCCTCTGTTCTCGGTTTGTCGGTCGAAAGTTCAAAAAAATGAATTTTCCCGTTTTTCCCTCCTTTTGACCGGTAAATTGCGACAAACTGGGATTAAAATGACGACGTGTTAGCAACAATTACGGATCGTCCTCGTATAGACATGTACGTTTATTCAACATATTCACCGAAAAGTGGATTCAAACGTTTATAGAAGGAACACAAATTCAAACGTCGATAGAAAGAATACGACCAGTAAATTTCGCGCGTGATTACAAAAGTTTTCTTTACAAGAAACTACCACTTGGTGTCGCGACGGTCGACTGCGACGTCACTCGGTTATTCGGCTTGTAACTCTCATAACCTAAAATCACTCCCCCACTCCCGTTGAGGAAATATAAATCTCGAGCAAATCAATTCAAGACTCGTTTGTTTTCCGCATCTGCGGATTAACGATTATTTATTACAAAGTTAAACAACTTTATCGAGTGTCATACGAGTTTGAAAAATTTCATCCATGTTGCTAAATCGGAGACACGATTCTTAATATTCTTCGCTGGCAAGCGATAACACGCATAACCAAAAAGGAGATACGTGTACGAGTACCAAATGGACGATCTTAGAAGTTTTGTCGAAGACAATATTCGGCTTCATATAATAGCTGTAATATGGGTGCTGTACATCTGGGAATTATACCTATCGTTGCGTCAGGTAATTATCTACAAAATCTACAAATTTCCACTTTTACGAAATTTCCATTTTTCTTTTGTCATTCGCATTGAATATCTCGCGTTCTTCGTTGAAACACGAAGGACATTATGTGACGAATTTTTTATTTTCAACACTTTACATATAATGAAAAAAATTACGAGAATATCATCGAAAATTTGCAAATTACAGTGTTTTTTAATACACAAAAAGCTGTTTAACATTATGAAACATTTAAAAGATATCGATCACAAATTATAATAGTTTCCTGTATAATATTGTAAAAAAAACGCATAGACGATCGCAGTGCGACTGGAAACAATCCACATACTCGACAAAATACACAATAGCGTTATAACGAGCGTCGCCGGTTTAACGCTTCATCGTTTTCTAATATTTCATTTTCAGCGAAAACTGATGCGGAAGATGGAAGTTCGACCGAGTTTTCTGGATGGTATTGCGTCCGAGGATGTGTACCAAAAATCTCGAGCGTACTGCTTGGATAAGAATACCTTTACAAATTACTCCGATCTCTACTCCACCGTCGTGAATACCGTAAAATCACCCTCGTCTTTAAAATAACACTTCGTACTACTAAATTCCAATGATACAATGAATTATTTACATTCTCATTTCTTAGATATTCATCGTTGCATTCTGTTTCCATTATTTCTGGCAATGGAGCATTAGATTAATAGAATCGTTCGGTATGAGCAAAGACAATGAAATTTTAGCCAGCGCCGTGTGTATGTTGATTATGAACATCGTCACCAAATTCACCGGTCTTCCTTTCAAGATATACAATGTATTCGTGGTAGAAAACGCGCACGGATTCAACAAACAGGTGATAAAAAAACAAATCGATACGAAATTGGATAAATTTACAAGCCGTTGTTTATTTTACAGAGTCCTGGCTTCTTCGTCAAGGATCAGATTAAGAAATTCATCGTGATACAAATAATATCTTTACCGTTTCTCTGCGCAATTATCTGGATCGTGAAAAACAGCGGAGACATATTTTTCTTTTACGTTTGGATCTTCACGATCGTCGTGACGCTATTTATGTCGATTATCTATCCCGAAGTTATAGCCCCGATGTTTGACAAATACTCTCCGCTACCGGAGGGTAAACTCAAAGAGAGTATCGAGGCTTTAGCCGCGTCCATTGATTATCCTCTTTATAAAATCTTCATCGTCGAGGGTTCAAAGCGCTCGACGCACAGCAACGCTTATCTGTACGGCTTCTGGAAGCACAAGAGAATCGTTCTTTTCGATACTCTCTTAAAGGGTTATTGCAAAGCCGAGGACGGTACCGTCAAGGAAGATCAAGGATGCGAACTCGACGAGGTTGTCGCAGTTTTGGCTCACGAGCTTGGACACTGGAAACACAGTCATGCGATCAAGTCGTTGCTACTTGTACAGGTAAAATTTTGAACGTTTACACAAGTTGTAAGACAATTTTCCATATTTTTATCATATATTATAGTCATATAAATATCAAAGCATTTATTTCCTCGATTAAGGTAATCGTATCGCTACGCTCTAGTCATGTACCCCTCAACGACTAACGAACAATTTTACAACACATCAAACACTTAGGTCGAAACTTATTTTCGATAAATACATTTTTTATAGACAAAACACTTATTAATTCGTACCTGTAATTTATTGCAGAATTGAACAATTATTATTTTTATTACTTGACTATCTCTTTCTCTCTCTGCATAATCTAAAATTTGTCCGTTGAAACCTGTAAAATTGTTATTAAAATGGAAATCTCACTTGGCATGGAAAATAAGCGAAGGAAAAGTGATTATAATGAAAATTGTGGAAACAACCCTAGTGAACGTCGGATCGTAGATATCAACTGCTTAGCCGATGCGTTATGGTGTTTAAATTGCGGAATTCCACTTTCTCTGCGACACCGTCTAAGCAAGGTGCAATTTGGTATTGCTCACGAAAAATTCGGAATATTGATTTGAATTGCCCGCCGAATGCGGTGTTGTCGCGTTCACGTAGTGTGTGGTAAATATCAAGAAAATTGCGATTATTAGACCGGATATTGATATTATTTGCAATATAGTATAAAAAATATGTCGGTAACCGTACTTTTTTATTTAACCATTAAATAGCTACATACTTGCAGCATATTACTTGAAATTTTTATAAACATCTCATGGATTTTAACCGAGATACGTTCTTTTAAAACAACCGGAAATTGAGTTTTTATACTTATCGCAATAGAGTGCTTCACAAAAATTGTCAATTTCATTAATTATTTTCTCTGAAATTAAGTCGGTAATGAGGCATGAAATTTCACACAAACAAAGATACATACATTGCGAATAGTGTGTACAAAATACATGCAAATCTTATGGATTCAGGGGTAGCCATACGACTACCTTAATAGATCGATCGCGTTTACGAATTTTCCATTATCGTTACGAAAAAATTCACGATGATTAACCCGAGTGAACGATTTTCAGATAAGCTTCTGGTTGAATATACTGCCATTCGCTTTTCTACTTAACTACACTCCAATGTACGTGGCTTTCGGTTTTACGGACAGCCAACCAGTTTTCATTGGACTGATTATTGTCACGATGTATATTTTAACGCCTCTCAATACGGTGAGTTTTATTTTTTTCTGTTCTTTTTCTTATTTAAGATATTTCATTCGGAAATTTTCCAAGGATGAAATTATCCCCTAAATCCCGTTTATTTTGCAGCTGGTGGGCTTTTTGCTTACTATGAACTCTCGACGATTCGAGTTTCAGGCCGATCGGTTCGGCAAACAGCTCGGTCATGCCGAAGCTCTTAAACGAGCTTTAGTCAAACTTCAAACGGATAATCTATCGTTTCCTCTGATCGATAGCCTCTATTCGACATGGCATCATAGTCACCCACCGACACTCGAGAGACTGAGGGCATTGGACAAAGTGGAGTAACAAACTCGTACGTAAACTGTCCCGTAAATTCTGTCTTTACCAATGTTTTGCGAACGGACACACGCCCAATTATCGCATTTTTTCGTAATAAATTTTTCGTACATTAATCCAGATTGTTTGAAAAATATCAACTTCGACAAAGTTCCTTTCTAATCGATAATTACGAGTAAGTGTCTCTTTTTACGCGAATCCCTGCTTATCACATTTTTATCGAAAAAAAACCTTCATATGTCTACAAACATAAAAGAAAAATCACAAATATTTGACAATTGTCTGTGAAATTGCATCGATCCAAGTAGCCGCTGCGAAAGAACCTGCATCGACTTGGTTTAAAAATTCCGCCTGTTTAACGTAACTGGCACGTCCAGTCCTGGGAAATAAAATATACATTAATTCTGCGTTACGTTCTGTAACAAAAATAAGTATTATTTTTATATTACGTCAATTTCCGTTCCCGCTTACTTAGGCTCCATTTTTTTTGTCTCCTCGCTCCCCAGCCATGCAGCTTTTGCAATTTTTTCAACAATTTCACTCACTGGACGCGATGAATTTTTTTCCAGTGCCTCGCAGGCTGGAATCAAAGTGTCCAACTAAAATAACAAGAAAAAAAATCCATACATTAACATTTTATCGACACTAAAAACTGTTTCCGAATAAACTTTCTCACACAAAACTCTTTCATTCCGTTTCAATTCTAGAACGATGCAATTCAACCGTTAATTCGTCTTTAATGACTGAATTCTTCATCGGATATTTCTCACTTTTTTAATCATTAACTTACCGTTCTTATCTTTCGGTTATATATATTATTTGTTTTGAAAATCAATAATTTCACGAATACATACGAGCATTTGATACATCGAACGATTAATTTGATATTTAACGAAGAATCTTTTTCAGAACTGACACGATTTTCTAGCACCCGAGAAACATGAGCCAGAATAAATTATTTTTTCGTTTATAACTCACCATCGTACGATCTCCCGGTCTCGCTTTGCTGTATCTCATGATACCGGCGATTCCACGTTCCCAAACCCTCGCCCAAATTCGATTCCACTCTTCATTTTCGCATTTCATCATCTCGGATGCCGCAGCTTTGAACATAAGACTGTAAATCGCTCCTGACGTACCGCCCATACGTTCCTCAGCGATCCACGAGAGTTCGATCAGTAACGAAGCAGGATGTGAAATTTGCAGAACGTTGAGAGACGCAAGAATACCTTTAGTCACGCGATATAAAATATGTAAAATTAATATTATCCGTTATTTCCGTTATTTCATTTTGTTTTTCAGAGTAAAGCTTCTACCAACCGTCGGCAAGACTTTTGTGCGTGAAGCCACAGTCACCATCGCCGCATCCGCGATCCAAGCTATTTATTCTCTCCTCGTTTTCAATTATTTTCTCGCAGGCATTAGTCAAGCAGTTTCTCATCAAAGTACATTGTTCATCGTTTAATTTTGGGCCAATAATCGGAGTCCTTTTGCGGATTTGTTCTTCGACGTTCGTACGAGCTCTCCGAAGCGGCAAACTGTAGGATCTCCCTGGCCAGCATGGAGCGTCGGTTTCGTCATCGAGACAATCGACGAAAAGATTCTTATTTTCATCGCTCAATCGTAGAATTGAAATATGCATTCCAGCGCTGTCTAGTGAAGTCATCAAAGTCCCTGAGTATATTCGAACGACCTCGATATCACGCGTTCCTGCATACGGATCGATATATGAGACAGACGGATCGGTAAAACGATCGAATGGAAAAATTAAGTTTTCATAAATTGATTAGGAAATTAGGATTTCTTGAAGCGTTATAAATCTTGGGTGAATTAATGAGAACTCACTCAACTGTTTGGCGACTTCGTTAATAACGATTCCTTGCTCCAATTGACTGGATGATCCAAAGTTATTGACAATAACTGCAACGCTGCTGCCATTGATCAAAGACAGTGTCTCGATGATTCGCTCGAGGACGAGAGCTACGATTTCCGAAGCTTTTCTCCACTGTATTCTCTTATATCCTGCCTCACCATGAACGCCCAGACCTATTTCTATCTCGGTCGAAGGAATTTCGAACATTCGAGCCTGCCCTATGTTTTACATATTTCTTTTTGTTTTACAGTAGAACCTCGGTTATCCGAATCTCGATTATCCGAACCCTCGATTATCCGAACGATGACTTAGTTTATCCGAACGCTCAATTATCCGAACTTTGGCTCAAAAGATATATTGTTGCTCGCTGCCACCGCCGTGAGCAACAATGTATCTTTGCGAGAATCGCGAAATACATTGCCGCGACATACGTATTAACGCGAGAACGTTAATATGTATGTCAAATTTGAATAAATACGTATGTATTGTTTTTATGTGATAAGGTATTGTTTATGATCTCGTCCCAAAAAACCCACGTTTCGATTATCCGAACTTTTGATTATCCGAACTAGCCTCGGTCCCAATTGGTTCGGATAATCGAGGTTCTACTGTAATTATTTTTGGATAATTTTCTTTTTTCTTCGACGCTTAAATCGCGTATCTGTTATGTTCGAACGTACCTGGCATCGAACAGGGAACAAATCCAACGCCGTACGTTGCAATATTGTCGGTGACGATCTGTGCAAAGGACGATATTTCAACGAGAGTTCGACCTCTTTCGGCCAGAGCTCCTGCAATTTTAATTACGAATAACAGTCCTACAAGACCTCGTTTTCCAGCACGACCTTGTTCGGCTTTTGGAATGCTACAATCGTCACCAACTATCACATCTGCAATCTGTGCAAAAATGATTATTCTGAGTATTTTTTGAATTGGTATTGATATAATAATACTTTGATTATAGTAATTAATATTTGTTGGAAAAATATTTTCAAAATAGATATTGCAGTGTAATCAAAGTGACGAACCGTCAAACCAGCTTGTCTGGCTTCTTCGATAGCAATTCCAAAATTTAAACAATCCCCTGTGTAATTTGGTATAATGACCAAAACACCTATTGAAAATAATTGAATGACAAATTATTACTAATCTTGTTCTCAATTATCAATTGATAATTTCGATCGTATGTTCGAAATAGTCGATTGATTTTCGAAAATAATCGATTGTCGATCAATTTGTATTTTTACATCAGTGATATTTTTATAGATTTGTTTGAATGATTCCATGAATTTACGTTTGTTTAAAGATATGCCGAAAATACTTTTTTTCTAATTAACATATTACTAAATTATTGATATTCATCGGTGATAACTTTACTGATCAGTTTTCAATCAATCAACTGTTTCGCTGCACGAAAAATTATAATTTTTCGAATTAACCGTTGTTTTGCCGGGAAACGCAGTTGAGCGCGTGCAATATGTGATTAGGAGGTGGCGCTGCGAACACAGATCCGGCAATGGCGGCAGTCAACATTCCCGCACCTACGAATCCTGTGCAAATAAAATTAATTTTTTTTCAATTTATACTTGTATATGAAAAGAAGCACCTAATGGCGTAATCAGCATCAAGTTTCGTGTTCGTCAATCTTCTCATAAATAAAATAGGAGTTTATATTTTTAATCATAAATAACCTGCTGCGAACGGTTCGTGTCCGCTTCCTCCGCCGCATATAACAGCTACTTTGCAGCCGCGATCGTGCCACTAAAAACAAATGAGTATTTCCCGTTTTCTTGCATCTTTCGCCCAATTAAATATTTAATTTACTCACGTTCAAAGACAATGTCACTCGTTTCGAGGCGTGGTAATCGAGACGGGGATACGCGCAACACAAACCAGACAAAGATTCCGTTACCGCTGTATTCGCATCGTTAATAAACTGTTTTGTTGCCATTTTCGAATATTTCCCTTTTTATGCATATACGCAAACGTTATGAAAATAAGCGAAGCTGTGCAATTTGCAACGCTTCGAATCTTTATGACCACAAGTATGCAAAAGAGCTACGCGTCTGTTTAGTTAACTGATGTAATGAACATTTGACCTTGAATATGGCTAAAGGGTCATCAGTTGATAAGAGCTCAGACGGAATTTGTTGCATTTCGTCAGAGATTTTTCCTCGCGTGTTCATTCGAATGCGTTTCAGTGAAACTCGACAATTTGGCATCGTTTCCATTTTTTCAACGAATAATTCCTTCGTATCTAACGATACGCGTAATGTGGAAAAGTAGAAAAATATTTGTGAATCGATCAATTTGTGAATTCCAGCGGGTTTTTTGGGGAAACCGCGGCAATAGAGGTCAGCAGGGAATGATGATCACTTTTTTCGAAAAGTATATAGTCATAGCTCTTGCCACAAACTTAGTTCAACACCTAATAATTACTTTTCTCAATACGCGCCCATCGGTTGTCACATTTTTTCTTAATTACGTATGTTTTCGGGATAACGTTGGAACATAGGGAAAAAAAAGAAATCGCGCGAGGTTCGGAATCTAAAGATTCGTGTTTGAAATGTGGAACGAGAGGTTATGTCTCGAAGTTGTGATGACGATTCTCAGCGGTTAAATGTGATGAAATACGTGATAAGTAAACAAGTAAAAAACGAAAGTGTCCAAAGTTTATTTCTTTACTGCACACGGGCACGCGCTGTAATTAAAGTTCGTAGGTACTTCGATCCCTAAATCGACACAACGAATGATAAATCATGGATATAATTGTACAATTGAACAATCAAACTGCCGGCAGAGATAAGATGATAAGGTATGTGATATGCTGATATATAAATACAAAATTACTCAATAACGCTCTACATATACATTCTCATAAAAATACTGAAAATCACGAACTTCGCGATACTCGATACTTTTAGCACGTTCTCGACATAAATAGTAATACGCAACTTCAAAATTTGCCACTCAAACGAAAGACGAGTGTATCGATATAAGAATAGAAATTGATTCAACGATTTGTTCTGAAAACTTGAAAATATAACTCCACATTTTTCATATACGAAAATTAAAGGTTATGTTTCACAGAAATCGATAACAAAAATATCCAAATCATTCGTAAACAAATTTTTTTATATAGCCTCGTTCATATTTTTCCGTCATTATCATAGGAGCAAACATTTGGCCAGAATTGCGCAAAAACTCGCGTAGTTAATTTTACTGGCGTTTAAACAAAAATTATTGCGGTTCCGGCCGTAATTCAATTTCTATTATTTTAGGCTACTCCAGTACTGCGCGCGAGCTGGCTGGTACTATTCGCAGAGTAGTCGAACAGGCAGACGATCCTCGGATGTGCTCAAAAGTTTGGAATACACTTTCAGCTCTTTTAGAAAATGTAACTCTCGCACGTTTCTCCGTTCCGACGATTCTCTTACCGATATCCATACACGATCGCTTTATTTTCAGTACTACACTTCGGACGATGTCTCGACAGTCTGTACTCAGCTCTGACCGTAATGAAATATCCCGACTTAGCGGTCAGAGTGACAATGACCCTGTCAAGAATCACAAATGCTTTATTCCTCTTAGCCGATCACGTTATATGGCTGAGTAGAGTGGGAGTTATGAGGGTAAATTTGGAAAAATGGACGTCGATCTCGCATCGTTATTGGTTATTCAGTATTACGATGAATCTCGTCAGAGACGCGTATGAAATTATCCAAGTTTTGGAACGACGAAACGATAGTCGCTCCTCCCAATTTACTCTTCGATCGAAATACGTCGCGACGGAGAAGTGCAGAGCTTTAATATCGTTGATAAGTCGCAAAGACGTTCTTCTGGACACGATAAAAAATGGCTGCGACTTATTCATACCTCTATCAGCTTTGGGATACGCGAAATTCAGTCCAGGCGCCATTGGTTTGCTTGGAACTGTGTCCTCTGCTATCGGACTTTATTGTATGGTTTATCCATTATTAAAATTACCAGCTTCGTAATATAATTCGATAAATTTTGTCCCTTTTTTGTTTTTATAATTAAGACAGGGGTCGCGTACCGGTATACGAACAAATTATATCGTTATTCTAATGTTGAGAATATTTATTAAACATTTCGTTACAAAAATAATTCATCGTTCTCTCATATTTCAATCGTGTAACTTTTGTTTCGCTCTGAATTTCCTATTTATCTTTTCTAGAATCGTACAGTTAATTTTTTCGAAAATTGCGAAATTCCGTGGTAAAGTTGTATTTATTTTTCAGATAACGAAAATATTTATAGATAAATCTTATAACGAAAATCAGTCTTACGGCAAAAATATCTTTATCGGAGTTTCATACTTGGATTACTTGGTTGGATATAAATTCCTGATCTCTGTTCCAAAGAGCTTTGCAAATAACGTTCATATGATACGAACAATCGAGTATTTCCGGTCTGCTCGTGGATTTGTTGGTATCCATTTTGATAACTTTGATTTTCCATCTTTCCTCGAATTCTTTGACTTGATTATCCGTTATCGTCATTGTCGTAAAAGCCTGGTATCTAAAAAGAATAGAGAAAACGATCGTCGTGAAATTTCGAAAAAATTATATTTACGAAAGAGTCAATAGTTCGTACTTCGTGCCAATGACAATATTGGCTGGATTTTCGGTCGTACTCGTCAGGGAATTCATGAGATAAGGTATGTCTCTGAAGCTCGCTGCATCGTCGAACGAGAATACCGAGCATACGCCATCGACTTTGTCTTTACAAGCCTGCGGCGATAGTGGAATGCGTTGGTTAAAAAAATTCACACGAAACCTTTTTCAAGGTACTTTAGAAAACAAATTACTAACTGGCAAAATGTGATTGTATTTTTTTATACTGTTCTCGGATGTATCCCAAAATTGTAGTTTGAAGAGTACGACTTTGTCCCATATTTTAACTGGCCAAAAAATGGTCGTTTTACGAATTCCATTAGTCTCCGAATATCCACCGTTTTCACCGACGATTCCTGACAAACGATTGACGACCGAGGTTTTTCCAGCTCCGGGTCTACCGATCATGAAAATTTTGTACGTTACTTCCTCGATCGAGGACGGTAGAGCAGGTCTTTCCAGAATTCCTAAAATTGTGTATCCTTTTGCAATCTTCCTCATAATTTTATGACATCAATTTTTTTGTTGTATATTATTCACCATAGAATCGTCTTTTTTTCGTAGTATGATCGTAGAAATGATGAAGCAACGTTTCACCCGCTGCTGAACTCAACCAATTCATATTAATAGCGCTGCTCATTATAATTTATTTTCTTTATCCTAAAAACTTGATTATTATCATCGAAAAGTTGTATAAAACAGTTTTGAGGCTATGTTGACGTTTCGCGGTTTGCTCTCACTCTTGCTGGTCGTTGGCAAACAGTTTGATACGAGACATTCTGGATTCGGGAGAATGTCTGAAGGGCGACGGTGGCGGCGCCACCGTGAAATCGAAGCTGTTTCCACTTGCCACCGATATCTTACCCACTTCTGTCAATTCAGTACGCTCGCGGTAAGTTATTTTAATTTAACGACATTTATTTCATTCGATATTCTACGAAAATGTTTAAGAGTAAGCGCATGACGTAATATACAGTTTGAAACACGAGGTAAATTTAATGATTATTCACTGAGAGGTTCAAATTTTGAACACATTTCTGTCCTAACTTGAATTCAAGGTCGGTAAGTACTAAAGATTGAAGGTTATCCGTTCTGACCACTTCGAAAACGCAATTCGCAAATTCTCCTCTATGCCGCAACCGATTTTTATGAAATTTGGCTTAATCAATTAAGAATTATGGCAACAAATAGCTACGCTACGTTTTATAGCAATGAACCATGTGGTGTCGAAAAATTTGCGTATCCTGTTCGCCGCTAACGAGCGGAAGGTTCAAAAAAACAATTCCTATAATACTTACAGGACATATTTTTTTTACTGACTTTTCAGCGACGTTATTTTTTTTTATCGTTTCTGTTACTCGAATTTCGATTGGTTCGAACTCTCAACTTAGGGAAGAAATTAAAACAAAAAAAACAGTCGAACGGTTCTGAAAAAAATTCGAATTCCGAGCTTTCCTATGTAAACCGGTAAGAATCGGTATAGTGCAAACGAGTCTCTAAAAAATTTCATTACACATATATTCTCCGAGATTTCACACTCATATATATATATCCATCAATTCACCATGATCGATGGATAACTGAGGACATCCGGAAGGATAGATGGCTCAATTTACTCACTTTCCTCTCGTCCACTTTGGCCGTTCTCCCTTTCTCTCTGTCTTTCTCACTCGCTCGCTCTTGCCCGTGGCAACAAAAGATAATTAAGATTTTGCCCCGGTTATTCGGGCACATGGCAGAGAAGAGGAAAAGAATTCTGAACAGCCGAGGTGCTATGAAAATGGAGCAGGGAAGGGGGCTCTATGAAAAAGAGAAGTGAAAACAGAGCCACGCACACGTATACAAAACGATAGAGATAGAGAGCGAGAAAGAGAGAGAGAGGAAGAAGGTGGTAGTGGTAATTCTGTCACGTCAATTTTACGGTCTCCCTTTTTCACTACCTCACGAACTGGTGCATGGCTTACGGTATATAATTGGCGTAGAGCCCGGAACGATCGAAAAAGAATTCTCTTTCTCCGACGCTGTTACAGTTCTCTCTCTCTCTCTCTCTCTCTCCACCCACTATCACCTGATATCGAATAGTATCGCGTTATATGCAAATTTGACCCGATAGACAGATTGATGATAGTTCGATCTATTCGCGAGAGGACGAAGCGACCCGAGAGATAGAGAAGGAAATGTGTGCCCCGGGTGCGAAGCGTGACGACCGAGTAGCGAAGAGGCTTCGATGAATATTACACTTCTCCCTGAAAACCATTTCCATCAGCCCTTTGCGATCGCGAGCATCGAAATTGGAATTTTACCGATCATTGGGACGGCGTCCTATTCTATATAGATGATCGGTGGATACCTTATTCATACGTCCCGTTACTAACGGCGCCCGGCAAAACCATTTCGACCACGCGGTTCCCCGGACCATACTCGAAATGCGAAACGACATGTCTCTCCCTGCTTTTAAAAATCGTTCGTCCAAGATGGGCCACTGGTTTCTCATCTCGCGATCGTCTTATATTAGGGAATAAAACCCGTCTAAAAATCACTCGCCTAACAAGAACGGCTTGATTTAGTACTTTGCGACAATTTTCAATATTCGAACGAGATACAACCGATAAAGTATATTAATCGTGTTTTATTTGATTTTATGGGCTGATAAACGTTTGATAGATTTCATTTTGAGACATGGAAAACGAAAAATAATCATTCCAATACTCCTCCACTTTTCTCATTTAGAATAAAGATCGAATTTCACTGAATTTTTATGCGTAAACGTTCTTGAACGAACAATTGAAATAATCGCAAAATCTACTTTACGATCGATCTTTAAATAATTCAGAAGATAAATTGATAAATCTCCCTAATTTCTTGTGGTCGATATTACGTTACGAAAATTAGCAAAAAGCTGGTACGCGATACAAAGCGTAATCGCGCTCCGTTGAGGGATTTCGACCCTCGAAAACAAAAGCCGGATCTTGAATTAATTTCGTTTTTTCTTGTCTTTTTCTTCTCATTTTTTGTTTGTCGCGCTCGTAAAAAAAGGCAGCCGTTCCTTTGGCTCGAGAGATAGAGAGACGCGAGAAAAAGTGGCGAAGGTCGGGTTTCGCATTATAAAAAGCCATTATCGCGCTCATTGATTAATCATATTTCTCAAACTTGACGCAACCCCTTCGCGACCCTGTCACCCAACTAAGGAACGGATATCGGTCGGAGAAACTCCGTTTTCTCTTGCCACACGGGGAGAAAAAAAAGCTTTTAGTCGTCGCACCTAACGTGGTACTCGATAAATTATCCAACGTTCGGTTTCGTCTAACGTCAAGTCTTCTTCGCCTAGATCGACGATATATATTATCATATCTTATCTACTAAACTTAAACAACAACAACAACAAAAACTTCAAGATTTCGATATCTTATTTTTTCTACTTCCCTAAATTAATTATTTCAACGAACGAAAAAACAAAACAAAAGTATTCCAATATCTTTAAGTAAAAATAATTTTTTTCGTCGATCACAAATGACCCAGCGATATTTTACCATTGGGCTTGCCGTGCGACGAAACAAAATGTCGCTAACCCGATGAAATCGTGAGAAACCCCAAACCATCAACGTTTCGTTTCGCCTCAACGACGAGTCCCAGAGACAAAAGTCTCTCTGTATACAATTCCGTATATTTCATCGTACATAATACATAAGCACTTTGCGAGTGCGAGGGTAGGGGTGGTAACACTGATATATTGGTATACGAGACAAGAGGTATATCGAATAACAATGAGGACTAACTAGACGGTCTCGGCGTTAGGCGATGTTGATACCTTAACCGTTGAAAACGAAATGTACAACGCGCAACACCCACACCTCACATCTGCGGTGGAGCGAGCGACGAGGGACCGAAAAGATTGTCTCGCGACGAACGACGATAGGAAGCCCTTTACGAGAAGACGATTTTTCAATACTTATAGGATGGTAGAAAGCGAGCGGTTTGAGAAGAGGGGGTGGAGGAGGAGAAGGAGGGAAGTGGGAAGTGGATGAAAGCTTCAACGGACTTTATCGTCGCTCTTTTCCCAAATCCTAAAATCACGACAAAGTGGTATACCAAGATATTTTGGGATCTAACGGGAGAGGGAAAGATTGGATAGTTAGCGTTAAAAGTGCACGATAGGATTTGCCTGTGTAGAGGGAAAGACAAATAATTCCGCAAGGATCAAGAGAACTGCTTATCGCGCGAAATTACGTTTGCGGATGGATCGAAAGATAATCGTTAAAATTTCGTGTTAATTGGCGTTGGTGGGTTACGACGAGAGAAATTTTATTTTATCGGGTTGGCGTGGCAATATCATTGATCAATTACGAGGGTTTTGAAATCTCACGCCCAACAAGAATATCACCATTATAATGCAATGTCGTTTGAATTTGTCGGTAAAAGCTCGAAAAAGTGAATTTGTACGTAAATTACAAAATACCGAGGTTATATTGGTGATATTCTTGTTGCACGGGAGATTTCCGATTCCGCAACCTCCAATTGAAGCCTTTTTGGATGAAAAATTTTTTTCACCCTGGTCACGTGCCGATATCGATATTCGTGATTTACTTTTCTGACTTTGGGGGGTCCGGAGGGGGGTCAAATTTTTTTTTCACCAAAAACACTTTGTTGGGTCAGTTTGGAATCGGAAATTTCCCGCGTAACACGAATATGATGATTTGAAGACGATCTGGAGCAAAACAAAATTTGACCTCGTCCTGGACCATTTTTTTCACATATCCCACCCTGTGGGTCCTGAAAATGGCGATTTTTAAAGAGCCGCCACGGCCGCAAAAATTGAGCTATCCGGATGTTCCTCGGCTCATTCTTCGCGTCTTGGCGAGCTCTTTGAAAAGTTACTCGTGAAATTTTCTGTAGGACGAACGAGAACGGAGGTAGAGCATCACGAAAAGTCCATTTTTCGACCATTCCTTAATTGGATAAATCATTATTTCGGGTTTTTTGCGTTTTTCTCCTGGAGTTTTTGAGATATCGAGCAAAATAACGTCATAATCTTCATCAGCGGGAAATTTCCGATTCCGTAACCTCCAACTGAAGCCTTTTTGGACGAAAAAATAATTTGACCCTCGTCAGGAAGGAGTCAAAATGTTGTTTGGTCCATAAAGACTTTGTAGGGTGGTTTCGGAATCGGAAATTTCCTGCGATAGGTTGCTCCAGATTGTACGTCACGGCCCGTCACGTAACTGCAACGGTACGTACCACCACCGGTACGAAAATACCTTCAAGTACCCGTATATGGATTTCAGTGGGAGTGTACGTACCAGGCGGTAACAATCTACACGTTCCAGCAACGTAGCTGAACAGCTTCGACTGGGCGCTCTTGTAAATGTCAAGTCATTGCCGGTATGTGGCGTTGCCGTTACGAGACGGTCCGTGCCGTATAAACTGAGACAATCTTAAGTCCGTGTCCTTGGATACCACACATTCATAGGCAAGATGGATTGAGCCTCTTTTACTTGTGCCGCGGACTCAGTTGCTGCAAATTATGCAGTATATCCAGTCTGGAATATGATGGTAGAACCGGAAGTCATATCTACTGAGGTAACCAAGGTTGTTGTCCGCATCTTCTTGCGCTTCTTTATTCCCTTCTTGCGGACTAAATTATTATGGTTCAAATATGTGCGCTGCGAACACATTTAAACCGTATTTTGGAGCTCTATAAAAGTTGCCCCAAGAACTGCCAGATACTCGTAATGCCAATGTAACCCCGTTTTACGATAGTCGAGTAAATATCATTCCATTTTCATTAAATTTCGTGTTAAATTTATTTCATGATAAGCTCGGTACAATATATACATATTTGAAAATAATACAGATATACAGTGGGTAATAAAATAATTCAAACATATATTGGACGACGATATAATGAAAATATAAATATTTACTTCCTTGAAACATATGTTTGTTGGTCGAGAAACCTAATGTTACCTTAATCGGGACGAAAATTGTCGTGGTACTTGGTTGAATCGACGACGAGTCAGATTCTCACGGTGGTGTTTATCGGCTTTTCGCAAAAATAATATTTCTCCCTCCGTAGTTAAGTCAATGATACTCTGCATACTCTCACGTTCTTTTTCCCACATCGTTAATCGCGATTTACGATGGTGACACCCCGTGAGCCGTTTGACGATCGTTTAGATCTCTTTGCGGCGTGCGAGATTCCGATTGTGTTGGTACGAGCTTTCGTAGGACGGAGAACGAGAGAGAGATAATGAGTGAGTGAGAGAGGGAGAGAGAGAGAGAATTATAGAATGAGAGAGACGGAGAGAGAATAAGGGAATGAGAGAGAGGGTGATTTTGTGGTCGTCCATGGTGTGTATCATCGTCCGATTCATCGGTCCGTCCGTCCGGCTGGAGGGTGAGCGAGCCAGTGAAGCAAATCCCGTGTGTGGTGACACGATGGTCTGCGAGAGAGAGAGAGAGAGAGAGAGAGACTCCGGTCTGTAGAGATGCAGCACGCCGGCGCTGCTGTCCCCGCCAGTGGACGGTCCAGCAAGGGAGCGCCAGAAAGCGTAATAGAGAAGGAGAGACCGAGAGAAAATGTGAGAGAACGAGACAGAAAAATGCTGAGCGTGCGAGCGAGAGAAAAAGCATAGGAAAAAGGCAAAGAGAGGGAAAATACTAGAAGCATGCAAGAAGAAAAAGGAAACGGAACGAAGAAGAGGAGAGAGAATGAAAACGAAGGAAAAGGGGCGAGAGCGAGAGAGAGAGAGAGAGAGAGAGAGAGAGATAGAGAGAGGGAGTGAGTGAAAAAGAACGAGAGAGGAAAAGAGAGAATATGAAATAGAGCAGGGGAGAGAGCATGAAAGAAAACAGAGACGGAAAAGGAGAAAGAAAGAGCGAGCGGGAAAGAGAGAGGGAGCGAGAGAGCGAGGCAAAGAAACAGGGTGAGAGAGAGAGGAAGGGGGATGGAGTAGGTTAAACAGAGATGGAATGATTTTGGAGCAAGCATAAGGATACCCGAGGCATGCGCGGTCCTATCATATTGATCTCGCCATAGTAACGATTCCCTCCATCGCCTGGTTCTCTGTGTGGATGCTGGCACGCACTATAGCTGGAGGGGTGTACCGCATGGTATGTACCATACAACCTTCTCCCCTTCTCCCCTTCTCTCTCTTTTTCTCCCTCTATCTCGTTCTCTCTCTCTCTCTCTCTCTCTCTCTCTCTCTCTCTTTCCTCTCTTTCTCCCTGTATATCTTTGTTCGTCCCGCTCATTTTTGGAAAATTCATCCCTTTGGTAGTCGTAACCGGTGTCGTCGTTATCCTCATCATCTTTTTCGTCTTCCTCGTCTTCTTTCACGATCTTCGTCCTCAGTCCCGTCCTTCTCGTCTTCTTTCGTCTTCATTTTAATCCCGACCGTCTTCATTCTCGTCCTCGCCGTTGTCCTCTTCGACCTCGACGTTCTCTTCGTTCCTCTCGTTCATCCAATTCTCGTCGTCGTCGTATTCGTCGTCGGCCTCGTCTTCGTCGTCGTCGACGACTACTCTCACGTTCGCCAGCCCGTCGACGACGAGTCTACGTGGGCCGTGAACCACCACCAGGCACCAAATCACTCCATCCCCCTGCCCGTCCTCTTCCCACCGCCACCCCAGCATCCCAACAGCAGCATCCAGCTACAGCAGCACCAGCAGCAGCAGCAGCAGCAGCAGACAGAATCCCAACCTACGGGGAGAGAGAGAGCGCGATACCGAGAGAAGAAGGGAGAACCAGAGAGAGAGAGAGCGAGAGAGAGAGAGAGAGAGAGAAAGACAGATCGACAGACTGAGAGCGAGAGTGGGATGAAAAGAGAGAGAGAGAGAGAGAGAGAGAATGAGCGAGTGAGGGGAAAACTACAAAGCGCGAACTGCTGCGCTCTGCGGCTAAATGAATATCAGTCCAGCGTTGATCGCCGGCGAAGGCGGATCTTCGTTGTCGTAATAAGAGCTACTAGAATTATATTTTAACCCGTGCGAAATAGAAGAGAGAGAAAGGAGCATCGAGCAAGCGAAACGCCATTTTCACACCGTTTAGAGACAAGCGAGAGAACCTTAACCGGTAATACACACACGAGCTATAGACGAGCGCGCGCCGCGAGAATCACAAGAGCCTGCAAAAAAAAGGACGAGAGTGAGAGAGAAAGGGGGCAAAAGCAAGAAAAAAGAAACAGAAGAAAACGACAGTCGAGCTCCGGTTAGGGAGAGAAAGCGAGACCGAGAGGAAGCAGGGAAGAAAATATTTCATACGAGACAAGAAAAGTGAACAAGGGAGAAAAAGAGAGAGAGACAGAGAGAGGTTCGTACATTGGCGAGTAGGAAGAACAAAAGAAAGAACGGTCAGTCGTCGAGGCCTGGGAAAATCTCGCGGGTGTACCCATGAGTGGCTGGATCTTCGTCCAGGACTCGTCCAGGATTTCGCGATCGGGGCCGGAAGTCGGTATACGTGGGTGAGCAAGAACCACGGACACGGTTACGATGCCACCAACGGTAACGTTCTCAGCCTCGATTCGATTCACGATTCACGTACTCGCTGACTCGTAGCGACGTTGAGTGTGTTGTGTTCCGATTAATCGTACGAAAAATAAAAACAAAAGCAAAAAACACAAAACGGTTAAATTCCGTAATTTTTACGACGACGATTGTTTTTTTATTTTCTCGTTATATCAACGATCGCGACAGTAATAGTCTCTCGTATATTTCGTTAATTCGTCAATTTTGTCAACGCGCGTAAAGTGAACGTAAAGTGCAGCACGTCGTTTCGTGGAGTCGATACGGGGGTAGTTTCGGAGGGTAACGACAAATACACAAAAAGAAGAATTCGTCAGTATCAAGTGGTTTTTTTCATGTTGTGAGAGACACGAGAAGAGAAAGAGAGAGAGAGAGAAAGATCGAAAGATACACAGGAAAAGGGGTGAATCGAGAGGGAGAGAGTGTGCGAAAGAGAGAGAGAGAGAGAGCAAAAAAAGAGAGAAGCTCGTTGGAAGCTCGACGTATGACAAGGAGGGCGGTACGTTCGTTACTGCCAGTGGCTCGTGGGACGATGTCGATGCCTCATGATGCCTCGAGGAGACGTAGCAGGAGCGATAAGTAACCGGTGGTGCGTCGAATCATCGATAGACGAATTATCATCAAACCCATCGACGTCGACGCGCGTTACGTTTACGTCGACGTTGCCAAGGTGGCAAACTCGTGATACTTCGATTCGCACGTTCGTCGAAGCGACGAGACACAACGGATCATTAAAGTGCGAGAGGTCATCGCTGGATCTCGATTTTTCGTCCTCGTCCTCGTTCTGGGTCACGTGTCATCGTCAACCCGGATAAACGAGGAAATTTTCATTCCTCGCTTTAAGAAAAAGGACCTCGACCGGTTCGGGGATCATCAACGGGCGGAGGAGAAGGGACTTGTTGTTGTTGTTGTTGTTTCGTTTTTCTTTCTTTTGTTTTCTTGGTTTCTTGTGAACGCAGAGCCATTGTCGAGAACAACGAGAGAGACAGGAGGGTCTATCGCAAAATGAGGGAAAGCTCGTCGATCGTGCTCGCTCATAAAGCATCGATTGACGCATTGTCGTACTGGTTAATGATCGTCGTCTCCGTCGTCTTCGTTGTTCATCAACGTACGTTCTAGGCAACTGCCGTGTGCAGGTGACCACGTGACGACGAGGGTAACCAGCACACACGGGGCTCTCTACGAGGCCCCCCTCTCTCTCTCTCTTTCTCTCTCTCTCCCTCTCTCTCTCACTCTCTCTCTCTGTCTATCCCTCTCTGTCCTCCCAATCCTACTTTTCCTACTTCTCCCACTCTCGTCCTCCGTCACTCTCTCTCTCTCTCTCTCTCTCTGTCTCTCCCACCCTCCCTCTCTCTCTTTCTGCTTTTTGTTTCCGAGAACCTACCCTCTGTCCTCCAGTATACACACACCGGTTACAACGCCAACCGTTGTAACGAGAGAAAATGAAACGCTGCTGGACCCTCATGGTGGCGATCGCCCTTGCCGCATCGGGTGAGTCATTCACCAGTACAATTAACGAAACGATATTATAAACGAAAAAGCAAAGGAAAAAAATAACGCCAAAAAAAAAGAAAAAAAACAACAAGGAAAATGAAGAGAGTGAACAAAAAATCTCTATATATATATATATGAGGAAAACTAGCACCTACCCCCTTTACGATCATGAAACACCACACATCACAATTGGATACACGCGATTTTGTGTATTCCGCCTCTATACGATGTGTTTTTTTCGTTGATTTCTTTTTTGCTCGATTTTGTTTTTATCTCGTACGTTGTGGCGACGAGCAATCCGCGAGAATGATACGAGACTTCGTCACCGATAACGACTCTACAACCACTGACATCGGATAATGTTTTAAAGTGGCAAACAATTATCTCTTTTTTGTTGTTATTTTTGTTTTCATCTTTCGAGCTTGAGCACGCGTGAAACGATATTTGTCCGAAATAGAATGAAATTAATAAAAATAAAATTGTTTCCATCGGTTATAAGGCACGTCGAAAGCGTTACGTTTGTCTCGTTCGTGTCGATTATTATTTTTTTTCTGGTCGAGCTTTTGAATTAAACGTACGACATTAATAATCGAGAATGTGCTTTTTCTTTTAGTTTACGTATAGACGTTGCCCCGAGCGAGAATAAAAGGGAGATGGTTAAGATCGATTTGTAAATCCATCGATAGCGATTATGTTTCAACGTGATTTCGAATGCCGGATAAACGAGACTCGCGAGTAAAAATGTTGCGCGGTAGGTCTTGAAATACACGCGCACTACGGTTTATAGGACAGTCACGGTTCACTACCCACTACCACGTCAGAATGCTTTCTCCGAGTCGAACTTGCAGCTGCAATTCGATATAGCCGGGGTATCTTTATTTCAAACTGAATTCTCCGAAAACGTTCGCCTATGGACGATTTTATACCGAGACTGCAATTCTGGCGAGACAGTTTCGATTTAACGTTGCGAATTCTCGATAGCGTCTTACGTACATTCTAGAATTAAACGATTCTGTTTTCTCGAAATTTTTGCTCGCGGGTATCGCCTTTAAGACGCAAATTATCCTAGAATATTTGTTCTTATCAAATAATCGAACAATTTTGCGAAACGGGCTTGAAAAATAAACAAATTAAAAAATATTCCGTTGAATTAACTTTAAACAAAATGTTTCAAAAATACGTAAAGTTAAAAAATCGTTCTTACAACAAATTTTATTCTCTCTCGATAAATAAACTCGGAATTATTCGGGCTACGAAAAAAAGATCATCGGTCGAATATTTTTTGCGTCGAGATTAATAAAGTGGGCAAGTTTATGGATCAAAATAAAAATCTATATATCGATGTATCGAAAGTACCGATATCCGTAGAAGTTGCTGACCAGTCCGGTTTAACATCGGGTTACATCACTGCAGCGCCTTGACCCGCTAACATAGAGACAGCGCGTCTGACTAGTTAACGCCGCGACTACTGCCGTCGCGAGGACAAAATAGAATTACCGTCTGACCATCGCGCGGGCGCGCGAGTGTTCCGTGCTCCCCTGACCCTCTGAATACTCTGTCGCGTCGGGTATTACGTGTCTCTTCTACCTGTGGATATTCGCAAACGCGTTATCCGGCATTTCGAATTTTTATCTATGCTCGACTCGTTAAAAATCGTTACGACCGTCGCTTTATTTTATCGTTCGGTTTTGTTTCGTTTTCTCGTTTTTCTTGTATTTATTTATTTTTTACACACGAGTAAGCGTACGTTCGCTTTTGCACGCGAGCCTGTATATTTATCAGTCGTACATATCTGTTGCTTCGATTCATCGAAGCTCGTGGATCGCGATATCAAAAACGCGGACGAGAAAAAAAAAGGAAAAGAGAAACGTACCGATCGTTTCGAATTATCATTTTTTTTTCTTCTAATTGTTATTATATATTATTATACGTACACGCGTTTAGAGGCGCATACACACGTATGTATACAAATGCTGACATATATATTACTCTATGCCCATCATATATTATTATTATTATTAAAAATAACGAGAGCTAAAAAATATCGATTAAATACTGAAATGTTGTAAAAGCGTGGATACGAAAAAAAAAAAACGAAAATACGAAAAACACGAAAACGGGGCATAATGCCTCCTGGCGTGAAACAAAAAATTGGCCGGTTTTTCATTGTCGCTTTTTTATTTCGCCCCGCCGTCTTTTTTTGTCTTTTTTTTTCCACGGTGTGTGTTTTTTTAAAATGCATAATATATAAGCGCGCGCGCACACTAACGTACATGTACATATGCATAGATACGCGTGTGTATCTACTTACGGGTTTCCTTTAAATATATACATATATATACATATATTTACATATATTTACATATATATATATATATATATATATATGTATAGGCAGAAATATTTTTATATGATACATGGTTGAGTGCGCGCGCGAATTCGCGCTTGTGTGACTGTGTGTGTGTGAATGCTGAATGATAATTATTCGACGACGGTGACCCACATCTTGCGTCTCATCACTTTATATATACATATATTTATACGTATATTCACGTGTGTTTTCACGTATATATACTTATATATATGTATATTTATCTGTACAATGATACCGTAGCACATATAACGGTATACATGTATGTATATATATTTATATATATATATATACATATATATGTATATATATCTATATAAACGTTCTCGTGCGATGGGTGATTTCTCTACTGCGATACGTAGCACTTTGGTACACACACGTATACACAATCGCGTAATATCTCTCTCGCAGTCTCACCGGCTTCTCGAATACTCTCATTGCCATTATACCATGAATATACACATATATATACGCATATGCGTATATATGACAATTTTCTACGAGCCTAATATCTCTCGATGTCTCCTGCGTCTAATATCTATATATCCATCTTCATGTGTATATATATATATATATATATATATAGGTTTCTATCAACTAGCTGTCTCTATTAACCAGCGTCTACAATCTATGCAGGCAGGTGACGCAGTAGCGAGCAATCGGGGGTAACGAGGATCTTGGGGCTATCGGGGGTCAGTAGGAGTTCAGTAATTTTGACGATAGGAAAAGTATCCCATTCCTCTTTTTCAAGAACAGTCGTAGGTAGAAGACTCGTTGTTGTTAGTGAGGGTCGTTGTACAAAAAAATCAAAAATAATGTAAAAATCGAGAAAACTCTATTTAATTCCACAAAATTCATCATTCATTCAACAGCATTTTCATCTCGATCAAATTCTCTCGTTTAAGAATTGTGAGTTTTCACTTCTTGCCTGTCGTTTTCCTCCCCAGAAATAAAACAAAAAACAAAAAAAAAATTTTTTTAAAACAAGAAGAAAATTGATATTTTCACAGACGATTTTTGTTCTCGTAGGTGACCCGTATTATTCACATTTCTCGTTCCCTATATTTGACGCCTGTAACACATAGTTACGGATACTCTCGTGTATCGACACGAGAGCGTAACTCTCGTGCGGGTTGGTTTTACGCACACTGCGCGCAGCAAAAGCTTCTCCCTCGCTCACCCCATCTCGCTTCGTCTCACTTTCTCTTTCTCTCTCGGACTCTCTCGTGCATTATTGAACGTGACAGGGTAAAGGAGCGCGAGATAGGCTTGCAATGGGACATACGGAATACACACAGTCATATATAGACACGAAGAGACCGAGCGAAGGAACAGAGTGAGACGAACGATCTGGAACGCCAATCGTGTTTTTACTCACTCACCCACCCCCTCGTGTCTTCTATCGCAAAAGGGACAATGTGTCAGTAAGACCTTCCTACACATCTATACTTTCTCACATACGACATATATATACGTATAAAGGGAGATGAATGAGTTAGTGCCGGAGTGTGCGTGTCGTCGGGTTGTTTATACGACGATGTATTCTTCCCCTCTCTCGCGCTTTTTTTTTTCTCTCCATAAAACTGTGCCAAACGACGTCGCCACTTCGCATCCCAAACCACGTTTGCACGTATATGTACGCGAAACTGTTTTTCGCTCGACGAACTGCACGTTCGACCTGGTCTACCGTTCGCCACATACGACGATTTCACCCAGCCTCTATCTACCTACCCCTTGAAATCGACGATATCCCCGTTCTCTCCAAACCCCGTCTCGCATCCGTCCACTCTACTCGTAGAAATATTTCAAAAACTTCTCGACGACGAAACCTCGCCCTCCGTTCCTCGGGCTCGTAACGTAGTGTTAGTTTCGTCGTACACACGTGGCAATTTTATCGCAATGGTACACTCGGTCTATACAGTCGCGTTTGACGATATTCAAGGTATCTGTATATTTTTGTTTTGAGCGAGTCTTTTCATCTCGGTCTCCTATAAAATATCGTCGAAAGATTGATTTTATTTTAGGTCAATTATACCGTTCGCGTTAGTCAACGTCAGTTCCCTGTTTAATTGGGCCAATCGAAGTGCAAATTGTATCGAAATAATAACGACGCAAATTCGTCAAAATTAATGCGACGAATTAATTACATGGGTCGATAAGATTTTTCTATCGAATATTTTTCGTACGTTTCCATACGTTGTTATAAAAATGATAAATTGTTTATCGATTATCGAAACAATAAGAAATTAATTATGAAAAAAAGTCAATTATTACAAATTTTCGTTCTTTACGTAAAATCAAAGATAGCTGAGAAATACGGTTAACTTGGAAGTTTCAATGTTTCTCAGACGTTGAATTCGCTCTTCGCAACACTTTTGCCGCTCGATACGTATAAATATATTCCCCCGTGTGTTATATCGAGACAGACATAGTACGAGTTCACGAGGATAGTTCGCCCCGGGGCACTAGTCATTGTTACTCTCCTCGTCGTCTACCCAAGCCTTCCTCTCTCTTCTCTCCCTCTCTCTCTCTCTTTCTCTATTTCCATCTCTCCCTCTCTGTTGCAACCCTTCCTCTTATTCGCGAATCCGCAACGGCTTTATATATCAGTCCGCGGATTAACAATGTTTCGAACTATTTGCCGTTTGCGAGCGTGGCCGGCTGTACACGTGTAGACCCTACGCAGCCACAGACACACAGACACAGACATACAGACACACAGACACACACACACGCACACACACACACACGCACACACACACACACACTCGCACATATACATACCTATATACACATATCGTCGAATAGGCGGAACTCTTGCCATTGTATCTCGCCTCATGTGCAAATTCAACATCATGGTCTTGCTTAGACTCTCTCGAACTACTAATATACCTGAAGGTACATACACTCTCCTCGTGTGTACTTGCGGTGCCTTTGGCTAACTAGAGTTTATATTTATATACATAGCCGTACATGTCGACAGGATGAAACCACAAGGGAGATTCGCCAAAATTGAAGCGGAGTACATTTTCGATCCCGACGGGTTCGGTACTGCCTGACGATATAAGTTTTATGAATATGCGAAAGTTCTTCACGCCAGAAATTCATACATGATTATTTTCATTACGAGATAAGTTGAGGTTATTCGTGACAGGATGAGGGCCCGGTATGCTGGCGATTTAATGAATTTTTCAACGCGACAGTTTTCTATTTTTATAGAAGACGATCGATGGTAATTTGTGTTTACCGATTGTCGATAAATCACTCTATGTTTATCATTACGATCACGAATTCATGAAAATTTCTTACTTTTTTCGAACTTTTCGTCGATTTGGAAATCCAAGGTGGGAATGGACAACTGGTGACGTAGAGAAAATGGGGAGAGGATTCGATATTCAGTTTTTGTCCAAATTAACTTTAATAATTTGAGATTGCGAGATCGAAAATTTCTTGCACGTCTCAAATATCACGGTTTTATTTTCGGACTTGAAGATTTTCCTGATTAAAAGTCGAAAAAATGTAATTACCAGGGTTTTTCCTCGTTCGACGAGCAAGAATTTGAAAATTCAGTTATAAAACCGAGATATTTGTGTCGCGCAAAAAAATTTCGTTTTCAGGAATTCCCACTAAAGTCCTTTAGGACCAAAAACAAAGTTTCGTTCCCTCGACCTAACCCGAGTCCCGGAAGTGGAACACCACCTTGGACAATCGACACCCTCGAGGCGTAAAAATATATTTTCTTCCAAAAAGTCGTTCCTAAAAAGATTGCGGAATCAGAAGTTTCCCATTAAATTCCAATTTCCTGAGTTTTTATTCTCAAAAGGAGAAAAGCCTGAATTTTCCCGCTTCTTCCCAATTCGGACGATAAATTTTTCAAAATATAAAGTCGATTCACGATATTCGGCGAGGTATAGGAAATTATTGATTACGCAATTAGATTTCATGAACATCCTCATTTTGTCATGATATTAAAGGGAAGAGCAATCACACCACGAAATTAGGAAATATTATACGAGCATTGGAAAATAGACGAATGGTTATGCGCATAGATGATTTGTAGGCGTGTACGAACTTACATTTCGCCGTTACTTTATTCAATATTTTTCTGAAGTTTACGGTAACGGGATGCACATTTATTACAATCACGAGATACGTGTATGATCATATATATATATATATATATACATATGTATCTACATTGATAAAATATATGGTATTTTGCGTTCTCAATTTGTAGTTCGTAGCATCCGTTTCCTGAATCCCCCAAGGGAGATATTCTCCCTCCCTCCCTCCCTTCCTCCGCCCCGATGCGGCTACGTTTTCACCGGTCTCGATGCCAAGTGAAACGTGCACCGGGTATATTCCCGTTGCCAAAAGATTACGCGAAACGAAAAGGTATTACGTAGACATTGCACTCGTCGGCGCCACGTGGACGTTCTCCATTTCTCTTTGGCTGCCCTCTTATAACGGTATCTTCTTTTCTCTCTCTCTCTCTCTCTCTCTCTCTCTCTCACACACTGTGTGTCTACTCGCCCTTCTTCCTTTACTCTCGTTTGCTTTTACTTCATCTTCCTTCGCGACCGCAACAGGAGGAAAGCAAAAAAAAACGTTAACTACCGTCTTCGTAGTTACTGAGTATCTCCAGCGGCGTCTTCCCTCGTTTCTCACCCCTCGAAATAATTACTCGACTAGTCCACCGTGCTTTCGCTTCTTCCCTGTCTCTTTCTCTCTCGCTCGCGAAAGAGTTTCGCGATGCTTGAGCGCGAGAAAGAGCGTGACGGATTGCAGTTCGGTTCCGTATTAGATGACTTCGTTATTCGCGAATTGCGTCAGGCCGTAGGGCTTACCGAAAGCAAAGGGAAGCAAAAGAGAGTTGGAGAGAATGGAAGAGGGCAGTCCGCCTTGACAAATAGAAAATGAGAATTTTATTTTCTGCACCACGAGGACTCGAGGCCACTCTTGGAAATGCCACGATACTCGTCTTCGTCTCTTCAATCACCCTCTCCCCCCATAATCATCCCCAATATCTTTTATTTCATCCCTTACATATTCTTCATGGTTTTCTTCCTTTCTGTACTTTCCTCGGCTAAAAATGTATCGAAGACACTCCCCCACATGTTTGATTACTTTCACTCACGTATCCGTCAATCTTCGTACACCGGACGTTAGCCCTCTCGGTCGCTTCACTTCCTCTTGCAATAATGGCATATGATACATCACTGTGCTTTGTTGTATGGACATCGATTAGATACGCGATGGAGAATATTTCTCAAGATTCATATTTCATGCTTTATGACGAAACGATACTTTGTCTCGTTTCGAAAATAGGTCGGCGTTGTTATTTCACGAGAATTGTGTGTTGGACTACGATAATGGAGACCTTCGAGACAGAAATAAGTCTAGGCAGGATGAGCAAAGATGAATTAAGTGACAGAACAAATCGGAGGGTGGATCGTGCATGTTCACGTCCATAGGGCACAACAAACAGTGTTTTTTTGCTTATTTTAATAAAGCAACAGCCTGACGTGACTCGGGCAATGAATTGAGATTTCGTAAACCTATAAATAATTGTACAAACGAGTCGTTATCTTTTTTCACGTGGAAAAGTCAAAAGATTTGTTTACTCGAATTCCCCTATTTCTTTCTCAATCCACGTCCTGGACCTTTCTCACGCCATCTTTCATCTCCTATGACGATCGATCGCTATCCAGTTCACTGTAGGAAACCCTTGGTAAATACCTAATGTGCGTGGCTTTATCGTATATGCGTAGGCACACGTCTGTATCGCATACATACATATGTATATATGTATTTGTACGTATATAGAGAAAAGTCGTCTACCATGGCCCACCTGAAACCTGTGCCCCATTCGAACAAGTTTCAAACAACCTCTCTTTGTATCATCCCTTATAAAATTTAGTTTAAAACCAAACGAAAATCATGCCATTAAAAAAAAACAGTTTCCAGCCTGTGGCCTGGACACCTTCTTAGCCAAGTCAGCGAAACACCAAAGGGTCAGGCCTCTGTAAACTATCCCTGACTCGTTTAACGAATAAGACATCTTGGTAAACTTTGAAACTGGGCAACGTTCCACGAACCAATGTTTCAACCCTCTTGATTTAATAACGAGTAAACGAGAGGGTGTGCCTGGAATTCATGGGAACGAGTTATCACGATGGTTCGTCTTAGGCTTCGGTCCAAGAACGACGACATTCCCCTATATAGATAAACCAAACACGTCGCATATCTCGAGTCTATACGGTATATAGAAACGAGGGTGGGTAGACTGCTTTGCAGACGCTGTATATGGTACCAGCGTTGGAAACCCCCTCTGGGCACTGCGGAACCGTTCCCATCATATACACCTCAACTTCCGGTCGTCTGTCTTTCAGGTATTCGCTTTGCTATGTACAAACATATAGATATAGCACAACGTATTGCACACACACACACACACACACACATACACATACATACACATGGGTATCGTCATACATAGTACGTATATAAACTCCTAGGCTACCGAATCACGATTCGATGCATATTACCCATGGCAGCTGCAATATACAGGAAATCGAGGATACAGTTAGTAGATCATATACCGTACCGAACGAAGGGCTGTTCATTACCTTGATTAATTCCGTACGTCAGTAAGAGAGGTCCAGGAACCAGCAAAACTTGAAAGATCATCCAGGTAGTGAAGACGTTAAGAAGCTGTCTTAAATATAAATTGAATGGGTATTGGACGAGATGAAAGAAATGACACTCGATAAGTTTGCAGCAGGTTCATCGAATCGATCGGTCTGACTTTTAAACTCGAAGAAAAAGATATTTAAGTAGTTCATCGTACGTCGACTCAGACTCGAGCATATAAATTTCCTGAATTCGTCTATAAATTCCACATTTTTGCTATCGAATGAAATACCCATTCGAGGGATAAGAGGAACGATGATAGGAGAAGATCGATAAATTTCGTTGATTAATTATAAGCAGCGCTCGCTTCTTGCATAATGTGGAATCGAACTTAAAGGTTAAAATATTGCGATGACCGTCGCCATATTGGCGACTAATGTAAGCTATAAACGAGTGCTGATCAAAGGTTTATTGACCATTTGTAAGATTATTTTTTGTCATTTTTGACATAAGGAGTTAGAATAGTAGAGGGTAGTTTTCATGACTCGTAATTTTAACCCCGTTAACGTTTGCACATTACGTTAATTTGATTATTCCAATAAGATTTGTTTAATCTCATAACGCAATCGATTCCATGCAGTGAAAATGATTTTATCGTCGAACTCAAAGAGAGGGTTAACGATGTCAATGACTGTAAGACGCCAGAGTCAATAGGGTCGAAAAAAATGCACAAACTCGTTGCGCCGTATATTAGCTTTTTAAAGCCGGATCTCGAGCATTCGCTGTGGCTCTCTTCCGGCATCGCTTGCGAAATCATTGATTATCAGGAGTGTTATATCGCCCACGACTTTTCGTCCCAAGCGTTGCCTGGGAACTTTGGCATACTTGTTTTTTTTCCCTCGTATTATTTATTTTCTTCGCTTTTTTCTTTTTTTTCTCTCGTATTTCCAACTCTTTCTCATTCTCTCTTCGCTCCGTAGACCCCGTCATGACCCAGTGAATTATTGATTCGTCGAATCGCCGAGTATGTTCGCGTACGTACCGAGAATTTTTTGGCAAGAAGACCGCAAAGGTTTTATACACACACACATTCTCTCTCTCTCTCTCTCTTTCGCTCTCCCGCTCTCGTCCATTTTCTTTTCACTTCTTGCTCGCCAGGCCTTGATTCCCTATCCGAACGTAAGTACGCCTCGTTGCACCCTCGCGGTATGAAAAATCACGTTCGTCGCTATCTTTACTCTACGACTTTTATCTTCGTTCGGACCTCCCGAAAACCTTTCGTCTTCTCTTCAACATTTCTTTTTATCTATTTTTTTTCTTTCTCACGCCATTTCTTCCTCTTTGCCAAAGAGTCAAACTCCGATTACAACTTCGTTTCCCACGAAATTTTAATTTTCTCATCGTTTGCTAATTTTCACCAAGGCGATGATAACAAAAGTGTCGCGAGCCTCGCGAGAGGTAAAAATTCCGTTCTCCATTGTCGAATTCGGACTTGGCATTTTGCTGGGCCAAAGATTTTTGTCTCTTATGCTATATGCCGTGGCACGCGGAGAGGATGAAGCGCGGTGGTCGGGCATGGGCTCGAAGCATAGAGCATCGGGCGCAGTTTAATATACATACATATATATCACCAGTAGAAAAAAGTAGAATAAGAAGCAGACACGCGGCACAGGCCGAGATTATTTTTTTCTATCCCCTTCGCGTAGGGGCGAGCGGGGGTGGGGGGTTGCTGAGCGTGGCGTGCACATTTCCAGCTGAAAACTCTCAACGGGAGGGAGAGAGAGAGAGAGCGAGAGAGAGGGAGGGAGAGAAATATAGACTGATGCAAGCTCGCAAGCGCCGCGCATGGCGTTGTCCTGTGCCTCTAGCTGCTCGAGGCCTGTGAGCTTCTGATGCTGCTAGCTCGAGGTATTGTTTCGTGACATCGTGTATACTATATACCATATACTATATATAGCTATATATCTACTTGTATATATGTATATATATATATTTCCTGTGTTATTTTACCCGCTGAAGGCAACGGACAATGGCTCCGAGGCGAGATACAAACTCGGTGCTATTTCTCTCTATCTCTCTTTCTCAATCTCATCCCACCCCCCGCCTCTTGCTCTCTTCCTCTCTCCGCGTACTCCGTTTTGCTCATCTCTCTCTCACTCTCTCTAGTTGCCTCTCTTTCTTATTCCCAAATACCCCTAGAGAAAACAACCGCGATCCTTACCCCGCGTCTCCATTTGTAAATGAAAGAAAATAATAGATATTAAAAGCGTGCGTTGATTATGAAACTTTCGTCTACGGGGTTTCGACGCGAGGCAATTGAAAATTAAATCAACCATCGTGCCTGATTGAGATTCGAGAAGAAGGTATAATGTTTTGCGTAAAAGAGGGGGGGGGGGAGTGGAAAGAGCAAGAGCGAGAGCCAGCAAACGTTGAGTAACGCGATCGAGCGTATAAAAAAAAACGTAAAAGAGCGGAAGAGAGAAAAAAAAATAATAAAAAAAAATCAGCCAAAGTCCAACCATCCGCATCTGCGGAGCAAAAAGAAAGCACGGGCAATAACAAGCGAGGGTGAGATTTGCATGGAAACGAGCGCGAGATACGAAACGATGACTAGAGAGTGAGTGGAGAAAAAAAAACTACAACAGAAGAGAGAATATATTTGAGACTCTGACAGGGGTACATTGGAAAATTCATTCATCGCGTTTGTTTTATGCACGCTTTGCAACTCAGCAGCGAGGAGGTATACACAGAAGCGTTAACGCCTACCGTTTCGTTCGTACGTATTTTTGCCATCCACCGCCACCCCCTCCCCACCCCTCATCCCTTTTTGCGAAAGCTCGAATAAACACCGAAGTTTGTACACCGTTGTAACGGAGAGAATGAGACTGGGGTGGTGTCGCGAGATCCTCCGGGAATATGCATCGCAGGGCGACGATTTTCTCGTCTGACGTTCTATGATGTAGAAAAAAGAAAAAAAGGAAAAACTCACACATACATACAGAGAGAAAATAGCAACCACGGACTCGCAAGACTCGCGGTACGGCATTTAGGTATTTCGAAGGGTTGTACAAATGGGGTAATTACTCGGAAGTTATAACATCAGGAATTTCCTTTTAACCCGTCGTTCGAGATCGAAGAAACAAAAGTTTATCGACTCTTTGACGTCGATTTTTATTATTCTTCCTTTACGTATCGAAGATAAATATTTTATACCGTTCGATCGAATACTTCACGGACGCGAAATTAAATAATCTTAATATAGTTAATTTTCCCGGTAATATTATTGTTTACTTTCGATCGATTATTCATAAAAAAAAATATTATCGCGAAATATTGTTATTAAATTTTATAACTGTATATTTTATTTATTCGATCGATGGATATTTAATCATAACTATTTCGTTGTATAATTTATTTATTTATATCGTTATTTACTAACTGTATCGTTGAATTTAATACTTCGTCGCTGAATATAACGCGAATGTAAATCTTTTAACATAATTTCGTACGCTCGAAAGGGCCTAGACAGTTGGAATATTCAGTGGCGCACAGCGGGAGGATATTTATTCTCGAGTATCGGCAGATCGAGATTAACGAGAGAAACGAGATTTTTTTCATTTCCAGGCGTAAAGGAAAAATGTTTCCCTCGTCGCGACGGGAGAAAGAAAAGAACGAAAAAAAAAACGAGAGACGAAGAATAATGTCCAAGGGAGACATGCGTCAGTGCTTCGAGAGGGAACTCCGTTGAAGTTTTTCGTGATTCGGTATAGCTACTTTGTCGAACAAGCGTCCGGCACGGGCTTTATTTTTCGGTCCAGGATAGGATTTTTTTTTCTTTGCCGCGTGTAGGTACGCCCCTCTTTTCCTCGCTTGCGCACTCGAGCATCGCTTCTTTGCCCGATGTCGCCTCGTCCAGAAGAGGACGCGAACTCACGCTTCGCTACGCCACTTTCTCCTCATCGATCCCACTGTATCTAACAATATATGTGTATACCACCTCTCTCTTTCTATATATATATACAACTAATATACATACGTTTATTCCGGGTGTGTGTTTTCCACCACTCGCGTTCATTCTCTCACCTCTCGTGGAGTATCCAGCAATTTCCATATATATGGTGCTAAAGTATATCTCTCCTGGTATGTTGAACTGTAGGAAGCCACCTGAACCACCCAACCCTTTGTTCTAATCAATTCTAGGAAATATTCAACATTCGCGTGGTTTTTTGTCAATCAATTTTTTTTTCATTTATCTCGATTTTTATTTTATTCTCTCATGTTGGATATTTTGTTATTATTATTATTGTTATTCTGTATTTAGTTTACTATTGGCATTTTGTAAATCTAGTCTACAAGACTTTTCTTTTTATTTGTAGGAAAATTGTTGTCGATACTTTTTTTAGTTGATTCGGGCTTGAAAATCCATTGTTAGATTCAATCAATTTTGATGAATACCAGCAGTTCATTTCGTTTGTTTGGTTACACATTTGTTAATACTTATGTCGAATTTTATTTTATATATACTTTCATGGTGAATTTTTATCATTTATTTTGATTTTCCTTTGTATTCCGTTTTTCATCGGCATGGTTGAAACAAACTTTATAATATTCTCGATCTTCTTCTTTCATCGTAGGGATATATCATGCAAAAATTCCGCTCGACACTTTGTTCCATTGGTCTGTTTGAATTTTTTTCTTTTTTAAATTTACTTTTACCCAACGCCTTAGTTGGGGGATGATTATTCATTCCGTTTGCGATTCACCAGCAGCCTTCTTGTATAGGGTGTATCGCTCGCTCCCGTTTTGTCGATTCTTCGCGTCATCTCCCTTACGATTTTACCTTCTCGTTAAAGTACATGCCAAGAAAAAAATAGCGTTCTCAAGATGGGAAAGTGAGTGAGTGGGCGGCTCGTATACTAATCAAAAGTCGATGGCTACATGCGCCTTTGACGATACGAACGAGAGAGAGAGAGAGAGAGAGAAAGAGAGGCCGGCTGGTCGTCGAGGTCGATGCCTCTCCCGGTCGTTTCGAGTCCGCTATGTAGAGCAGAGAAAAGCCTTCCTGGGTGAAAAGCCTTCCCATCTCAAGTTTACACGATAGGGCGATAACGAGTTCTACGATAGACTGGGACCAAGATCTATATAGATACATAGGCATGGACGTAGGTATCAGAGGGCAAAGGTTATACATACATATTATATTATATATATATATTCATCTAGGTCCACGTGGTAAACTCAGGTCCAGCTGCAATCCGAGAGGCCGGTAACTCGGGATTAAATCCGGTCGTTCCTCGAACGTGGATGTACAAAAATCAAAATATCCGGTCGAAGGGGCCTCATCGATTGAATAACGATTGTTATTAAATTTCTATTGAAATAAAAACAAAATACTCGACATACATCGAAGCCGAAGGATCTTTCCACTTGCAGTATTTTATTCATATTTACCTTCGATTGATTTAATTATACAGGGTGAATCTCTTAAAGTATAGCACCATTTATTCTGGGGTAGATGGGACCATTACAAACAAAAGTTGCAAATATACATTAGGGATATGTCTAATAGTTTACGAGATATGAATTTTTTAAGTTCGTCAAATTAGAGCGCGACAAGAAGCGTTGGAGCCGCCCACTCTCCACCCTATCCGTAGATATAGCACAGTGTAGGTCGCTATATTTGGAATCGCAAAATTCAGAGCAGTCAATTATTATTATTTTATTAGGCAGTCATTTTTATTTGTCCTAGCCAGTCAATGCCCGACAAATAAAAATGACTGCCTAATAAAATAATAATAATTGACTGCTCTGAATTTTGCGATCCCAAATGTAACGCCCTACACTGGGCTATATCTACGGATAGGGCGGGGAGTGGGTCGCTCCAACGCTTCTCGCCGCGCTGATTGGATAAACTTCAAAAATTGATATCTCGTAAACTATTAAAAATATCCCTAATGTTTATTTGCAACTTTTGTTTGTAATGGTCCTGTCTACCCCAGAATAAAGGGTGCTATACTTTAAGAGATTCACCCTGTATACGTAGAAATTTATAATGGAATCAAATTATTTCTAGAGTCATATTTAAGATTATCCAATTTTCATTATTTAAATAATCGTATTTCCCCAAGCGTTCAGAGCTGAACGACACAAGGGCTTTCAGTTCGTTTGATTAACCCGAGGTCGAGAGTGTACCAAAATGACCTTTTATTCTTTGTAAACAAGGCATGGAACGATCTCGTTCGGTGTACAACTTTTCCCTAGACGATCATTCTCCATCAGACGTTGAGAGTCTCTCACGGACTGGCTGTTAAGTAGGATAAATCGCTTTCAAAGTTGCATGCCGTCGGAATATCACGTAAACCATACTGGTAAATCTTGACTCCCGTGCTTTATAACGTAGCTACGTTATGCCGCTCGCTACGTTCTGATACCGGAACAGTCTCAGTGGTACGAGTATGCGTTTGGTCCGACGATGTATAAATACAAATACAGACACCTATCTATATAACTATATATACATATTTGTACTGGCGACCTACCGGACGACCTCGTCGTCGCAGAGCTCGAGCAACGGACTTCTTATTCCCTCCGGATGGGCCGAACCCGCGCGCTTGCCTCGCATTCAGTAGTAACATCCGTGCTGTGGTCAGCCAACGCGATTACCACTCCAGTAGAAGCGGCCGAGCGTACACAGACGCGCAAGCTCGCGCCCGTCAATGACAAATGCCAATAGCCGATCTTCCTACCCTCCCGTTCGCTTTTTCATCGACTTCATTATGTCATTAATTAGCCGATCTCAATGATCAACCAATCGTTACAAATCCATCCAGGAATTTACGATGACACTTTATACCCATTTTGTTCTTATACGTTTATAGCGCTTAGGTGAATTTCGTCGTGGCATTGTCGTTTAAATTTGAATAATAGTTCTAGTAGTTTGAACAGGTTTCATAAAAGAATTTAATTATTCCAACGTTGGTGTTTTATGTCAGGCATCCTTGATAGTCCAGCGTAGGCAACGAACTAAAGCTTTATCGTTTCATTGTACATAAATCCGAGAAGCACCCATGTACATCACACAAGAAATACACCGTGCAGCAAATTCAAAAGCGCTTGTCGTCCACCGTCCCGGACATTTTGCGATCCTAATTATTTTAATGTCAAGTTAAAAAAAGATTTCTTTGAGCCTCCCAGCTTATCGTTTAGCCTTCATCCGACCCCGTGAATTTTTCATCGTTCATACGGCAAATTTTATTTAATATTCGTATCATATCCCGTTGCTTTTTTCCTCTTCTCTTACCGTTCTCGTATCGTTGAGTTTTACAATACGAAATTCTCTTTGGAGAAACATTTATAACGCCGAGGCCACTGAGGCTTGCTCTGGGATTTTCTTTATTTGTCATTCGTCAGGTCCACGGTTGTAATCACGTTTTGTCAGATCTCTTCTAAGTATCGTAACAAATCCTGGACAAATTTGGTTACCCCTCTTTTCACCCGCCATTTTATAACATTTTTCAATTTCATATTAAACGTCGAATGATTCATCGTCGAATGTTAAAAACGTCTCGTCGAGACGAGCAACGAGAATTGGCACATCCCACGAGATACGTGTACCATAAGGATAAAATACGAATAGTAGAAAAACAAATTCGTCGAATATCTTTCAATTTATAGAAACTATCGAAACGTCGTTATATTTGATTAATAACGAGTGTAAATAAAATCACACATTAAAGGTATGAATGTACGCAAAGAAGTGGTGTCACCGTATAGCGTCGATCCGATTGGGCATGACTGAAATAATAATTGGTTAGGGCTGGTAAGTGGCGGCTTACATGAGAAGCAGCTGCTAAAGGACCTCCTGGATAATTACAACGTGCTGGAGCGGCCTGTGGGCAATGAGTCCGAGCCCCTCGTGTTGAGCTTCGGCCTCACTCTAATGCAAATAATCGACGTTGTAAGTCAAACAAAAAAAAATCTCTCTCTCACTCTAACAAAAAAGAAAAAAAAAGATCTACAAAAATTGTCTATATACCATATAAAACTTATTTTCGACACTACTTTGTCACTGCCACTTTTTATCGCCATTGCCACACCTTAACACGAACCAAAGAACACAGTTACACGCTCACGACAAAACACAACTGACGCCGAACGGACGGAAATGTAACGAAGCGCGCGCGTTCGCGAAAGATCGATGATTTATCGTCATTTTTTTGAACAAAACGAAAAATTGAAAAATGCATTTTCTCCATCGTTTTTAAATTGTCAAAAAACGACGATTCGCAGCGTTAATCGACATCCATTTCCACCCAACGCGGGACTCCTACGCACAAAAGAACTTTTATGCCGCAAGGAAGAAAGTTCATATTGCGAAATGAATCTTTAATCCTCACCTCCGGTCTGGTACTTAAAAAAAAATATTGCCTCTTTCTAACCCTCCCTTAAAAAGCAATAAAGCGAGATTCCCGCGACCCACGCTGAATTATTATTGATAACAAGTCTAGCTCTGGACGAACGCATAAACAAATAATAATAATGAATAAATTCGAAACAAAGAGCTTTCAAAATTCTCATCTTTTTCCATTTTGTCGATATTCATGACGGAAAGCGCGATAAAATGAGAAAAAAAAATCAAAATAAAAGATGTGAAAAAAACTAGTCCCTGATGGACTGCTGCAACGGTTGCAGGTGCTGACAGAGCCCGCGCGAGATTTTGGTACAATTAAATTGGCGTCGCTCATCCTCGACGATGCTGATCAATCATTTTATAAAAACTCGGCCGAGAAAGAGAGAAGGGTAAATACAGAGAAAACCAGAGAGAGATAAAACGAGAGAGTCGACACGACTTCTATATTAAGCGATTCGGAAAGTTGAACTACGCGTTACTCTCGATACGGTTATTTTTCGTTTAAAGCGATCGAAAATTGTCAATTAAAATCTTCGGAACAGCTGACGACGGTCTGTAATAATAAAAATAAAAAATAAAACGAGAACGAAAAACGAAGAATTCTCCGTCTCTCTTTTCGCTTAGATGGGTGTACAAAATCGCGATAACTATTGCGTATTATCACACGTATAAGGATAATACGAAGCGAGTCCGTCCCAAGGACGATTAAAACTACAGTTCCGGAGTGAATAGGTGGTGGGAGACTAATAGTCGCGTTTACCATGCCGCGGCACGTATTACGTTAATAAGGTGTTCTCTCTCTCCCACGTGGTCTTTGTGCACATAAACGAGCGAGAGAGAGAGAGAGAGAGGGTGGTGAAAGAGAGAGGGAGAGAGAGAGAAAGAGATGTGGAATTAGATATGAAAGTTGCTCGGAGGGGTGATGTTGCAAGGGCGCGAAGGTTATACCCAAACGTGTTTGACGGTGCTGCTCCTCGCCCGAACAATATCCCTCGCAACCCCCTTAATATAAAAAGGAAATCCTCAATACTTCGAACTTCTTTTTTTTCATCCCTCGGCCCGTGCTCGCTCGTACGAAAAACCCTCGCGAGATTTCTTCGTCGTCACGCAAATTCGATAAATTCGACTGAAAAAAAACACTCTCTTTCTTCTCTCTCTCTCCCCCCCTCTCTCTCTCTCTCTCTCTCTCTCTCTCTCTCTCTCTCTCTCTCTCTCTCTTTCTTTCATCTGTCCTTCCGTCCTCTTATCGTTTTTTTTTCTTTTTGCTTCGTCTATGCGCGCGTGACGAGATCGGAGAGTGAAGCCCCTTCTTCGGGCTTATAGATCAATATCTCGGACCAATGATTCGCAAGAGATGTATGAGGCGCGGGAATGAAGGGCGTGGAGCGGGAGGGTGGAAAGGAGGGGGGGGGGGGGCGGGTTTGCAGAGAGACGAGTCTAGGCAAAAATCTTCATATTACATTATTTCTCGATTGCAATCGCGTTCGGATCAATGGAGTTCAAAATGAAAGTAATACGATTAAAAAAGTCGGTGAAACGAATATAAGAAAAAAGCATATTAATCGTTTGAAAAATAATATAAAAATGCGAACCCACCCGCGAATAACCGAGCGAAAAATTTCTGATAATTGCGTCTTTAATGGATTTTACGATATTTTTCCGATACGATCGACGATCGATTTATCGAATAATTATTTGGGGGACGCGTTTTCGCGTCAGCGTCGGTCTTGGCTCGTTCCCGAGGGACCAGTACGTACGTAATGTCGAAATAATAAATTGCGCTATATATATTTGTTTTCGATAGTAATATTTTCCGCGGTGGACGCACGGAGGGAGTTTATTAGAAAAGAGATCATTGTTCCGTGCACGTGGGCCCAATCGATGATACGAGTGAGAAAGAGAGAGAGAGAGAGAGAGAGAGAGAGTGAAAGAGAGTGAGGCAGAGAGAGATGCGAGGATATGCTCGTCATCCGTGACAATTAGCAGAGCGCAAGAAACGCGCCGAGTACCCTTATATACATGCCTATATCTATATATACACATCTATTCACCCTCTTCGACGAGAGAGGGTGCGCTCGCACACGCACACGGTCGCCAGAACTCCCTGAAGTACTCATCTTTCTCTCTCTCTCTCTCCCTCTCTCTCTCTCTCTCTCTCTCTCTCTCTCTCTCTCTCTCTCTCTCTGGCTCTCTCTCCCGCTCGCTTTCTCTCCATTACTCGCGAGCAACGATATGCTCCTATACATCTCGAGAGACTTCCTGGTATATCGAACTCCGGAAAAGTTCTGTTCAGAGAATATGAGGATAAAAATGCATCTCTCTCTCTCTCTCTCTCTCTCTCTCTCTCTCTGTCACACACACATGCACACGCACGCACACACAGCCTGTTTTTGCACACATACGATTTGCTTTCCCGTTATAATTCAATACAGCGTGACTAGCGATGCGCGGCATGAAATCTTTCGTAACAATTTGAAGAACCGGATAATTATACGGATAATTCTTCGCGTTCGCGTTACCCTCATTGCCTTTTCTCGATAATTCACGTTTGCCGCTATCTTCATCGCGAGAGGGAACAATTTGCCACGTATCGGGCATAAGAGTGCGGCCAATTAACGAATAGAGGAGCGCGAAAAGTTTGCTTCGCGTTTTTCTTTTTGTTCGCGTCGCCCTAAACATACGTTTGAGCGAATGAAATTATCGATGAATAAATTATTACTTATAAACAAATAAATGTAACGATGAAAACGAAACAATAATTCGATTGCTGAATTTATTTCGAAATAGCTTCAGAAAGTAAAAAAGAAATTATAATCGATCTACTTATCGACCGACGGTAATCGTCAATTTCATGGGAAATTCAATTTTTCGTATTACTGATAAACGCTTAGCTCGGTTTACGTAATAATAATAATAAAATCGATTTCGTTCAATTTCGGCAATTACTACCCGTCGCCAATTAGTACAATTTTTTTCCAAATCGATAATACAAAATAATGAAAGAAATAAACAAAATTGGTCGATCGATACGAGTCAGGACGGACAGGATAGGATCGCGTTTGATTTAATTTTTCTTCCATGTCGAATATACACCCTGTTCCGACTTTTTTTACATCTACCTATATACATAGACGTATAGACATACGATAGATCCATCCCCTCTCCTGCGGATCTCTCGGGGGCTCCGCACCCTCCCCGTCTCTTTGCCGTGGCTCTCGGTGAACGACTGAATTGCTTTCAAGTGCATTCAGGGTACTCGAGAAACCAGAAAGAGTGGGTTACGAGGCGCGCGCCGTGATGGCCTAGGGGAGGTATAGAGGGGTCGCTCGCTCTCCCTCTCCCTTCTTTTTTTACTCGACTTACCGTATATTTATATATACACGGTAAAAGCATAGACTGCGAGACGTTGAGAGAAGATCCACGCCGTCGGGGCGAATATCACAGACACTCGGAGCAAACTACCGCGTCTTCTCGTCTCCCTCTCGCCCGATGCACAATCCCGAGAAATCGATGCGGGTAAAAGGGTGTGTGTGTGTGTGAGAGAGAGAGAGAGCGCATCGAAAAAGGTGTCAATTATCCCTTTCGCCCCCGCCAATCCGTCCGCCCCTCACGCCGGAGCACCCCTTCACAGTGACGACTCTCGGGGAAAGTATCCGAGCGTCCGATGGGTTAAGGACCCGCGCCTATATATTTACGATCTATTACGAGCCGGGTGCATCGTCATTTAGCCAACTTATCCCACGTCCCACGTATTGGAAGATATTTTTATACACCAAGATCAATTTATTTGTTACATTTTTAACGAAATTTTCTCCAATTTAAAAATCCCAATCGTACTCGATTAAAAATAGATTTGAAATAAAGAACAATATATTTTTCGTCACGATTCAAATTTCTATATCAGATTTATGAAAATTTAAAGAAATTTCGGTACGGTAATTTTCATTGTTTATTTATGTAAATGACGTTGATATAAAAATATATATAAACTACCAATTAATTTGCATATTTTCCACAATTACTTCAAATTCAATATCAGATATATTAATCGATCTAATTAGATCGGATTAATCGTAATGCGTCGCGCGCGATACGCTTGATTCACAGAAATCTACCACGGTCCGATACTGCGTCATTATCGATTTTGTTAAAAGGGTTGTTATCGAATGAAACAATGTTTTTATTTCATTTTCTCATCATTTACATTGCATTACGTATACAGCTCTTTATCACCCCCGTACCTACGCGATATACAGAAAATCGAGCTGTCGAATTCGTTTGATCAATCTGTGATATTCACCGATTAATGCGACGATGCGCACAATTAGATCAATTTGCGCATTGTCAAAAATTCACAATACCGTAGTCTGATTGAGTTAATCGATTTCTACGCTACCTACCGTATGTGCGGATAAATTCGTGCGAAAAGGTCGAGCCGTTTGCCACGGAGGTTAATTCACCCCTAGAGACCGGAACCGGAGAGTTTTCGTCGATCACGCGTGGCATCCGTATACGAAAACACACACGAATATTCGAATATTCCATATGACAATATACATATATATGGCATTGTTGCGTGAGCGAGTCCCGTCTACGGGTTAATAGCGCGAAAACCCCCCCACTCACATTGCCAACCATACGAAACGCACCGATGTAATAAACGACTGGCCGATATAAAAACACCTAAATAATGTACACGCACTGTGAAAAACGACCGACGAGAAGAAAATAAAAAAAAACATGTACGACCGACCCAAAGAAAAACGCACACACACACACACACATATTTTTGACACACCACCACTATCACGTCAATTAAATTTGAACGAAAAAAGAAAAAGAAAAGAACAAGTTATTCGAGAAATGAGATATTTATATATTTATTACTTCCATTTTCTTTACATACGCTATACATATATGTATATATATATATGTATTTATATCGTACATATATGTTCATATGTAAAAGTTGTTTAACGTAGCTTTGGATTAAATTTTATGTAAATATATAGATATGTATGTATTTATGTAAACATATATATGTATATATATACATTTATGAAATCATTGACACACGAGAAATCACACTCAATTTAGGTATAATGCATTATATACATTTTTTACAATCGTTAAGATTAATTATGATTAATAATATTGATCATACATTTATCTATATGCCTGTAGTGGGACACTTTTGTCAGTATATTATTATTATTATTGTTATTATTATTATTAACATTATTATCATCATCATCATGATTATTATTATTATTATTGTCATTATTATTATTATTATTATTCTCTTTTTTTATTGTACGTCTATTATACTGTTATATATCCTCCTATGCTAAACCACCAACCTTAAAAATGATCAAATAAATCATTCTCTATAAATTTTTATTACTCCCTGCATGTTGTATACTATTGAGCGAGAGCGCTAAATAGTTTTCTACGTGCTGGTCTGGTATAACTATACTACTACTATTTATCATCACCATACTACTACTACTATTACTACTACCACTACTACTGATACTACTGCTACTACTACTACAACCACTATTACTGATACTACTGCTACTGCCATTACTACTACTGCTACTACTACTACTACTACTACTACTACTACTACTACTACTACTACTACTACTACTACTACTACTACTACTACTACTACTGCTGCTGCTTATACTATACCACTAACATAAGATGGTGTATTATCATATCGTCTATAATATATATATTTTTTAAATACGTAGTGATCTTCAGTGACAATATTTTATGTATAATAGTAATCGTATTCGTATAAATAAATATATATGTATTACGTAGGAAATGTGCATGACGACGTCGTTTCAACGTTTCGCAATTTGTATACGTTTGCAAATTGATCGATAAAATTTCATATGTTTCATTTATTCATATCGAACACATTTTTCGTCGATTTACGATTGTAATATCGAGGCCAATGTCTTTTTTTATGTGGAATGTTCATTTATGGAAATATATATATATATATTCTTTTTGACTAAAGTACAATTTTCAATAGTCATATAATTACGTTTCTCTTGGTTCATCGTATGTACGCAATTCACCTGTGCAACGACGTTGCGGCTGAATTGGACGAAGCCTTTGAGCGAAATTTGCTCCAAACGAGCTGCAGGGGGATGATTACGGAGCTAGGGTACGTTTCGAGAAATTCTCGAGCTGTGCAAACGCTACTAAAACACCAGATATATGTATATGTACGGGCCGTTCCATCGTTAATCACCGAGCGAAGCCCGAACCCTAATTTTTTATACGTCTGCGATTCACACGTCACGTTTTAGAGTACAAAAACTAATGATTCAAAAAGGTCAAGCCCCTTGGCTTCAAGACCTTCCGAAAAAAGGCGAGATGAATTTTTTTTCCGTTCGTAGACAAATTAACGTTATTCCATCAATCCTCGGCTTTGTCAGAGCCACGAGTAATGAACCAAAAACTGACCTTCTTATACACGTAAAAAAGCGAAAATCTAGCAAATGGTGGCATTTCCATCATGGGGTTGTTTTTACAACTCAAATCTCAATTGTTTGTAAATAAAAGACGACTGGTATGAAATTTAGATTAAGCCCAAAGGTAATTTTATTTTATTGTTTTCAAGCTAAAGTTGTTATGATTTTTAATAAAATCTGCATTACTTTTAGAAGTAATTTTATATGAACGGGGTGGTAATTAAACGACTCAACGAGATTTGTATTATCTCACTTCCAGCCGAGAGCGATGAGAACTTACGTGATCGGCGCGCGGCCCTGTGACGATCGAGAAAGTTGAATAGCATTTTGTTCTGCTAATATTTGGAGCGGTAATCGCTTAGGAGTTTGCTAGGTAGAGCAACGAATAGCTGAGCGAGGGAGGTCATTCTTCCGGAGTCTGATGTTTTCCTATAGGAACATCAGTGCGCTGCAGTGAACATCAATGCGGCACAATGTGGCGTAAGTCGGCTGCAGATGCAGCACAGAGTTAGGATAGATTAACAAAGTGTGGGTAGGAAAGCGTTAGAATAGAAACTAATAGAGAGGGTGGATCGTAAAAGCTGCAACGCGTACGATGGAACAACCCCATTATTATCATTGTAAATATCAAAAACTTCATTGATTTTTAAAATTATAATCTCATTGGTGATCCAACCTCAAATTTTCGATTAAAAAACAATTACAACAATTTTTACAAAAAATTCATAACCTATCTACGGCTCGATCAGACAATGAAAATAAAATTAAAAAATTAAAAAAACAGTTAGGTCAAAATTATAAAGCCAAAGATTGTTCGAGCAACATTAGTTTTTCTATACTAACATAAAAACGGTTTAATCTTGATATAAACAAACCTTTTCAAAAGTTCCTACAGCTAAAGAGATGAATACAAAATTATTTCAGATACCCTATGAACCCGCTGGGCTTTGAAAAGCCGTTAATGGATTGCTGCGATATTGGAAATTTTTCCTACCGCACGCATATCATATCTTCATTATCCTTTTGTCGCACTATGTCGATCAAACGGTATAAAAAACATAATAATTCACTTATTCTAAAAAAAAATTTGTTTAAATATGATGATCCCGTTGTAATAAAAAATTTAGATTCCGCAACCAACCCAGTAAATTCTTTTTGAAGTAAGGTCTGGCGAGGCCCCGAAGTGGCTTAAAGAATTCGCTACTACAAACTGTACAATATACACGAGGGTGAACAAAATTCGAGATGTTCGCCAGAAAGCTCTTCAATTTTCTCCGTTATTACACACACACACACACACACATATATATATATATGTAGAAATGTCGGTATATATAATGCAGCAAAGAGAAAGCGAAAGAGAAGGATAATCTTTTCTACTCGATCTTTCGCTGCCACAAGAAGATGATCCTCGCGTGAGTCGCGCGCGTTCTCGACTCTGACAGGCATGACCGAGTGGTAATAAAAATATTGGTGAAAATGTGTAGAAAGTCACGCGAGAGACCGTACACGTAACGTATGAGTGATTTTGTACACCTGTGCGACCTTTGATAGGTTGGTAGGGGAGAGTTGGGGGGCGGGTCGAGGACACGTGTTGCGCTTAAGGGCAGGTACAATAAGCGGAGTACCAAGTGTACGTACCTTCAATCTCGCATAAAATATTCGCTCTGGAAACATCGATTAATCATTTTGCTCGTAAATCAACGATAACACGTGTTAATTTACAATTCTATACAAAAATCCGTGATGTCACGTTTACAACTGTAAAAGGACTATATTATGTCGGTGAATGACGAAGCGACTTAATACTACCCGCGAGGCAAGAAATTTTCGTCTTTTCGCGTTCGCGTTAAAATTTGCCATCTTAATCCGAATCCTTTCGGAGACGATCGATGCAGCGAGGTAGGGACGGTGTGAAGATAGCTAATGTTCTAAGCCACCCGGGGCAAATCCTCATCTCCCGCTTAAGTACACATTGGCGCAGACGTGAAATTATGCGCTTGATTAATTATCAGTTCGTGACCGTAGCGAAGGACCTTTCAACGCGGATTATGACCCCCACGGCGGACTCTCGCACTGGCCCTTACTACAATGAGGCTGGGTGCAGCCAATATCTCGTGCCTATATATACATATATATGATTATATATATATATGTGTATAGGTGATATCAAGGTATACATAGACGTCGATCGTTGGCTCGTCCAGTCTCACCAGGAACTAAGGTCTGATCCTCCGAGTCTCTTCCTCGCATTCTCTCCCTCTCCCTGCCATCCAAAGGGGATAATAACTTGTTCCCCCAAGACACGTGTAAGCTATTGCCCCTGGTCAGTCCACCGTGGAATCGGATTGGCTCGGGGTACCCACCAAAGCCCACGAGAATCAACGCTTTGTTCCCTCCATTGCAAGGTAATTCCACCGTTTTTTTCTGTTCTCCCCCTCTCTCGACGTTTTCTTTTCTTTTTTATCCTCGTGTGTCCCTTCGTCGCTGTGCCTCGGCATTTTCGTAACTACCATTGGGGTTCATAAAATGTGGACCCAGGGGGGGAATAATTTACCGCGTGGTTTTCAACAAATTCGCTCGACTATTCTTAAGATTAATCATATTCCGGTGTCCTGAGAGTCCTTGAATTGAATTTTTTAAGTACGGAGAGAGAGAGAGAGATAGACAGGCGAACAAGGGTGAGAAAGATCGTAAAAAATGAAACACGAACGAATGAAAAAAAAAACAAACAATAAAGTAGTAATTACGATCAACTCGTTGAGAAATTCCCAATGTAATAAGTAATGAATTTTATCGTTTGTTCTTGAAAATATTTTAATTTATGTAATGTTGTTGAATTGGGTCCGTACCTCGCGGTAAATATATACACGAGGATGTATTTGTACAAAGATACATATAGGCGAAACGGAAGCATTTCGCTTCGAGATAGATCCAATATACGTGCGGAAGACTCGATCTCACTCGCCCTCTCTCTCCCTACCTCCAATGTACGGCGCGAGGACTTTGTATCGATACTTCTCTCTCCCTCTCTCTCCCTTTCTCTTTCTCACTCCCGAGCTACCCAATGTGGGGCACCAGATCCGATTACCCATTACCGGTAGGAATATATTGAGAACCGGGCTCCTGTACGCCAGAACACACGGAATCTCTCACTGATATCCTGTAATTTACAATGAACGAGGAGAAACGCATCGTTGGGTCCAATGTACCCACTCCTCCCTCCCACACCATCCTTCGTACACTCGACTCCCCCGGTACAATGCACACAGACACACACGTGGACATTGCGAAACAGCGGAGATTCCGTTGGCGCGTACGCCCGTCTGGTAAATCCTCGACTTCCTCTTTCGCATAAATACGGTCAATGATGCGACCCGAAGTCTCCAATCCATTAACGATCTCGATCGGATAACGAAACGACCCTCTCGCTGTCTTCGAACTTTCTTTTTTCGTTTCGTACGTCGTATTTTTAAATGGTCGTTTTTCTTTTTTTTGCTCAAACTCACTATCAGTTCAACGATTTTGCAATTTACTGTCAATGGTTCGAATTCATGGTGGATTAAACCTCGATTGATTGAAGTAAATTTATCGACTCATTTATTAAAGTAAAATTATTCATTTATTAATTAAAGTAAATTTATCAATGTAATCTATCCAACTGAATTAAATTTATTTATTACATCGTTCGAAGTGAATTTATCGTTTTATTTATTTTATTAAATCTTGAAAATTGGATCTAAAAATATCAGACGTCATGTTTTGGATAATTATGAAATTCGCAGACTATTGAAATGCCGCAGTTTGGTTGATCGAAAAAAGTCGCAACGAGCGTAATGGGTTTATTTAAAAAGCAGCTCATATAGCCGCCCATATGGCCACGGACCAAATAGGAATTTTCAATTTTGTGGAACGATGCTGCATGCTATAATAGAAACTAACCAGTCAATCAATAACGAAATGGGAATTTCTGTATATAGATATGCACGTAATATAGGATGTACTTGATCCTCTTTTATTCCTCTCTCTCTCTCTCTCTCTCTCGTTGTATATTCATTCGAAAAGCGTTCAATATAGTTTCTCCATGTTCTGCGGCTGATGCACGTGGACCGGGGAGATGTCTATCTGGAAATCGTCTTCCGAGGCCGTTATTGATTGAGACTGACCGCATATCATTCAGTTTGGCGGTTTTGTTGGAAACCATCTGACCAACAAATTCGTGCTGTGTGTCTCTGCTGCAGCGAGGACACATCCTCTCATTTATTTTGCTATGCAACCCTGCAAAAATCCCTCGTTTATTTCTGGTTCAATTTTAACCTCTTTCTATTTCTCTCTCTCTCTCTCTCTCTCTCTTTCTCTCTCTTTCTCTACAGATCTCCGAATATTTTCGTATCTGTCGCGCGGTCAGCTCGCTAGACAGTCTTTTAGACAGGAATAAAGCATTTGGAGAACAAAAATATCATCGTCGGAAGATCGTTCGACTCGGCTATTTCGTTTTTCACGTCTCGTGACAAACAAATGTTGAAGAAAAAGGACACTTTTGATGATGGCTTTGTTGATTTCTTTTCGCTAAAGAGCGTATAACGTCGCTTCCCGAAATAATAACGACTCTACTCCGCTCATTACGTGATTTTTACTATAGTTTTTAAAAATCAAATCACCCCATTAACTCATGAAAAATTCGTTAATTTTCAAAACTACCCCCAAAACGATAAAGACAAAAATATCGGTCGTTAAATTCGCGATCGATGAATGCCACGTGGGATGGATACGTGGATTTTTGAACACACGAAAGAGTTGAAAGAATCTCGAAGGGAGAGAAAAACAATGAAAAAAATGGCCTCCTTTACCTCTTTTTCATGACTATGTAATGGAGTTCGCGGTAGGAAAGGAGAGAGAGAGAGGGTGCGCGTTTGCGTTACGACCCCGCGTGCCGCGGCACTTCCGTCACGCTGACTATTTAGCCGCGAGGAAAAACGCTCTTCCACACAGAATGCCACCGCCTCTCTCTTCATGACCCCCGCCCTCTCTCACTCTCGCAACCCCTTTGGATATTACCGGGGCTGGGAAGAGCGCGAGAAGTAAAGACCTCGACGACCCATTTCTCAGTGATGATTTTATAATAACTCCGGCGCGTGGAGAGTTCTTCGGTCGTGGCTTACCGTTGAGATTTCACATAGGACTAATTAATTTTCACCATCGCGAATTTCTCAGCTCGAACCCCGTCTTACCGGCAAATTCGGACCGTACCAAGAAGCCTTTCGAAACATTCCTGGAAAATGTAATTTTCGGTATTAACGCATTTTCGTCCATCTCCCTGGGGGTGCTATGGTGGTTACGGGATAACTTTTCGTCGTATTTACGTTTGCCCGATGTGGGGTGCCGAGGGTAAAAAAGAAAAATACCAGACTGGCAAATTCTTCGTTGGTCATATGCGCGAGTAGGACATGCCAGGCGGGTGGGTACCGCATGCAGCCTTCGCTTGTTTAGAGACCTCGCCGGCGATGACCCCGTTTCCCTTCCGAAGGGAAAATTCTTGAGAGGCTTCCTCGATTATATATACACACACACACACAAATATATATATATATACGTTTGAAACTTCCGGGAGTATCGAGCGTGTTTAGTACACGAGCCACTGGGTACCCGACACTTTGCCAAATAATGTTTATCGAAACTACGAGTAGACTCGACGATGAGGGACTGCATGAATAAAGAAAGAAAGGAAAAAAGAAGAAGAAGAATATAAAAAAAATCCAGCAACAACAACAACACGAGCGGAAGGAAGAAATTCCTTGCCAAGAAATTTACTCGCTTCTTCCTGGGAAGCAGCGAGGCGCTCGCGCTAGCGAGGAGGAAGCTTTTCGTAATATTGAAATGCCACGACCGCGAATCATGCAAAATGGCATCTATTTCAAAACGCGATGAATTTCGAGGAACGTTCGAGAATATTTCGCTGAGGAAGTAAATTCAACCGTGGTGGATGAAAACGTATTGTTCGTAATCGATGAAAATTCCTTACGCCAATTTTATTTAATCCACCACCCCCTTCCCACACCCTTACCGCTCGAGTTTTAAAAAATTGGATATTTTCCAGAAAATATTATTTTACGAGCGTTCCTCGCACATAAAATTGCAAATTTGATTAAAACTTTAATGTTATAACGAAAAACGAACGATATTTCACGTCCAATGAAATTTTATGAGTAGGAAAGTGTAAATGTTACGTCGTAGTAGCCGATGCGTGTGAAATTTTCCAGTAGTTTTGTCGTCGGTTATGAAATTTTAGTTTCGACAAAAGGAAAACGAGAAAGGCAAAAGAATTGTTCTCTACGTTGGGACCAGAGATTCGAATCAGTATCCGGTACAACGTGTCGCGTGTACGCGTACGACTGCGAAGCTCAGTCGTTACGCATTGCTGGCGGGACTGCTCTGTCTGTCTGTCTGTCTGACTCTCTCTCTCTCTCTCTCTTTCTATCTCTCGTATGCACAGCCTCTCCTCTACTTCTCATCCTTCTCTCTCTCTCTCTCCCTCTTTTTACCCTCGACTGTGAGTACGAACGGGCTGCAAAACTCGTTATCTTAATAACAATGGTCGCTGTCCGTTTGTACGAGAATATTCAATGTGTGGTAAAGATACAAGCATACCGAGAGTAAACTGCTACCCTTCTCCCCCACCCTTTTTCTCTTTCGTTCTTTCTCTCCCCCTATCATCTCCTCCTGGTCTGAGGAGAAAATGTCCAACAGAGTCAGATTGATATATTTTCATCAATTAATCGGTGCAAGATGCGCGTTTTACCAACTTTCCCGACTGTCTCTAGAATCGTGATTTTCCATGTCTCTTATTCAAAAGGAAAAATAATCTGTCGACTCACATTTGCGATGAAAATATTTAAATGTATATATATTAAATCTGAACTTTGAGCTGTACGAAAAATTTATTTTTGTCACGTTCTTTATACAATAGATTGATGAAAGTTTTCAATCGTTCACCCACGGTGAGAAAATAGTCTCGCTCCAGCAATGTGCGATCGGTGAAATTAAACATCTTTTTTCCTACATTTTCCCATAAAAACAATTATGAGAATCGTAACAGTAACACTTCGAGATAAAACTAAATGCTGGACGCATTTTTTTGATAATTTTCGACATTAAACCAACGTTATCGGATTAAAGGAAAAATTAAACGTTATTCGATCGCGAACGATAAATCATAATAAAAATAATTACCTCCATCTATATTTATAGGAAACCAAGAAAGCCAGTGACTCATCGTTGATCGATGATTTCTCGCCGATTATATATGAACTACAAAAATATAATATCGCACCAATTCGGTCGTGTCGGCAAAGTTTTTCGAATGAATTTTATTCCTTGGAAAGAAGGTGGAAAGGAATAATGAATTCTTTTTTCCAGGCGATATTATTTTATGCGTGTTTGCATTGACAAGCGTGGAAACGTCATAAATATTTATTTTTCATGGGAGGACGC
>OZ024922.1:11183205-11350705 GCA_964017225.1 Netelia inedita
TCCACACGAACGTACGATATCTCATGATAATGTTTTTTTTTCCGCCAGGGAGGGGTTGTAGATATGGTCGTTGGTACGAGAGACGATGGTACGGCGGAGGGTGGCGGGGTGGAGAGGGGGCTGGGGGAAGGGGGAATGAACGGAAAGAGCGACTGGCGGAGAAAGGGTACAGGCAGCGAGGTGCACCACGCGGTCAAGGGATTTGTTCCTGATACTACCCGGGGAACGTACAACATGTGCTCACCGTGTGTCACATGCGGATAAAAAGACATTCTCCCACCGTTGCGCCGATGTGCGCATCGAACAATTTTGCGACAAACGCGACGCGACGAGAAAGAACGATATTTCCGATAAAAGTTGTGGAGGCAAAAGAAAAAAAAAGAAAGAAACTACCGGGCGTCTCGGAGACGCTATTAAAAAAAGGGAGAAGAAAAAGGAAGAAAAAGAAGCGAAACAATAATCTCTTCGGTTCGAATTTATCGACGATTCTTTTCCGGCGGGAAGTTTATGGTTGGGACGCGACGATAAAGATTGAAAAATAATAAAATGAGAAATTTTCGCGTGAAATAATTTGAGATCGATGCGATATAGAGAAGAAAAAATTGTGTCTTTGATGGAAGTGATTCGAAGAAAAAAATATCAATTGTAAAAAAAACAATTTTGTCCGAATTGACCGACTCGAAACGTTGTTTATTTATTGAAATAGCGTTGATAGAACGCGTCTAGTAGAAACAGTCGGTTCCTGGACGGACAACAACGAATCTAGTGGATTCGACGTACGTCGTTTTAAAATTTGCCAATAAAACGTCGACGAACGAATTGCTGTTTGTCTCGGTCGACGTCGAACGAGTGCGGAGATCGCGGTTAAAGCGAAAAGAGGAGAGAGAAAAAAGAGGTATTTCAATCGCCTCGGGGCCGAGTGAAACTGGAGCTAAAATAAAACGGGGCAGCGTTACCAGACTCGGTAAGTCGAGACTCGTCGGGTTTGAACGAAATTTTCAGCAAACTTACATAAATCCAAACCGATGAAAAAAAGAAACGAATAAAAAAATCGTGAGTATCGTGTTGTCTCGAGCCCGAGCAGCTTCGAAGCGTCGATTCTTGGCGGATAAAAAAAATTGAAGACAAAAAAACATCGTCTACCAAATCGACGAATTCCAAGTCGATACTCGTGGTGTATTTCGACTCACTCGACGTTAATTACCGCGAAAAAAAAACCTCGACTCTTTTATATTGCCTCGAGTACGAACGATATATGTATATCGCGAAACGAACCAATTAAAACGTTTATTTTCTTAGCTCAACTATCGAACATACAGCCATATACGTAAATATCAAAATAAACGGATATAAAATTGAGTACGAGAAGTCAACGAGGCTGTAATTAAGCCAGTTTTATCGATATGTGCCAACGATCTCAACGATTCAATTTCCAGGGTACTAAGTAACGATTTTATTTCGTCATAACGAAAACAAATAGCGATAAAATTGTTGTATTATCGCTGTACGTATCGACGATCGATCGTAATGACTGCAAAAATTCGCTGTCGATAAGCGCACGACATTGTCTCGATGCGACTAATATACATGAGCTGTAAGAAAATAATCGCCGTTACAAGAAAATACTTGCTCTCGGCTACCTCAAGCTTCTCTCTCTCTCTCTCTCTCTCTCTCTTCCTCTCTCCAACTCCCCCTCTATCTTCTTCTCTCTCTGTCGCCCTCGAAAGAGAGCAGTGGCCGTGTAATATGTATGCAGAAGGGTGGGAAGGGGTTGCGGATCGGTGGAAAGAGAGTTAACAACGGGGTGAGGTGGATGGGTATGGCTGGGTGAGAAGAGCGCGGAAGGGGGAGAGAGGGCACGTCGATAAACCGCAGCTTAACGAAGGATACTCGTGCAGAGAAACAATGCCTCGAGGGGGTCGGTACTACCGAGGCGTCAGTAGAGCACAGGTGGATGGATTGGCGGTGGCGTGTGAGCGAGAGGACCGAGTTCGGGATGGGGTTATAGCAGGAAAGAGCGGGATGGAGGCTGGGGCGTGGTGGGGACATGAGCGGTGCGGGGGCGGGGGGGGGGGGGCAGTGAATCTAGAGAGCCTCGCTGCCTCTAGGGTAACTCGTGAGCGCTGAAAGAGCGTTTATCGCCCGTACGCGCGCGCGAGAGAGAGCGAGAGAGCAAACGAGCGAGGAGAAGGAGGAAAAGGAGAGGTGAATTATGAAGGAGAGAGGGCAAAACAGCCGTCGATCGCTTGCATCGATAACTACATCGATGAGTTAACGCCGGTACCCCCAACTCCCACTGGATGCTTCGTTGAAAGAGCAGCGGGAGGGGGCGGGTCGAAAAGGGGCGAAGAGAGGGATGTCAGAGGGTTGTTGCTGCAGACCGAGACAACTTGGCACTATACACACGCATGTATATGGCCATATACATATATGCACGTATACAAGTCACCAGGAGACGAGACGAGACGAGAGGTGGGTTAACCGAACGTACGAGGATTCTATACTTATTGTACAACCCTCACATGTAAAATACTTACACACAAACGTGTGGAAACTGCGACGCAGTTCTCTAACTTTCTTTCAATTCTGGATAAAGGTATAAAGAATCTGCGCCTCCGTATATTATATACGTGCATATATATATATATATATATATATATATATATATATATAGGTTTGTGAGGTATGTATGTAGGAAACCCGCGACAAAGTGAGTTTAATTATTCAAACCTCGGACTTGGCCCCTGAATTAGGTCTGGCGAATAAACGCGTATATATCGTACAGGTATATATCTGTACACTTGTGTATAGGTTATACGGTGCCTATTTGCACAGAAACGAGCGATGAATCGAGGAGTTGATAGGAGAAGTCTTATATATGTATATGATACACAATATACGAGGAAAACCTCAAAAGCACGAGGCTTATGTTTCGAATTCGATTCGGAGAGTCGATTATTTATTCAGAGGATCGGTTGCTGCCGACGATAAAATCACGTCGTGCTCGCGGGCCATACTCTCCTCCTTGTCTCTCTCTCTCCCTCGCTCTTTGGACGTTAGCTCGATGATGGTGGCCCGGTTCGTGTCCCAAGGGCGATTTCGAGTTAAAGCAGCTTGCACCCGCGAGGGCCACCACGACGCGAGGGCAGTCAAGAGAGAAGGAGCGGATGAGGGAGTGAGGAATGAAGGGGGTGAGAACGACGTTGTATAATATGGGGCGGGGCGCATTGCCGGTGATGGCTCTCTCGGTTCGCTTTTGCCATCTGCAGTCGAGCGGGATATCGAACTGCGAGAAAGCTCCGGCGTCGTAGTTATAGTAGCGTTTTGATGCTTGCTGCACTTTCTCTCTCCCTCGCTCTTACTCGCATTCTTTTTCTCCGTCTGCCTCTCTGCTGGTGCTACTTCTGGTTAAGTCCAGCTATTCGAGTGTTAGAGGGGAGAAAAAGAGAGAGAGAGAGAAAGCAGGAAAAACGGAGCTTGCGAGAAAAGCTATTTTGCCGATCGATCCTCGCCACCGTCGTCGTCGTCGTCGGCGTCGTCGTCGTCGTCGTCGTCGTCGTTGTGGTCACGTCCGGCACATACGATGAGCTTTTGCACTATGTCGCAGAAAAAAAGGCGAGAACACTACGAGACAAAACCCACCCGACAACGGCGACTTCAAGACGATTGGAAAGAGAAAAGGCAGACGTCGCGAAAAATAGCACCGCTTATTATTATTCCGAGTCTTTATTAATCGCCATGACCCAGTTAAATGCCGAAACAACGTCGTATATTCGATAAACAGTTTGTGATAAATTCACGACGTGAAAACAAAGATAGAACAGTTTTTAGCGCAATATTTATCAATTATAATTGCAATAATGTTTAGTAATATTTTTCAGATTTAATTTTACGTGTCCAATTGGTAATCAGGACTATTTATAATTTTACGATATCGACAAATTCGACAAAAATCAGTCCATTGTTGTTTTATTAATATCATTTCCTTTTCTTTTTAATGTTTTTCGTACACGAATTTTCTCGTGAAAGCACGATCACGAGCTCAATACCACTCGCGAATCCGATGGATTGATTGATCGTCGACTTTTTGTCCCGGACGTGACCTCCGAAACGAGATATCATGCAGCGTGTAGCGCTTTAATTTTTGTATGCTTTTTTTTTATTCGGTCGTTTCGTCGCGATGAAATTCCCTATAAAACGGTAGATTGAAACATATCCGATTCGAAAAATGCGAGCGAAAAAAAAGTTTACGTTCCCGATAAGCTTTTCAACCTGTGTAGTACACGTTCCATCGAGAAAGTAAAATTTGGTAGTTTCACCCCAACTAGTGAGAACTTGACGCTGTAACCTAGATAATAAAATAGAATTCACAAAATTCTGGATAAATTTATTCGCCCTTGCGATAATGAATAAAAACGTTTCTGTGTTTTATTACCACATTGGCGAACGATTAACAATTTTCTTACTAAAGATTATTATTTTAACAATCTAGATATTGTTTATTATTGCAAAGAAAATAATTTGAAGGCGATGTCTCGTACGCCATTATATTTTTTATCGCGAACACGTGTCGATCCAGGGTAAATAATAAAGTGATTTGTGATTAATCGATGAGCACATGTGCGCTAGATTCCTCGTCTCGTTTCTTGTCTCAGAAAACATTTCACCGAGTAATACATGCATTGACGAGACACGGACCGCTCGATATTTTTTTATAACTTTTTTTTGCATCCTCCAAGCTGAACACACGTATATATCTGTATGAAGGTATTGCGACGAAGCTTTCCTCGTGGAGATTCGTCCAAGTGGCAGACAAATGTATAATTCCGTCGCAACGTAATGTACGTCTTTACGTACATATGTACGCTACTTTTTTCTCTTAGTCTATAAATACCAGAGACGTATGTATTTTATTCCACGTATTAGCAATATTACGTTCATCGACAAGTTTGAATTCTTCGATGGTGCAGAAACGTTGAAGCGATCATTATTCTTTCGTTCTTTTACTTTGTTTCAATCTCAAACCTCGAAATCCATTCGTATCGACCTAGAAAATGTAGTCACGAGGCATGATGCATCTTTCGAGATGAAAAATCAAGATATTTCAATAAGATTTCGAGGGTTGCGAAAAAAGAAAGATCGTGCACTGTGTTACAGTAGAATAGAGTTGGAAAAAAAATGTTTTTCACTCCAAGTACTCTTCGTAATTGTTATCCATATTACAGGGTAGTTCGTACGTTGCTTGCTGGTAATAAGTTTTTTTTCGACAAGTCGTAGTACACACGAAGCTTTTGCGAAAATTTTTTTAATGAGAGGATGGCTGCGTATTTGTAGATCTGTTGGGTGCATGCTCTATATCTATACTTACACCATACATTATACTCATCGTAGTCTTTTGACGTATGAATATATATATTTATACGTATATTGATATTTTAATACGCTTAGTAAATTATCTGTAGTTTGCATTATGGTAAATAATAATTGTTAAATTCGATCGAATATCGTCAACCGAGAATCACTCGAGAATAAATAAATTTGTTAATGCAGCCGGGCAATAAAAGCATATCACGTTTTTTTCTAAATTTTCAGGATGAGAAGAATCAGCTGCTCATCACGAATCTTTGGCTCAAGTTGGTGAGTTGGAATTTATAATTTTCCTTACTTATAATTCATAAGTTTTTTTTAAAAATTCGTCGGACTTAGATTTAAAATAAAGAAACAAAGGAATTGCAAACTAAAGTCATAATCGACGTTCCTTCGTCGATATTAATTCAGAACTTAAAAAAAAAATTAAGAAAATCCGCGAATTATTGCTTTTTGAAGTAAACGAAAGAGAAGAAATAACGAAACAGTAAACGTGACCTTTCGTAATGCGGAAATGCGGCCGATTGTACGCTCCGGCACACATGTCTTCATCAATTTCTCATTCTCCATCGTTCTTGCCGACTAATATCGAACAGCTTAAGTTCTCGTCGAGAGTGAGTCACGTACGCAAGGACAGTTTCAGCTTCTCGCCCGTTAGCAACCCCTTTTCCTAACCCCACCCTTGTGTTCTCTATGACCCAAATACCATTCTGATACATCAACGATTATACTATATACATACATTTACCGTATAGCGCATGTACCATATGCATCTATACCGCCTACCGGAGTTTTCAATTGATGTGGATCAATTCAATGAATCCCGCGCGTTATACGCCCGTATAATATCTGTACCGACGTCTTTTGTTGCATGTCCGTTGGACAAATCGATGAAACTAGCTAATATCTGCTCGTAAGCGGGATAATTGACTTTGCAAGTACATCGGCTTTGTTACTCTCGAAGACTCGTCCGGCCGAATCGAAGAGAGAGCTCATAATTTAAAAAAATATAAATTTGTTGTTATTTATCTATAAAAATTTATTTATTGGTACACGAGGGACTTTCGAGATCAAAGACAAAAGGCGAAATATTAAAATTGGTATAAATCGAGAAACGATGGGTTCGATCAATGCATAGACCGCAAATAGATGTATACATCTATATACATACAACCTATATGCATACATCTATAATATATATAATATATATATAGCTATGTAGCCCATCATCGTACTCTCGATGTATACTTACCCACCAAGATACTCTCCCGGAGTATACTCGAGCGAAACAAATTAACGATCACAAATTACGGCTCTCAAAGTGAAAGTTTGGCCGAAGTGTACGAAACCGTAGTTGCCCTCTAAGATACCATCTAAAATGAGAATCTCAATTTCAGGGTAGTAGATACGCCGTAGCGAAAGCAACAATTATTTCCACCTCGGGAAATACTCATCGATCCTTGTGCCAACACGTTTCGACTTTTGATGTTTCGTCGAAAAGTTTGTTGCATAAATATAATGTATACCCACTTCAACCCCCGACATATTTCGAGCCATAATACTCCGCTTGTCCAATCTTAGCGTCTCATCTCTTTCTTAACGTTGAGTTACTGTAATATCACAACCGTTCATCTCAATCTCCGGGTCAGTTGGATGGTCCTACGACAATAAACTCTTATATATATGTATATATATATATATATATATATATATGTATGTATATGTATACTTTTGTACGAAAAGTGGGAGGGAGTGAGACAGACAGGAGAGAGAGAGAGAGAGAGCTTTTCTCATCCCTTCCCTAGACTCTCGTTTCCTTCGCCCTCTTCGCGAAATAAATACACTCCTTCTCGCACGTTGAACACACCGGCGCGTACATGAGGAAGAGAGATAAACGACGCACGAAACGCAAAAGATAAGTTACAGCAGTGTACCAGTCGCTATCATAAATCTGGCTGTCCAACAGAGAGATAGAGATAGAGAGAGAGAGAGAGAGAACTCTGTCTCTCTCTAATGTCTAAAACTCGGCGATTCCACGCGTGTGCAACCTTATCCATATATGCACCCAACGGAGCCTCTTCTCTCTCTCTCTCTCTCTCTCTCTCTCACTCACTCTCTCTCTCTCTTTGTGAAAAGAACCGGGAATGTAGGATTTTTTCGCGGTAATCCGAATGGAAATTTCGCGGACGTTTATGAAATTCGTCGTTGGCAACCATCTCTACCTTTTACCCCAGTTCCTGGCAATCCTGGCCGAGTTTTTTACGCCCTACATCCCCTTTCCTCTCTCCCGCAAACCCACTCACCCTCCTCTGGTTTTATCCGAAAACCAACGAGCACGAGGTGAACTCACCTCGCTGAACCCTTGAATAACGAGTGTCCGACGGGTGTTTTTTTTGTAGATGGACAAAAATTTTATTCGATAAATTCTTTTCCACCGTTTTTTTGCGTTCTCGCTGCGGCCGTTCCGACCGGTGATCGTTATTTCCGTGTAACACCAACGTAAATTGTAGCTATTCTTTTTGAAACTCTGTGATCGTTACGGTAAAATTAACATTCGTACGTCAAAAATTTAGTTCGAAGAAATTCGATTCAACGCGCTAGAGTTGTCGGGTGGCGAAGAAAAAAAAATAAATCAAAATTTCATTTATCGATAATTATCGAACGCCGGTGATCGCAATGGACTTCGGTGAACGATCTAATCCGATAATCGATATGATGGCAATTGAGAAGTAATTTAATTTTTCTGTTGGCGCTGAGCGATAATTTACTACCCTTAATTACGTCGAGCAGAATTTTCGTAATTTCTGCGGATAGATGCGAAGTAATCCATATATATATATATATATATATATATATATATATATATATATATATATATATATAAAGATGTATATATATAGACATTCATAGCTATCAACAGTTGAGTTATACATCCGGATGTTCTCTCCTTGCGAAATCTGTGGCCGTGACATTTTCGAAATAGCGACTCCTCTCTCTCTCTCGCTCTCCCGCTTAATCTCCATTCCCTCTCATCGGGCTATATCCTCTGTCGCCATTATATACATATATATATATTTAAGACCGGTAGAAGAGCGGATTCGTAAAGTACTCACCGAGACCAGAGGGATCTTTCTGCATTCGGCATGAAATGAACTCAATTCAACGGGGAGGGATCATGGTTCGGTCGGGAGGGGAGAAAAAGCTCGAAGTTCGTCGAAGTTATATATATATATATATATATAAGAGTATAGAATGGAGAGGGTAGCCTTTTCTCCTCGAATTAAGGGTGTAAAACCAGTTTCTCGATCTCGCTTTTTCTTCGTAAGGTACACGTACAACCGAGTGAGCAAGAGAGAGAGAGAGAGAGAGATGACGTCGAGGACTATACTCTCGTCCCGATGTCCTCGAGGGGGTCGCAATAGCGATTTCGTTTCTTTTCTCCTCTCAGGTCGTCTCTCCCTCTCATCTCACGATCATTTCGCGTTCGCGGAGCTTCTTTCGTGTAAGGGCGGACGTAGGAGGGTTAGCCCCTGTCAAGGATCTCTCAGAGAGTCCCACCGGCGTTATAAATATAAGCCGAGCGAGAGAACAACGTCGATCCTAGCACGAAATCCTTCTCTCGCGAGGTATCTTATATATAGGGTCAAGCGGGGTAATACGGACCACTCTGTTAAGATCGACGGAAAGTACGTTTCGAAAATTTGATTTTTCTCAAGGTTATAAAATCGTTTATCGAAAAAATTCTTTTTATCTTATACTCCTATCAATTAGAGAAAATAGACGGTAGTTTATATCAAATTTGTCCCATTGAAATTTGTTGTCCCTTATAATTCAGTTCGTTTCATTCGGCGCTTATCGGTCGCGCGATAAACAGAATAAACAATTAAATTTGGTGACAAAGATATTAATTTACTTGAATTTTGGGATTATATAAAATGTATTTTTGAATTCTAGAGGACAACAATATTTTGGTGCTCCATATTACCCCCACAATGTCCCGAGTACAAACGACTCGAGAGTTTCGTTCTGCAATATTCCCGCGGTCCTTCGAAATCCCTTGGCGAGGGACGTGCGTGACTAACATATATATATATGTATACACATACATATACATAAATATTCGAAACAAGCATATACGTAAATAAAATATGAAAAAATTGAATGTCTTGAAAAATTGAATATGCGGCTGGGAAAAAATATTGTTTATTGTCATCATCGTTGTTTACGACTAATCTCGTCAAGATCCAATGTTGTAAGAATAACGTTGAAAAAAACCTACATACGCATAAACGAAAAACCATTTCAATACTTTTTACATTAAACAATATGAAAAATTAATTCCTAACGCGAAAAAAAAATCATTCATCACCGTTTATTTTTTGTTTAATTACTTTCCATCTCGACGTAATGAATATTTATAATTACCGATTAATATTCTCGATTCTTTCCGAATGCGATACAACGATAATATTATCTCGATAGGCAATTATCACCGCTGCTTCGAAAGGTACGATTTTTCAATTTTCATTCTTAGCCTTGGATAAGGGGCGTGAGGCTAGACGCGAGAACGAACTTGAAACGAAAAGCAGCCGCGGCAATATATACGTATCTCATCTGGTCACGCGTTAATTAATTCGGGGTTATCGCAATGGCTGCGCTGAAGTGCTCATCGCAGTGAATAAAAAACCAATATATTCCGGGATGATATCGCGATTCAAATTCGTTACGTGAGTCTGCACCAGCTTTGAGTTTCAACCCCCGAGCTTCGGTAAGGCGGGAAAAGGGTGTGAGGGAAGGAGGAACACTTGGAGGAGCTGCGTTGCGGTTCTAATTTGCATTTGCATTCGACTCGGGTTTTCCGGCACGTTCAACACCACCGGGATATCGCTTCCGTATATAAAAGGGCGCCAAGGAGATGTTTTTGTGCGATCCTCGCGTCGTTTTTTCGGTCTTCCTGCATGAAGAAAAAGAAAAAAAATTACAAGTAGGTATTCCGGTACCGAAAAATACCAAGAACTTTTTTCTACGTAATTTTCTTTTTGTCTAGTCACATTTTTCCGTTAAATTCCCTAGTCCCGACGTATTTCGGGAAAATACGACATTAATTAAACATTCTTCCTACACTCGAGCGAAATTCTCGCGTAAATTCAAATCGGTCCCATCGCGATAATTAATCGTAAGAATTCATTCGTCACCGGCATCGTAACGGGAACATGACAAATTGCGCGCTTTACCAACATTTTTCAACTTTTGCGTGGGAAAATAAATCCGGATAAGACGGAAATCCTGTAACCATTACTGATATTATTACATTGTTAATTGAACGGTAAATAATCGCCGCGATTAATACGGAAATTCGAATGAAGCATTAGCGCGGATTTAACGAGGTCCGTATAATTAAATCGATATAAATGACAAATTCATCGCGGCGTTTTATCATCGTTGTCTATCTTGACGCTTTTAACGAATTATAAAATATGTAACGCGTAAAATTGTCACGTGTTTGTTTTATCTTTTCTTCTCCGTGTAACATTTTATACCAAGGTAAAGAGAGAGAGAGAGAGAGAGAGAGAGAGAGTTAGACAGTCAAGTGCAAATTAGCTCTCGCGTTACACGTGCTACACAGCTCTCGGGTTTCCGGTGGCATTATAACGGCTCGCTATAGTCTCTTCCTCGCTCTCTCTCTCTCTCTCTCTATATATATATATATATATCAATCTATCTATCTCTCTCTCTTTCTCCATTTCACGATCCGGAACGAATCGATATAAAACGCCGAGAATCGGAATCTCTGGAACGCCCATTGACAGTAATCGAAATCACTGAGGGATGGTAAAATTCTCGGATTTGCGAATTCCTATATACGAGATCGAAACAGCGCGGAGGGGGATGCAGTATGGGGTGAAAGAGGGCTGCTATTAAGAGTTTCACTCGCTTCGCGCATCTTTTTTTTCTCTCCTTATTTTATCTTCGACTTCGCTGCATTGCGCCATAAAAGAAAGGAGATGCGGAAGGGTGGACGAATAAAAAAAACGGAAAGAAGAGAGCGAAGGAAGAGAAATTGGACAAAAAAACAAAAGTGTGAAGGAGAAATCGAGAATAGCGAGGGGATGCTTGGGTATTATTGCATGTTCGAGTCGACGTCACTTCGATCGGCTAATTTTCTCACGATCTCGACGTTGGTTCTTTTTTTTGCCTCGTTTTATTCCGTTCGCCTTTCCGAGAAATTACGACCATTCGTTCCTCTTTGGAATTCGAGCCGAGTGCACGGTTATATAGGAAGAGTGGATTTTATATTTTCTTTCGTTTCTTATATATATATATACAAATTGTATGGAAGAAAAAAGAACTATTACGAATGATTCTCGGTTTTCAACGGACGAAACAATGCTCGGGGTCAGAAAGTATATACAAGTATAGCGAGGGTAGGGGGTGCGAGGGTTGCACGCGTCTCGCATCGTATTACCTCGAGGACACGAGATCAAACTCAAAGGCTTTTTCTTCAAATACGTGAAGGATGAGAGAAAAAGAGCTTGAAATTGCGTGTCGATCGTTCGCATAAATAAAGGTTTGCCTCACCGTGAGGGTAGTTCCCACGCGGACGATATAACGCAACTACTGGCATTCCAGTTTTTAAATCCGGATAACTATTATGTACATGTTATTAATAATTATATGATAATTATAGAAGAATACAATTATCATTGTAAAATTATCGATCTATAGAATTTTTGAAAAACTCACATTAACATAAAACTTTTCATCATTTTCGATTCGTTCTTTTTTTTCTCTATTTTTCAGGAATGGAACGACGTCAATATGAGGTGGAACGTCTCGGAATACGGAGGTGTCAGAGACTTGAGAATTCCGCCGCACAGATTATGGAAACCGGATGTCCTCATGTACAACAGGTAAGCAACCCTCTGTATTAATCTCGAAATAATGCTCGTCATCATTTCCAATGACAAATATATCAAAGGAACGCAAACGATTACGTCCCTTCGACGTTGGAATTTTAATGAAAACTCCTCTTTCGCGCCGACGAAACCTTTTACAACCTTCTTGTCTTTCTTCTGTCGATCGCGACGTTTCGTACGAACAAAAATTCATAAGCCGGAAAATTTTTCAAATTGTTGCTACCGCGTTGGAATCGATACGCGCTCTGATTTCTCAATCGCTCTTTGCCGCGGTCGTAACATCCGCTATCAAAGAGACACTCCTCCACCTCCTCATATATCGAAAATGTACGTTAAAGTGGAAACTTGACGCGCTCCATCTATCCCCGGATAGTAGATATTAGATGTTCTAGTCAGGCACACTCGCATGGCAGATACGTGCCCTTGCACGCCCTCACGTCTCTCGCCTACGCGACTCTCTCTCTCTCTCTCTCTCTCGGTGTTCCTGGCACTTTATATCCCGGATGTAACGGTTTATACCTACACAAATATATACATATATATATATGTATATAATCAAAAACGATCGGAGGACAAGACACACGGACAACTGTAAAATCGTAAAGCTCGAAATATATCACTACGACATCGACGACAAATATCAGTCTCGTCTGATACGTGCTACCTCGTGGATACAAAGAAAACAGCTACCGTTGTGCATCGAGCTTGCATATCCAGCTTGCAAGGAGATCAAGGAATTTCCTCTCCTCTTATTACACACACGCGCGCGCGCGTTTGTGTGTGTGTGTGTGTGTGTAAATCGTGAATACATGCAGACATACGTCACTCGGAGCAGCGAGAAAAGAAGCAAGCCCTGCCATTATTTACCAAAGAAACGACAACAAGTACAATACGGGTCAGCCATTGTAGAATTTCGCCAATCAATCCTACTTCGGTAATATATTATTCCTGTCGTAAATCGGGGAGTAAGTAAGGAATGGGAAAAAAGATTGAGAAAGTTTTTTTGTCCGAGAGCCAAAAGATTTTCCTTGAATGTGAATTAAAAGTGTTCTCGTGAACGCCAAATTGGTTATAGAGGAGAAAATGAAGCGAGCGAATCAAGTCGGTTAGATTTTTATTCGACAGAGACACACTTGTTTTTTATTTTTTATTTTCGCAACAAAGAAACATTTATTTACAAACGATTTGAACTACATACGATATGCGCAATGAAAATTAATGTTGTAATGATGATCGTTAATCACTTATAATAGTCTACTTATAATATCTACGCGTTAAATTGACATTAAGTAATTAATAAATCAACTCTATTGATAAAAATACTCTAAACCCCTCGACCAGGAATTTATTTTCACAATGTTCTCTTCCTTATGAACAACGTCTTCCTTTGATAAAATGCAATGAAATCGCGAGTTATAATTTCTCATTCCCGAATAATCGTAAGGATCTCTAATTAAGCGATTAAATTCAATATTGAACGCTTTCTCGATATAAAAATATAAAATTCCGCGCATCTTCGCTCAATTTTCTAGTTCTAATGTAACTGCAGGTGCACATACGTCGACACAGCACCCGGAGACCTATCGCAATAAGCGTCATCTTCCATTACCCCCCAACCGATCTCCCTCTCTATCTCGCGTTATAAATACGCTACACGTATCCTGCACGGAGACCGTGCGACGCTTTCAAAGCGTTGCGAATTTCACCGCGACGAAGGAATGTGTCACACGGATAAATTCTGGGCTATCCAAAGACCAGACGTCTAGGAACGGGTTAGCGAGGGAGAGAGAGAGAGAGAATGAGGAAGGAGTCCACGAGGGGTCTTAGAGGATCGCCTATATCCTCACGGAAGGTTTCGCAGCTGCAGTGGATCCTGCACGTTTTCGGGACATGCCGCAGCACCAGAGAAATCTCTCTCTCTCCTACCCCTTTTCCACCCCGTATAGTTCACGAAGCGCGCACAGGGTTGCACACATGTATATATGTATATAGATACGGGCGTGTGTGTATTTCGTGTGCGCTCTGGCTTGTGCGGTGAACGCGCCGAATGTCGTTCTTCGCCGCTGCCGTCGACGTTTCTCACATGTGTGTGTATTCATATATATATATATACGTATATATGTCTAACGCTACCGGCGGCGCTCGACAGTTTGCGAGCCATGTTCCTCTGTACGCCTTTCCCCGCAGTTACCCACTTTGGTAATTCTGCCGCATAAATATCCGCAGTGTAGTTCGAGTTTAACTATTCATCGTTCGAACCAGTGGAAACAGGCGCCCCGCGCGCGACAGAGAGAGAAAGAGAGAGAGAGAGAGAAACCTCGAAAGCACGTGCTTCCCGGGGCGTACCCGCCAGCTCGCCACAACTCTGTCGTACCTAAGCATATGAATACATACATATACATATACAGTGGGTACGCATGGCAGGCTCGAATATTTATACTTTTCTTTCTTTTTCATTCGGACAAATTTGGTTATGAAAATGTTTGTCCAACTTCAAATATTGCACCTCGCTCTCTCTCTCTCTCTCTCTCTCCCTCCCACTCTCTTTCTCTCTCTCTCTCTACGGCAACTACAAAAAAAACATAGAATACCATATCGCACATACTTTTTCGATTCTACTCCTTGATATCATTTCCATCCGGCGCATAGAAGATACCAATGAGGTAGAAAGCTTGACGCATTCAAGTCAAGGGACGAAAGGCATTTTAGTATGCATCTTGTTCTCTTGTTACACCTCTTCTCTTTCTCCCCCCTAAGACTCCTTTCTCATGCACTTCAGCCCACCACCATAGGCGACACACGTATAGCTCAGCTATAAGATTGTACGGCGAGACACATTCTAACTCAAGAATGCCGAGGTTTGATCCCAACCCGTCTACGTGGGACGTGGAGACAGGGAGACCGAGAGACAGAGGGATAAAGAGACAGAGAGAGAAGGAGCAATCTATCTGCCTCCAGCTTCTCGCCCTCTCGTCCTTTCTCGTTGTCGCCTCCTTCTAGTCTTCATCTTCGCCTATACTCCGCATGAACGCCTCGTCTTGCGTACCCAGTGACGAGAGCGACTGAGGGAGAGAGAGAGAGAGAGTCACCCTCTGCAGACCTTCGTTGCTACCTCCGCCTTCGAACAGGCCAGAGGTAGCTATATGAAGCTAACATGTTTCCTGGGCCGCTCTGACGAACGGACATGCAAACGCACACGAGACGTACCAGGTACGTGGGCGAGACGTGTATGGAACGTCATCAAGCTTCGCGGAGAGTTAGGGATGTCAAGCCACACCTACAATCTCATGTATATGTACATACAATGACATCTGCTCGGATACATATATATGATGGTATATCCACAGCTCTAACCCACCTATGCATAACCAACAGTAAGCCTATATCGCTTTTGGTAGAACTTGCTCCCATACACAACTCCTCCCTGGTATATACTTCAATATATATAGATATGCACACATGGATTTCATGTATATGTGTATATAGGTTGAACGTCAGACGTCGAACTCGAGGCCGGGTTGGGATTGCCGAATTCTCGAAGCCATTCCAGGACTACCGCGCACTGCTTCGTCCTATCCGCCCAAGCCCCTACCCCTTTCTCATTCACTCTCTCTCTCTCCCTCTCGCTCACTGGCGCTTCATCCCCGAAACACGAAGTGTATGTATATATTAGCATACAGCTGGTTTGGTCCCCGCTGTGGTTGCGGAAGTCACCGTGCCCCTGCCCGAGATATTCGATTAATATGGCATAAATATCATTCGGAGAGGGGAAATACACCACGCGAATGTTGATGGCCGAGAGAGGGTTGAGAGCCATCCCGCTTCCAACTTCTATCTCTCCCTCTCTCGTCCGCTCTCTTGCTCTCTATACCCAGGTATAAAGGAGATACAGGATAGAGGAATGAAAGCTGCGACGCATTCAGGGTACGGGCAAGCAAGCGAAAAGGCTCTCATATTGGCTTTAGTTTGCTGGTGCTCGTCGTATTTTCAGCGATCATGGTAACCTCTTTTGCGGTCCAGGCGGTTCCTATCGCCCTTCTCTACCTTTGGATGCGCGACAAAATGAGTTATTTACATTGGAAAGCCGTCGACGGACGTTATACGCCGTAAAGACGCGAAATCGCGGCAAACACGCGGTACCATGGACGCGCCCTGTTCGCGACCTACCGCATAACGTTTGAAAGACCCGCAGAGCAAGAGAGAGAAAGGGTGAGACGGAAAACCGGAGAACTTGGATGTTAGCCAAGGGCAACATGCATTAGCCATCCGCGTATTTGAAATTCAAGCCAAAGCAGATTAAATTCGTGTTTGCTCCCATCCACCCACTCGCCCAACCACCACCACCACTACCACCATACCCCAGTCCTCATACTTCCCTTCTTTTCTGAACGTAATGAAGATTTTCCGTGGATAGGTATTTCTCGTTCTATAGACGTCTTACAGCCGACGAGGAAAGAAAGCATGTTGAAAGCATGTATAGATGTCTTTCCTCGTCGGTCCTAACCCCGTCTGTGTCTTTTTCATCGAGGTAAACGGGCAAACGACACGAATCAGTGGAATAACTCACCGAGATCCGGGGAATGGTGCTACCACTCGGGAGAGTCCCTCGATCCGGTTGACCTCGCTCGCCTCGTCGCGATGCCAGTAAATATCACCCAGACTCGTTCCTTGATGAATGTCCAGCTCGATTTTACCGAACGTTCGGCGTTCGAGGGACGCGAGTGATCCGAAGCACCGCTAAAAAGAGAAAATCGGAGATGCTTCGATCGATGATCGAATACGGGACGTTCCAATGTTCGCTTGAAATACATTTTTTCGTGTTTCAAAGCATATTTCAAATTCGTATCGGGAGACGTAACGACTTTGTCTCTCGGAAACGAATTTGTACTCGAGCTTCGAGATGCTTTGAACATAGTTGAGAGTAATTGGTTCGAGGTCTTTTCCTCAATTGCGAACCCGGGGAAAGATATCTCTTTACTAAGGAGATCACTTTCTGTAAAGAAGACAACGAATGAATGAGAAATCAACGGTTGATTGGAGGTGCGCTACGAGAGGGTTGGAACGGAAAGTTGTATTGAATTGCGACAGGGTACAACTGGAATGGGTTCTTACCTACATTTGTACACGGATCGTTATAGTTGCTGCATGCCTGTCGTACTGTGTATCTGTGTGTAGTCTATCTTCCTCTCTATCTATCTTTCGCTCTCTCTCGCTGTCTCTCTCTCGCTTGCCCTGTCTACCTCGTTGAACCTCGAGCAATATTGGAACGTATATCAATTTTGTGCCGGACCGGGCCTGGCGCCCGGTCCTCGGCGTCGTTCCCGGGACCGGAAGCCCTGACTTTCCGGTAATTACCGTCCCGCGCCACACGTTCGACCCACGGAGGAAGAGAACCGATCGTTTAGCGTGTGCTTCAACCTCTCCACCGCTACCTCTTCTCCCTCCCTCTCTCATTCTCCCTCGCCCCTTCACTGTTGTCCTCGTTTTCGGTATACACAACTCGGGAATATTCCGTACCCGGATTTTCATTCTCGATCCCTGCGGTCTCCAACGATAGTTCTCTCTGGGCGACCTCTCTCACCCTCTACTCGAGTCTGCCGGGTAAACTATGGCCCAATAACGCACACGATAAATCCTATCGAAATAAATATTACAAAAATAAAAACGAAAAGAGAGATATATATATAGATATACATAACGATCGTGTACACACCGCAGGTAAATGTCACCCGTACGTCAAGGATTAAAAGTGACAAGTACATGAAGTAAGAAAGTAACGATTTTTCAGGTCTTTTGTGTATTACAAATTTGTGTCTTTCGAATCACGTATGACGTATTCACGGAGTTATATCGCGGGTTGGTAAAGTTCCTTGGCACTGTGACCAACAGTGAGGTAGGACTGGAACGCGCGACAAATGCTTCCTAGCACGAGCCAGGGAGTGATTAACTTTAATAACCAACGGTGTCACGAGGAACGTCGCTAGGGGTTAAAAGGAGCCAATTTAGCATGGAGTCTTAAGAAAATAGGGTAAATGGGTAATGGTTCTATCTTTTTCAGAGAGATTCTCGACTAAATCTCCTTCGATGCTGCGAGACAAACGTCCACTTTCTTAAAGTTTCTAGCGAATTAAATATTTTGCGAAAGTTTTTAAATATTGATCCATTTTGAGGTAATAAAAAGCATTGGCGAGTAATATAGAAAAATTTCGAGAAATAGCGAAGAAAAATAGAAATCTTGAAAACGAAAATCCCTCGACGAATGTTAATAAACATTTCTTGTAATGCATCCATGACTTCGTAGAAATGAAAAAGAGAAGAGAAAAATAGGAATTTTTAAAAACAAAAATTCACGATACCCGCATAATACGTAACCGGAAGAATGGTCACGACCGGTGCATCTGCTCCACTTTCGAACATAAGAGGATTTTGGCGTGAGCATCGAGGTTCTGAAATATTTTTCGAGAAAAAAAGAATATATTTTTCCGTCCCGAGTGTGAAAGACAGGCGAGGACGGCCCTTATGTTACACACGTCGCTATACGTATATACCTACACATCGAACGGTTGGAAAAGAACCGGAGCATGCATCAAGGCGGGCGCTATACTTCCTGGGCTGAAAACTTTCGACGAAGCGGCACTCCTCCAGCTGCTGCAGTAAAGGAGGTCCGAGAAGGATTTTTCGCTTGATGAATTTCATTTTTCCGGACACCCGAGAAGGTAGTGGATGCGGGTACGGAGAGCAAAAGCCTTAAACTCCTCGCTTCGTACTTGTGTGCAGTTCATGATGATTGAGCTGTTCGGCCTCTTAGCTGCCTAGCAGCGATTGGCCACCCTAGCGAGCGAACGGTGTAACAGACGAGACGAAAAAACGGGAATGAAATAATTTTACGAGAACGAACAAGAGCTTACAATTTCCGTTGTCCTTCAATTATTTCTTACGTTCCGCGAATTAAATTTCAAAGTTTGCGAAAAAATTGCAACCCTAATTAAAATTACAATCTCCGACCGTAATTTCGACAAATGCATCATTCGCAACCCGACGATATTTTATTCGAATAATTTTACTCGTAAACGTTATTCGATCCTAATAAACTTAATATACGATCCACTTTTCTCATTCCATTATGGCAATTCCTCCAAAACTATTCTCAACTCTCTTAAACAGCCGACGACTGTGCCGTCAACCCTAAAATCCACGAATATAGGTAGCATCGTCGTCGTCGAGGCCTGCGGAAGGTAGAAGGCGAGGTCGGCTACGTGCAACTTATATATCCATAGCCAGCAGCACCCAGAGCAAAGCAGAGGAGCATCAGTGCAGCACGGAGGGTAGAATAGGGGTTGCAAAAAGAAGGGTTTACGTGGGCGGGGCTGCTCACCCTTACACTGCTTGTTCACTCGCCTCTTCCTCCAACCCACCCCCCCTACCCCCTCACGCTACCTTGTATATATATATATATATATTTATACACAGCACCCGGGGAATCCCAAGCGCGCAGCGAGGCTCCTAGCAGCGCACAGCAGCAGCATCGCAGCAGAGCGAGCGTCGAGGGAGGGGTTGAGGGATGAACAGAATGAAGGGTGAAGAGGAGTGAGAGGGAGAGATCGGTATAGGAACAGAGAGAAAGGGGGGCTAGTGCACGCGGGTTTCAAAAAGAATGAAATAACGGATTGGGTTGTGGCCAACTGGCCGGGTTCCAACCAATCCTTGGTCGGCTCTCTCTCTCTCTCTCTCTCTCTCTCTCTCTCTCTCTCTCTCTCTCTCTCTCTCTACCCTGGTGAATGTACGGCCATACTGATGTATGTTACCACTCTCTCTTGCTCTCTCTCGCACTCTTTATCTCACTCTCTTTCTCTGACAATCGCTGTACAGCACTTCGAGCTTTTCGATGGGTGATTCAGGGCAAGGGGCGAGGACAAAGTTTCCTAGGGGATGAAAAGTGTAGGTACCCGTACTAGCATCGACTTTCGCTTCCAAATCATACTTGATCAATAATGGATGCTTAGATCTCCCTTTTTTTCTTTTAACCCTCGCTTTATATGTGCCACCCTCGATGAAAGAGACCGAAATCCACCCTCTCGCGATTCAAAGATAGCGTCAGCGGACCTTTGTTCGAAATTAAATTCCACTCTCCTTCTCGAAACATTTCGCGAACATTTAATTAGCATATTTGTACCGACGACCGGACAAGAGGATAGTTTTAAAAAGATTTTATATATATATATTTTTTTATTCTTTTTGTCGTTGAAGTTTTCTTGACTCAAAAGTGCGGGGTTCGAAGAGAGAGTGTGTGTTTGTGTGTGTGTTAGAAAAAGAGAGAAGGAGAGAAGGAGAGAAAGAGACTGGAAGAGAAATTCACATCGTCGAAGCGGGCAAACTATTTCAGAGAGTTTCGTCTTATCTGAAATTACTCGGATAATTTATCGTTAAGTGCGCGGAGCGGCGTTGAACGACGCCCTGTGTATATATACACACTGTGTATCTCTACGCTATTTCGTGTCTTCCCATTGCCCCACCTTCCACTGTACGTATACCCCTTGATAGTCACTCGGGTCACGTTGACTCGATGCGATAAATCAATGAGAAATTTCTCTCGACAAACGTCCCGTCCCCGTCCAACGTTTCTCTCCCTTCTACCCACCGACGTTGGAAATGTAAATAGTCTTATTAATTGTGCCGACGAAGAACGAAACTTTGTTGAATTTTATTCGCGAAAGATAAATCGTAGAAAGCTAAAATACACGTAGTTAAAAATACTTTAGTCGGTCGACGTTCCTGACAAAAAAAAAGTAGGAAAAAAGACAGGAACGAAACAAAAGGCAAATACGAGATTGAAGAAATATACGAGAGGGAGAGAGAGAAAGAGAGAAAGAGAAAGAGAGGATTTACGGATCGAAAATGCGACGTTTAAGAAGCCGAACTGAGAGAGAACAATCACGAAGTAAAAGTCGCGAAGAATAGTAAATTCGTTTTTGCCCTAATTTGTTTTTCTCGTTCTTGCGATTTATATGAGAATTTTGACACGTTTGTTATAGTGCGGACGAAGGATTCGACGGTACGTATCCTACGAATGTCGTAGTAAAGGACAATGGTACGTGCCTGTACGTGCCACCAGGGATATTCAAGAGCACTTGCAAGATAGACATCACCTGGTTTCCCTTTGACGATCAGCGTTGCGAGATGAAATTCGGCTCTTGGACCTACGACGGTTTTCAGGTAAACCGTATTTATGTGTAAAATTGGATCCTCCTTCGATCCTTCCTACTATCGTCCGTTGCGGTCTTCGATTTACCGATTACACGATTTTTCCTTTTGTCGTATTTTTACGTTGATTGTTTTTTTTGTTAGTGCCTTCTCGTCCCGACCCTCGTCCTTTCCATTCAACCCCCCCTTTTCACAAAACTCTCTGTAACCACTCGATTAAATTTTCCGTCTTGACGTTCACCTTTCGTCCGTCGCATCGCTGCCAACCACCTCGTACCCTCCAATTTGTCAGAATTCTTTCCACAAGGAATTCAATTTTAATCCACGACCTATTTTTGTTTCAAGTGACTTTTAGTTATTTGAGATACTCTCTGCCTCGAATTCCATCGAAAATTTAATAACTCACGGGGGAAGGGGTTAAGAATTTAAAAACGTTACGTTAGCCCGTATAATTAATAAAGGATGGAACACCTTTCGGAAGATTCTTTTGTGAAAAAAAAGTAAAATTCCGCCAAAGTTTATTTTCCGATAAAGAAAGAAACGCGAGAGAGATTTGGCGAGTCGGGTTGGTGAGGGAGGGCCTGCAGTGATTACAATCACGTTCCAAAGCGGAAATCAAATACTCGATAGCGCGAGACGTAAACTTATTCTTTCGCCTTCGAGGTTGGGGTGGCTACGATTCGTTATCTATTCGGGAGCTTCCCCTTCCCCCAGCCCCTCCCCCTTCGCGCTCAACTAGGAGCTCTCGTTCGAGACTACTCTCGATGTTTCGCCTCGGAAGCAATCTGATATCACGCCCGACGAGTGTGCACAAACGCGAATTGAGCCGCGAACGAAAGGAATTTCAACTATTTGATCGAGCCCCGGCTGGCAATCGGCAAACAAAGCTCGAACCTTCGTCGCGAATTCGTATCCAAGTAATTACGCTGTTACTTTTTTCACTTTATTCCAAAGAATCGCGTGCTTCGCGTCGTACGTACACTAATTAAATAAGTCGAAAGTATTAATTGTTCGGTCGAGACGATGAGGGATTATAATTATGATAAAATGAGCCTAAAAAAACATTTTATGAAATAATCCCCGATGAAAGAAAGACCAACTCCGACAAGTTGATAGTCAATCGAGGGTTAATCAACGATTAAAATTCTTATTTTCGAATTAATTAATATAAATTGTAACGTTGGCGGTTAAAAAATAATAATAAAATGTTTCCTATCCTCTCGAACTGTCGCACGTTTAGAATTATAGTTTCGTATATTAATCGTGTCGAATAACGTATTCGTTTTGTTACTTGGGTTAAATACACGAATTAATACCACGCCGCAAAGGGAAATGGAATAAAAAAAATTGCGCAATCCCTTTCGTCCGTTATTCGTCAACGGGTCGACGGTTTATAGAAAATAGATAAATAAAAAAAAATAACCCGTGTTTGTGATTTTCTTCTTTTTTTTCCAACCGATAGAAGAGCTTCTGGTCTCGTTGGACGCCATAGAGTAACTCGTCGAGAAAATTTTACATCGAATGGAGCGTATTGCTGTGTATGTACGATGCACACACAGACGCACAGGCACACACACACACACACACAGATCCGTTGTTATAACGTGTACAGAGAGATACGAACACATTGATGGACAACGTAAACGCGGGACGCCGCCCTGACGATCGGCTTTCTCTCTCTTTCTCTTTCTCTCGAGTGCTTCGTAACGCAAAAGCGAAAAAAATAGCTACAACGCGCATCGATCGAGAACTGATGAAAAAAAGAACACTATCAACGAGATATTTTTTCTGTGATGCAATACTATATCCTGCGAGTGTTTCATTTTCCCCGTCTTCCAATCATTATTTTTATAGCATATATTTCGATGCAATTTCTTTTCATATATATATATGTGTGTGTGTATACGTATAAACAATTTGAGACAGTATACGAAAAATGTATCTCTTCATTCTTCCAGTTGAATCTTCAGTTGCAAGACGAAACCGGTGGGGACATTAGCAGTTTCATTACAAACGGTGAATGGGACTTGCTGGGTGAGTGTTGCTTTTTTTATATTCCGCCTCATTAACGCTTCGAAGTCTGTGATGGAACTCCTTTTGCCCGGTGCTCAGCTCTCAGCCCTTTTTTGTCCCGTACACATAGCAATCTCGAGTCACGGCACGAAGTTATGTAACGTGTATATAAATAGATATATATATATATATATATATATATATATATATATATATATATATATATTATGTACACACACACACAGACACACACACACACACACACACACACACACACACACGCAATTACTTCTTCGCTGTAACGCAAGAGCTCAACACAGCGCTTTTTCGACCCTTAAACTTGTACTGACCGCACGTTCGCTCGAGCCACTTCGTGCAAACCTCCTTCCCCGAGCCTTCCAGCCTCAGTTTTCCCATAACTCGCATTAAAACCTGCGACACGAGTTGAATTTTAATTTTGGTAATTTATCTTGAAATAAAATAGTCGCTATTGTCGGCATTACGATCGTAGTCATTATTGACCCACTGTAACCATCCTCGTGCATTTAACATGTACATATCTTCAACCCGTAAAGTAATAATAATGGATTAAAAATTTCGGTCGTTACTATTTTTTTGTTTGATTTGATTAATTATAATCTAATGATAGAATTGTATGGTACGAGCAAATGCATAATGTATGACGTTTGACACAGGGGTACCCGGTAAAAGAAACGAGATCTATTACAACTGCTGTCCCGAGCCTTACATAGATATCACATTCGTTGTAATAATAAGGAGACGGACGCTCTATTACTTCTTCAATCTTATCGTGCCCTGCGTCCTAATTGCCAGCATGGCGGTACTCGGCTTTACCCTGCCACCTGACTCTGGCGAAAAACTATCATTGGGTGAGTATTTTGATCAAAATTCTAATTATGATAATCGCGATAGTTATAACGAGGATAATAATAATAATAATCATAATAATCATGATAATGATAATAATAATAATTGTAGTAATAACAATAATAGAAAGTGATATCGGCAATATCAATAATAAACTTGGCACAGTGAAATCCGCTCGCGAACCGACAATCACGTCTGACCAATAACGTACTTTCACTACTTAACCGCCTCGTCATTATAATCGACTGTGTTTTGTCGCATACCGAATCCAATAGGATTTAACGATTATCGTCTTTTTTCCGGCTTATCGGCTATAAGTGTGTTTGATCGGGAACGGGGATATCGCTCGTTGACTCAACTTTACGCTAATTAATACCAACAATAAGACTCGTACTCGTCCCACTCACTCCGTTTGGCTTTCAGGGGTAACGATTCTCTTGTCCCTCACTGTGTTCTTGAACATGGTAGCCGAGACAATGCCGGCAACGTCCGACGCCGTGCCGTTATTGGGTGAGTTAACGACTTCATCAAATAGCTTTTACGATAGACAGTTTTAAGCGATAATTGGCAAGCGGGCTTAGCGACGAAATGTACAATTTTCATCGCTTAAAAGTTTAATAAAAATTTTTTTAATTCGGCAAAGCAAAAGCTGTATTTTTCTCAAAAATGCACAAAATTCGTGTTGACATTTGAAAAAATGATGTTCTCGTTACTCTTTTGAACAGTAAGCTATCGCTATATGAATATTTCTATATAATTTGTAGAATCAAATAGTGAATAATGATTTGTACGTAACCCACGTAACATATGTAATACGATCATAGATTGCCGAGTCTTCGCGCGCTTAATCAATCAATTTACAAACGCTTAACAAACGTTGGATTAATCGATCTGTTTGCAGGAACGTACTTCAACTGCATTATGTTCATGGTCGCGAGCAGCGTAGTCAGCACTATTCTCATACTGAATTATCATCATCGAAACTCGGATACCCACGAAATGTCCGAATGGGTAAATTTATCTGTCGACAATCGTCCGTATTATAGTTATGCGATAATAGTTCCGTAGTATGTCTTTACGTCTACATATATATATATATATATAGAGAGAGAGATATATATATACATATCGATAGATATATATCGATAGATAGAGCGACCGCGTGCACGACGATAGAGCGTTCCAGTGACGTGAAATCATACCTCGATCACCTACCACAAATCCCCAACGATTTTGCCGGCACATCGAATTATCTCTCCTTTGCCCTCTCTCGCTCTCTCTCTCTCTCTGTCTCTTTCTCCTTCCATCCCCGTTCGTCATAGCCCATGGGCCAACGCATCTGACTGCATCGTCGCTCATGATCGATTTTCTCGCGCATCGGCGCACACCTGCCGTCGCTAATTTATCATACACAACTAATAAACGCTTCTGTTATCGTTCATAGGTGAGACTCGTATTTCTGTGCTGGCTGCCATGCGTCCTGAGAATGTCCAGGCCAACCGACAAAGAGGAAAAAGATGCTACTAAATCGCAGAAACCCTCGCCCGTCACAGGTGATCAATTTCACGAAATTGCAATTTATTGAAACAAACAAAAATTATAAAAATAATCTTTCTATAAAATTACTCATTTTTCTTTTGGATTTTTTTTTAGAGAATTTTTATACAAAATCAAAATTCACTTTTCCCGAACAGAACGATATTCCGAAATAAAATATTTCTGGACATTTTTTTTTTACATTTTTGTTATTGTTTACAGAGAAAAAAGTCAACAACGATCCCAAACGTCGTCCCGGTGGATAACGCAAAATTGTTGATTAAATAAAATTAAGTACTCGCTAGGATCGATGGAATTAATGTTAAATTAATGTTTGTTTATACTTCCAAGGCACTAGCAAAGCATACGGCGATCTCGAGCTTCATCAGAGAAGCAGCAAATCGCTGTTGGCGAACGTACTGGATTTAGACGACAATGCTCTAGCACCGCACAACAATCTGTTAAACAACGTTTACAGTACGCCGGGTCCTCATCATCATACGATGGGACATGGCCATAGTCACATACACACGACGCCACATCATCATCACAGTCACACGGCAACGACGACGCCGCATCATCAGCACGGCACGCCTTTGCCACATTCGTCGTATCCCGCTCATCCGATCGCTCATACGCCTCATCATCATCAGCATCCACCGGAAACCGGTGCGCCGCCCGTCGAGACTATACTGCAGAGCGCCTGTTTCTGCGCGCGATACGAGCTCATCCTTATTCTGAAAGAGATCAAGGTAACGCATCACGTTGGTGACGCCCATCAATATTCTTGTTTCTAAAGTCTTTTTTAGGCAAAGAACTTCTTGGCAAGGTAAGACACAATGGCTCCTGATTGGTTTCGTAACGGGTGTTGAAATTTTTCCAGAAGAGGATGGCATCTTTTCGACGAGAGGTTCTAAACACGTTCTAATGCAAATTCTAATCATACTGATTTTCTTTTTAAGATTCTTTAGATCGGAGGATGATGCGAAGCAATTTTCTTTCATCCAACATTCTTGGATTGTCCCAAACTTTTCTCTAGACTCACCCGATATTCTACGGCTCGAAAGAGCGAGGCACTGTGGTACTTCGAGTCGAGAATTCCAAAATATGCGCAAGGAATCACGAGCAAAAGTCTTGAATTTTTCTGAACTCGAAAATTCTTAATCTGGTCGATCGAATGTTTTATTTCCCGTACAAAATTGGAAAAATAATTCTCATCTTTGGAACGAGTTGTTCGAAACAAAAAATCGCAGCTTTCTCTCACCAATGGGTGATTCGACACATTAAAAATAGCCGAATCATCGTCGTTCTCCTCTATTTACAACAGAAATTCCACAATCGCTGATCCGTCGTAAGGGTGGTTTACTGTGCCAAAGTCAAAAATAGAACGTCACTTGATCTATCCCAGCACCAACACTAATCCGACCACAGCTTCAGATCGACGAAGCCTTCTTAACCCTACCGTAAAACGTATACCCTTTATTCCACTCGTTTACCATCGCCACTGGTCCGTCCGACCAAACTAAGGCATTTCTACTGCGCTCCATTCAGCAGTCCGCATTGTTCAACTCATGACTATTAAAATCGAATTTTTGTATTTTTATCATTTTCCCCGAAGCAATTCACAGTAAACAGAGTTCAAAGTAAATTGTTCAAAGAATCATATCGAAAAGGAAATAAAAAAAAAAACTGAAAAAAAATACAGTCAACGAGACAAAGGGATAGAAACTCGTTTCGATTCGGAGCCGAACGTCTCAGGCTAGAAAACCAATCGACGCGATCAATCCAAAGTTCAACCGTTTGTTTTCTTTTTAAATCGTTGTTTGCGTTCATTTTTGTTCGAACCGCGAACTTATCGTCCGACAAGGGGGTAAACGGGGGAGGGGGGTAAAGTCGCGCGAGAGAAAGAGAGAAGAGAAACGTGGCTTGCCGAAGGTTCGTTCGAACTTATAAGCACGGTAGGGTCGCGTTCCCGTTGAAATCCATTGCCTCGTATCGTTTTCGCGAGTCTCGAACGAAGCGCGCACGTAGTCCTTCCTCAACCTCCCCGGTACCTACAGCCAAATAGCTCTGCTGACTCGACAGCTCGACGATACGATTCCAACCAACCCCTCTCATCTCCCCCCCCCCCCCCCCTTCGTCCCCCTGGCCCAACCTTCTCTCGCCCCTTGCCGCGCGTCGGTGATATGAATGTTTGTGCAGGATTATTACTTTTCGAGGCTGGCGAGTCTCCCCGGCCGAAGCTCGGCGAGTTGATATAGAGCCAAGAAGTCAAACACACTCGAACGACGCAGCGTAGTATTCCATAATTATGCGATGAAAGCCCCCTTGACGAGAAAGAAGCGATGATAAAGAATGAGAAAGGAAAAAAAACTTTTTTTTTTTTTGCAAAACAAAAAGAATCCCTGATGCCAGACCGCACGTGAAACGTGCGTGTGTTTTTACCGGTCGCCCGTTTCCTTCGTCGTTCAATTCTTGAAAAATTCGATGAAAGAAAAGAACAATAAAAAAAATAAGAAAATAAAATGAAACTAAATAAAAAAAAACAGAAAAAAAAATTAAAAAAAGAAGATAAAAAAAAACAGCTAAAAACACGATGAATTTCTACTCTTCATCCTCTCACTGTTGTAGTGCGTATGAAGTGAGAAGTGAGAGATAGAAATTGGGAAACGACGAAAGATTGTTGAAAAAAGAAGAAAAAGAATAACAAAAAAAAACAAAATCGATCGAATCGTTTCTCTGTTTTTCCGCAGATAATAACGGATCAATTGAAAGACGCGGATGAGAATACGAAGATAACGAACGACTGGAAATTCGCGGCGATGGTGATCGACAGGATGTGCCTAATCATTTTTACTTTGTTCACCATTATCGCTACTATCACCGTCCTGTTCTCGGCGCCTCATATTATCGTCACGTGATTCAAAAAGCCAGGGTCTCATACGACACGGAAAATCATCGATGACGACGACGAAGATTACGACGATGACGACGACGATGATAACGACTTTAACGACGATAACGACAATGACTACGTAGGCAACGTAGACGACAAAGACAACGGCGAAGAGGAGGAAACGAATCGCACGAGGGTGAAGGACGACGACATTGGGAAGAACGAAGACTGCGCGCGTGAAAGCGCGACGACAACGTCAACGACGAGAATTCACGCCGTTCTCGTTGTCGTCGTCGTCGTCGTCGTCGTCGTCGTCGTCGTCGTCGTCGTCGTCGTCATTATCGTCGTCGTCGTCGTTGCCGTTGTCGTCGACGACGTGAACAAATATTCTCATGGCGAGTCGTGGCTTCAAGTTTTTTTCTTTTTTCTTGCGCTCGTAAAAATCGAGCCGTCGTCGTTGTCCCAACGTTCGTACGCTGTAACGACGCGTTACTTATAAACATCGCGTCGCGTGACGCGCGGCCGATGTCGTCGAAACTAGGAAAACAAAAAAAAACAAAAACGTTTGTCGTTGTCTAAGAAATTGAACGGGCCGATCGCGCGTTCGTTTCGCCCTCGCGCGTAACGTCGCGCGCTCGTCATTGTCCCGTGCAGGAACGCGCATTGTAAAACGCTACTGCGATGTAAAATTTCACCGACGTCTTTTTCATCGTGATTCGATCGATTATCGATCATCGATCCGAGAACAGAGGAAGAAAAGCGTCAGGCGTGAAAGAAAGAAAAGAAAAAAATAAGCAAGCGAAGGAAGAAACGTGTCACACGGGAAGAAAGAAACGCGATGGACACGATTTGAAACGGTCGATCGTAAATTAAGACAAAAATAATAATATAACAAACAACAAGCGTTCGCGCAATGTACACACACTGCACCCAAAAACTGATAACGCAATGCTCATACGAAAAAAAAACAAAAAAAACAAACAAAAAACAACAAAAAAAACATAAAATAGAGTAAAGATAAAGATAAAAAAAAAGTGGGGAATGGAAAATGCCGTGACGCGCGCATTAAATTATTGCGATACATAAGCAAAACGAACACAACAAAAACAACAATGATAAACTCAGTCCCGCCACCGAAACCAGAACGCTAAGAGAATTAAGCATAAACATTCCATTCGCACACGTACACACGAAAACACGCGGACGGGCGCGCACGCGTGCGCGAGAACCGCGCGAAGCGATAACGAAAAAGTAATACCGACGTGAGCCAAAACGATGAAATAATAATAACGGTAACGATAATATGAATTAATAATAGTGGCTCGTCGTTTAACGCCGTCGACGTAATTATCTGAGTTTGTACGAAAGAAAACGAGAAAAAATAAATAAATAAAACTATGGAAACCGCGAAGAAGCGAGAAAAATAACGTTGGGGATGATTTTTCGTCGCGAGCGTTAGCTTTGCCCGTGTTTTTCGTCGAGGATACGCGAGGTAACCGCGAGAGAAAAAGAAGCGAGAAAAAAACGAACACGCAAAAACACACACACACGCACACACACGCACGTACACTCAGAAAAATACAAACACATACGCGCAAACTCTTACACATTACACGCCAAAAATAGGGGAAGAACCAGAAAGAACAGTAGAAAAAAAAAAAAAGAAATTATGAAAACTGTGCAATGGAAGCATAAAAGCGCACACATTATACTCTCAACGCAATGAACTGCCAAGGTGATTCAAATGCCCGTGAATTTTATTATCCGTATCACTAGTACGTAAAGTATGACAACTATGAACATTTATACTACGGTTATAAGTGGCGTGCGTTTAAGGAGAAGTGGACGAGAGGATGATTTAATGAGAGAAAAAGAAAACAAACAAACAAACAAACAAAAAACGATTAAGAAAGAAAGAGAATAAATAGCACCGTATTCTTCATTAGGTTTAAGCGAAAAATCCACGCGCGATGAGAAAACGAAGATCTCCTCTCCCCACCCCGCCTCCGAGATCAACCCCCCGCCCCCCTGAAAATAACCCTTAGGTAATTAGCTTTCTTTTAGTTTCTAAGCGACGTACGTTTTACTTTATACGTAAAAATATGTATATATATCTACATATTTGCATATATATATATATAAACATATATGAATATATTTATATATATGTGTATATGTATAAAAACATCTAAATATCGTGAAAAGCGAATCTTAAAACTGCATTTATAAATGAAAAAAAAAGAAAGGACGAAAACGAAGAAAAACCAAAGACATGTGTACGTAATTGTCTCAACGAGAAAGAGAGAGATAGAAAGGAGGAAAGAAGCAAAAGAAGCAAATCTCACGATGCATATAAATACTTGAACATGTATATATATTTACGCGTATATATATACATATATATACACACACATATAAATATATGTATATGGACGTATATACATATATATATATATATATATTGTATTATAGTTGTCACGTACCTCTTCGCCCCCTTTATCTCGCTTTCCGGCCGCACGCCACTCCCTACCGAGGGGCGCAGAACAGCGATTATTATATACAACACGGAGAGCCCACATTGGATTTATCCGTTAAGAAAAGGAGAAGAAAAAAAAAGAAAAACACAAAAAAAGATTTAAAGAAAAAGCTAATTCTCAAATAGTTATTACACGTTAAAAGAAAAAAGAAATTAAATTAAAAACAAAACAAAAAACAAAAAATGAGAAAGACACTTACACGCGGATACACACGTACACACATACACGTACATACACATACACACACACACACGCGCGCGACACACGCTTACCCACCAAGCACATCCAAGATCTTTAATCGGACACTCTCGTGCGCTCGATGAAAAAAATAAAAATAAAATGAAAGTGCACGCGGTGTCCTCTACATTATCGCGTCTTCCAAATCGACACGAGGACCGTTTCGTCGGATTTGCGTGACAATTGTTTGAAGAAACCCAAGAGCACGAACAATACGTCGTTTCTTTTCGTCTTTGTTCGTCGAGGCTTCCAACTAAAAAAAAACCCTCCGCGCAATTTGATTCGCGAGAAAATTTTGGAACGCGAAAGATACACGAGAGAAAAAAATGTATTCGGAAAAACGTTTCAACGTACGTCCGACGAACCGGTACCGATTGAGTCACTTTCTCGTCAATTTCTCTCTATCTGTCGTTTCTAACGTGACTTTGATCGTTTTTGTTTTTTGTTTTTCGTTTCCTTTCCTCGATTCTTACTTCCTCTCGTTCCCATATTGGTTTTATCGTGATTGAATTTCTCATTTTCTTTTTTCATCGAATCGATCGACGACTGTTTTAGATATATCGGCATCGTTCTTTCCTCACCTTCGAACCCACAAATACCTCTCAAACTTGTCTTCCTCTACGAGATATCATTCGACATTCCAAAAATGCGATTTGCTAATATCGAGGGCATCAATTTGCCTTTGTCAACGATTGAAAGTGTATAATATTCCCCAAAATCTACGAAAATATTAAGAAAAAAGAGAGGGAGAGAGAGAGAGGGAGAGAAAAATGAAAAATAAACATATGTGATTCCCCGACCCAAGTCGAGGCTCGTTCACCCCGTATGAGATTATTCAACAAAGATTCGGTATTTATCGTCATAGGAATTAAATAATAAAAGCGATAATTAATATATTTCGCGTTGTATCATGAAATTATAATTAATACGGATTTGTTTGTGGTCACCACCTCGTAGGCTCGTTCGTAAATAATTTTGCATCTTATTTTCATATCGTTTCACAATTCGCCATTACAACCGCAACACTCGATAAACATTCGATATTAAGGGACAAACAAAAAAACGTTTAAAATTATATGACAAAAAAAACAGAAGAAATGAACGACATAAATGCCATAAATCAATGGAATGTTTCGGGAAAACTACTCGAGGCTTTAATTTTCGTCGTAAAAACGGCTAATTTCATTTTCTCGCGACCGAAACGATGTCACTTTACATAGAGAACCAAAAAATGATCTTCAAGGGATGAAAACAAAAAATAATTGAAAAAAACAAATAATGCAAATAAGAATTAAGCTTCTCCCGGTCTTGTTTACGAACGATCTCGTGTGCTCGTAGACTCGTACCATCAAGAATCAATCAATTAAGATCGAAGGGAAAAAGAGAGAGAGAGAAAGAAACAAAGAAAGAATATAACAGTTGTACATTTGGCCAATGGCATTGACGCGACAACCAATCACATTATCTTTTAAATAATATTAACGTTACGATTAATAATGATTAAAAAAAAAGTCAAATGGAAGAAAAAAAATAAACAAACAAACAAACGTTGTTAATGATGTTACTCGAATGAATAATATTAGAGTATTAAAATTAAATGATGATCGTTGCGGGTTCCGATCGTGTATCAAATTGACAATTTCGGTCTTCGGAAAAAATAACGAAAACGAAAAAATGCAACGCCAATCGTATTAAAGAAAGGAAAAACTTCGCGAAGATGTTACGAGTGATCAAGTAGAGGACGGCAAAAAAAAGTTATTTAAAAAAATTATAATAATATTAATAATAATAATAAATTGAAATACAGTTAAAACGCCGAAAAATCTTAAAGACACGGAGATTGACGAAAAAGTTGTTCGCCTAGTAAGGTGACAGGAGGTGATAGGACGAACAGAAAAATATGTAGGAACATCCATGCCGAATAACGGAGAACATAAATAACGAAAAAAGAAAAATAATAATAATACTCATAAATGGCATATTGGAGATCGCACCTTCTCGCGCTTTGCTTCAAGTCGGTGGATAATATTTCCCAGTTTGCGAATTAATTATTTTTTTTGGCCGACGAGTCACTGAATCGCGAACGACTCGTCGTAGCACGTACATAGTATTTGTTCTTGGACTATTGGAGATATTAATTTAAACGAATAAAAATAAAATATAAAACATACACATAAAAAATATTGAAAATAACAATACAAAATGGAATAAAAAATAAAAATAAAAATAAAAATATAAAATAAAAGTAATAAAAGATAAACGTTAATAAAAGAATCGATCGAAGCGTAGAAACGAGATATATATCGGCGGCTCGTCCGGCTTCTCTGTAGTTCGCGAAACGTAAAATAACAATAATCGACGTAAAATAATAAAAAAAAAAAGAAACAGTAAATAACGACGAGAAAAATACGATAGAAGCTCGCGGACGACGCGAGCTCGCGAAATATTGCCACTTGCTTGCGAAACGAGGTAGCCCGTTCATCTTGAAAATTCATCTCGAAGAGAAAATTCGTTGACGCGCATATAAAAATAAAACGATAAAAAATAAATAAATAAATATTAACGATAACGATAACGACTAATAATAATAATAATAATAATAATAATAATAATAATAATAATAATAATAATAATAATACTGATAATAATAATAATAATAACAACAATAATAATAGCGATAAAGATAACACGAAATTTTTTTCTTGATTTTTGTTTTTCTTTCTGCGAATTGTGAGATATAATATAATTATAAGTCTCGTGTGATATCTCGATCGTGATGTGCCCGAAAGGCGCGTGATAAAAATCGAGCTTGAAAGTCGTTTCTCCCCGAATTGCTATCTCTCCGTCGCGATTATTCGACAAATTGACTCAGACACGATTTTCCTTTTTTTTTAAATATATCAAATAAACGGATAAATGCTCAAAAAAATTTCGCGAAACGACAATACGAGACGAGCGCGAGAAAATTCCTGAAAATCAACGGGACGTCGTCGTCGGCGCTCGATCGAAATTTGCGAAATTAAACGAGGACGGAGAGCTAGGGGGCGGGGGTTGAGAGAGAGAGAACAAAGAAAAGTTGAATAAAGAAAGTGAAAAAACGGACAAAACGAAAATGTATTCGAGCTCTTCACTTCCAGACATCACTCGAGAAATAAAACAAATCGTGCTCAGAATAAAACGAGTGTCTACGTTACATTGCTTTGCCGAATGTTTTTTTTTTCTAAACCAATTGTATCCTCATCGTCGCTCGAACGTCTCGCTATTATCCTTCGTGCACTTTCCAAGAAATTTTACATCAAAGTCGCTGCTAATTCCTAGTCCCGGCATCGTGCTCAACAATTTATCGACTTGAGAATATCGTTGCTTCCGTTGCTCCGAAGTAATTGTCAAAGAAAACAATTTAAAAAACATGAAATAAAATCAATTTGCGACTTTGTATCGCCGAAAGTCGGAAATTCAAGTGCCAAAATTCGCTAACGGCGACTCGCCGTGAAAATATATTGAAGAAAAAGTAAACAGATCGTGCCAAGATTTATACAAATCCCAGAGATATTTCGTCTCGTGAAACAAAAATAGACGAAGACAGAATGGGAAAAACCAACAAAAAAAAACTAAAACTGCGAAGAAGAAATAAAACGCGAGGGGCGTGACAAAATACTGTGTCTATTTTCCGAGGGAGAGAAAAAGAAATATTGTAAAATCGTTTGAATTTTATTACAATACGTCCGAAACGTGCGAATCGATTTTTCCGAACGTTGAAAATCTGATGGCGCGACCGAACGGCGCGATATTTTCAAAAATCCAACCATCGACTTGCTGACTTTTATTATCGAGCTTAAATTTCTGAACTCGACGAGTAAAAATAGGATTATCATTTTTTATAAGCTATAAAATCCTGTGTCGAGCTCTGTAGTTGACGGTCGAATATATTGTACCCCGGTCGATACCCGACCGGATTTAAAAAAAAAATCATTTCGTCGAGCCATCAAACTTTTTGATCGCCGTTATGAATAACGAGTCACATTCTTCGACGTTCCGCCGCTGCAATTATTTGTTTGTACTTTAATTCTTTTTCCCCCATACCAACCAATGTAACGCGCGACATTTCCAAAATTGCGTCCTCGCGTCGTCGTTTTAAATCGAACGAAAAAAATTAAAAATAAAACAAAGTACGAGAAAAGAAAACAAAAAGAAACCTGCAATCGCCTCACACTCGTTCCCATTCGTTCTGTCTGTTCTTACGTAAGGATAATAAAAATCCGTTTGCTGTCTGATAGCTGTTAATAATGATAAATTATGTATATTGCATCGAGCGCTTATATATTGAAACTTTTACACACGAATGGCTGATGACTTGTCCGAAATTCCCGATAGAACAAAAAAAACCAACAACAACAACAACAACAAACGCCGTCGAAGCGAGGCGGATGAAGGGAGAATGAATTACGATTAAAATAATTATAACGATACGTAATCGCACGAAAGCGCCGCCACCGTCGCCAAACCTCCGAGCTGTACAAGCCAACGCCATTTTTACACGGATCTAGCCGTAGTACAGAGTTGTAAAGCCCGTCGACGCGAATGAAGAAACAAAAAAAACACGATACAAAAAAATGAAATACAAAAAATCGAAAACGAGATAAAAACATATATTTAAAAGCAAACAAAAAAAAACGGAAAACTTCTACTACTAATTTATAGATAGGCGAGCGTCTGAGTCATCCGAACGAACTGCGAAATGCTCGTCCTGTGCTGACATTTTTTCGTCTTTCCGATTTACGCGCGCGATTCGTTAACGAAGCTCTCTGCGACCCTTTATCCTCCCTACCCCGCCCCCGCCCCTTCCTTGAAACCCTTCGACTCCGCGTCTTACGCCCTTCCCGCCCACCCTCTCTCCAAAAAATGTGAAAAAAGACACTCACACACTCACGTACACACACAAAGAAACCAAAAACCGAAGATCCGATAGATGAACGATAGAAAAGAGCACACACTGACATACACACACGCACACATACACACACATACACAAACACTCACAGGCACACACATACTTTAAAGAAAAAAAGCTCTAAATTTAAACGGAACTATTAAACGTGTACCATTAAACATAATCTATACATATTTAAACTATTGAATGCTAAAATCATATTCGTATAAACAAGATGAAGAGGAAGAAGGAAAAGAAGAAGAAACAAAAGATATGAAAAAAGAAAAACAAAAATGAAATGAATAATCAATTACCGAATGTTAAAGAACTTAGCCTGTAATCGATTAGTGACGTAGTAGCGCTATGCCAAAGTAATTTAGGGGTGGTTCAAGGTAGTTTACTTAGTAATTTAGGATCAAACTTTATCGAGAACACTTTCTCTCTAAACTAAACAAAAAAAACCTAAATATCTCAAAACTTACCTACGAATTTTAAAAAAACAAAAAAAAAAAACAAACCAACAAAAAACGAAAGAAAGAGAGAAAGAAAGAGTGACAAGAGGGAACTGTGCTGGAAAAGTAAAGAAAGCCGATCATGAGGATCTAAATAATAAAACCGAAAACAAAAACAAAAAAAAAACAAAAAAAAACAAACCAAAAAAACACTCTTCTATACTTTTATCTCCTATACTTCAAGAATCGTATGGTAAATTCGAGCACGGTTTCAGATCGGCCGTTAATCCGGCCGCGAGGCGTTATACGATTGCGAAGCGTATTTTAAAACGAATCTTCCGTTAAATAATAAACAAACCAAAAAAAAAACAAAAAACAATACAAAAATATACGTTATAACCAGTTGATGAGAGTGAAGAGATCTGTTCTCTTGAAGAAGAAGAAAAAAAGAAAAATAACGCTCGTGAGACGATGCAACGGAATGACTCGCCTGTTTTCTCACTTGACTTTTCATTAATGCCTCGAGAATAGCCTGGTTTAAATAAATAGTAAATTCATATTGAAGGAGTATAAAAAGTAAAAAAAAAAAAATTTGTTATATTTCTATGCTGGGCTTTCTTTCGAGGCAACGTTGATTGATATGAGAATCCCTGTTAACTGGTGAGCACATAATCGCCGCATTGTAATATTATTAACATTATTACGTTATTATGAAATTGTTGAAATAAACGAAATGAAAATAAATGTCTTCCATTTGCTTCTATATTTATTCTCATTTACGAACCGATCGCGTATTCGCAGCTCCGTAGTTCTAGAACGAAAACAGGATACGTGGATATGTAACATGAGGTCAAAAAATAATATGTCGGTATGTATGAATAAAACACGTACGTTATTGTATATTGTTGTTATCATTATTATTATTTATAACTTTATTAAAACTCGCACACAGCCGAATCGTATAAATATACGAATTCTTCCGAACTGCTCGTTTCATTCCTTCTACGTAATTTAATTATTATTTAAATACATTTGCCTTACAATTTACGTAAAAGCCGCACATTTTTTGTGTTTTTGTTTTGTTTTGTTTTGTTTTGTTTTATTCGTGCGTCGATATACGCTAATCGTTCATCTCGTTCTCCACAGTTGGATTCGTATAATCTCGTCTCGTTACTCGTATCGATAATTATTATTTCATCGTGTAATAACGAAACGATCTTTTGCTTTTCTTTTTTTTTCTTTTGTCTTTCTTTTTCTCCATACGTTCGGAAATCCGGCCAGGTGAATTACGAGAGCTTCGATTTACAAATCGTTCTTCGAAAGCATCGGGTAATCTAATGTATATATATAATAATATATCGATAGGAATATTAATTATTGAGCTCTTGCATATGTAACGTGTATAAGTATGTTGTTCTTGTTTTTTTTCGGCGTACATACATACGTACTAACTGATAATATTTCGGATTTCGTGTTAAATAACACGATAATAATACATTTCTTGGTACCTGTGGTGTAGAATTGTTTTATAACAAAATGTTGTTTATCGACTACATCCCGAGTATCGTTTTTTTTCACCTTTCCTCTCGATCTCCCCTCGCTCTCTATTTTCTCCCTCTCTCTCTCTCTATTTTTCTCGATCTGTTTTTCGCTTTACTCCGCTATTAATTCCTAATTATTGTATTTATTGTAAGGAAGACTTGTCTCGAACTGTTTAGGGCTAACGGTAACACAAATGAAATTATAATAGAGAGACCACACCCTTCTCACTCTCTCTCTCTTTCTCTTTCTCCATCTCCCTCTCGCTCTCTCTCTCTCTCTCTCTTGACGCACACGAGATTGTACACAAAGAAAACGAGCCATTTGCTTTTCTTTTACGTTGTAGACGATCTGCTTATTCGAAAACCCCCGAGATTAAACCAAAATATTCGCTAAACGCGCGAAGTTGAAAATAATAGACGATTCTTTCGTCGCAATCGATTTTTTGAACGAAAAGAAATTTGGTAATTTGTATTTTTTGGAAAATTCGATGGTTTTTTGGTCAACAACATGAAGAATTTTGACGATAAGGCTTTTTTTTCTTCGTCGGTGCAACGGGTCGTTACAACTTCGCGAGTGTAGTGTCGTTCTGTCTCGTCTTGTTTCTTTTTTGTTTTATATAATTTTGTGGGTCGCGTTTTTCATCTTCATACATAACAATGGATTAAATCATTTTGTGAAATTCGATGGGCATGGAAGGACGGCGTTCCCGTATAGCCGCATACTTCTTCGTCGTCTTATTCGCGTCAGCTCTCGACGATCGCTCGTGTGGAACATCGACGTTTTAAAAAATAATTTGTGTATTTGATCGATGACGACGACAGACTAGAATTATTACGAGTTTAAGCACCATCGTTTCTTTCCTCTTTTTTCCTTCTTTCTGTATCACTCAATACATAAATGATTGACTATAATTATAATGATGGAGGAAGAATAATAAAGATTATCCAAACGTATATCGTATAGAGAAGAAAAAAAATATGGAAGTTTGAAGTACGATGATCTATGGACATGGACCGCACCCTTAGGAGTTGATTCTTTCTACACACAAGGACCCATACGAAGTAACGCGTATTTTTTTCTCTCTTTTTTCTCTCTCGTGTGTGAACAGTGATCGGAATATTACGCGCGAGTGATGAGCGAACGATGTGAAGGATACGTACGTGTACGTACGCGATGCTAATTAATCGTCGTATAAATAGTGTCGATAAATAGCAAGTATTCGAAACGGTACAACCCCCTACGATTTCGGGATAGTCGTCATATACATATCACGTAATTTCTGAACACGCAGAATGCACCGTAATATTCATTTTTTTTCTTAAATCTTTTGAGCCTTCGAATCTGAACAAATGAATTTGATTTGTGAAACATGCGCGATTGTTGCCTCGATCCAACGCACGTTGTATCCGCCGGTTCATACGTGGGCTAAATATATATATATTATACATATATGTATATATATATATTTTTTGTTCTTTATTCGTCGTACCGACCCCCTTATTCGATGTCACGATATAAAAACAATTGAATCATGTTGTTAATTATTTCTTTTTTTTTTTTTTGCTTTCGTTTGTTTTTGTTACCGAACGTTCATTGTGTACCCGTACAAATTTTCACGTAAAAACTCGGTCCTTTCGCTAATCAACTCGGAAGCAAGATAACTGATTGCGCGTTATTTGTTATATATTCGGTATATAAAGGTGTAAAATTCGAGACCTTACTTTCCTCGATAAATCTCTATAATATGATCTTGATCGACGTACTCGAAGATGTGTGGGGCGTCCATCAGAATTCCAATCGTACCGCCGGTTGTTACGATGAAAAATATGTATAGTTGCAGCCGATCGATTACCATGGCCACGTATTTCCAATCCTCTCGAGTCTGTGAATGCGATAAAAACTATATTATCATCGTGATATAAGAATATTGATAATAATATTGTCATCGTCGACAGCGTATCTGTCTAAAAGCTAGAGAAACGAGACAGTTTTTTAATGACCCTCGTTTATCCTTGATAGAAAAATCAAATCGAGCGTTAAATATATTTAATAATTTTTCGTAAATAATCTCGTACCTGTATATAGAGATCTTCGTTTCTGAGATGTTCAGCTATAAATTCTACAGCCTCGGCAGCTTTGCTAGCTTCGGGACTCAACAAAATCGAATCCGAGCTCTCGGAGCCTCTTCTATCCCCCATTCCCTCGTTGCCGGTGTCAGCGGCGTTTGAACTTCCAGTTGTATGATGAGATTTACGATTGATTTTGCAATTTGGATGATGAAGATCGGACAATTCCATGATTTCCATTTTGGATTTGGCGAGGGAGGTTGATAGATGCTTGGGCAATTCTGTCGGACTACCGGAATAAGTCGAGGCCGGCAGTGTTACGTTCGGTATTTCCATCATCCATCTGAGTCGTGTTTTCTTGGGTCGACGCATAAGCAATAACGTTGGCAAATATTTCAAAAATACTTTTCTTATCCATTGCGGCATTCTATGAGTTCTGGGCCCTCGAAAGTTCCAATTTATTATTACCACCGTTACGAGAATACTGACGGTGTTCATGATGAACGTGAACAGCAGATATTTGGCTATGAGAGGCAATACGAGAGACGTCGGTGGCAATATTTTGCTCACCAAAAGGAGAAACACGACGAGCGAAAGGAGAATACTTATGCCCAGGGTGACTTTTTCACCCGCTTCGGCAGGTAAATAAAACACGAGCACGCAGAGAAACGAGATAAGTACTGTTGGCAGTATCAAGTTGACGGTATAGAACAATGTCTTTCTTCTGATTATAATATGGAACGTTATGTCGGTCTCGGTTGGAAATTCGCTGTAAAATGTATTGAGGTAAGCAGGCACGCTTATTATGTCCCACGTGCCGCTTTTCCAATAATCCGAGAGATCAACAAAATTTTTGTCATTGTAGAGAGCCAAAGAAACTTGATCACCGTTGAATGTCCACGAGCCAAATTTCATTATGCACATCTGCTGATCGAATGGAAAATACGTAACGTCTATCGTGCAAGAACTTTGATATATAGCCGGAGGAACCCACAAAACTTCGCCATTTGGATAAATCAGTACGTTGCTCTTGTAACGCACTTCGTAATTGCCATCGGCGCTGTAAAGATTTATCAAGAAAAAAACATCGATCAAGCGGATCAACACTTCGGAGACGAAGATTCTTCGAGTGAGAAACAGTTTTTTCTTACTTATTGAACAAGACTATGTCTGGTTTCCATACTTTATCCGGTGGCAATCTGAGCACTCCGATGCCACCGTACTCCGCCTCGTCCCATTGCAACTGATAGTCGGTCCACACAAATCTTAACCACACGTTGGATTTCATAATTTGATTTTTCTCGTTCTGCAAATATTATTCTTACTTAGAAATCTCAAGGGTACAATAGAATCATACGATTGACGTAAGGAAAAAATTAAACGATACGTCTTACTCAAGATAGGATCTGTCAAAACGAATTACTTATCTTACCACATTGATGAGCTGGACAAAGGCAAGACCAAATTTAACGTGCACTCTTTCTGTCATATTCTGAACTGGTCTGATGAGTTTATTGTATCCGCGAAAGAGATCACGCACCAATCTTTCCTCATCTTCGGAACAGAAACCTGAGGGGAAGACGCATATTTTTTATTTATTTGACAACACGACGCGTACGAACTGTCACTTGCTCGAACAGATTATCCAATCAGTTAATGCATGTTCTAATAACGTTGTTAAACATCTCACCAACACAAAATACTGTTGAAATAAGAATAAATCTGACGATCCTCGAGGAATAATACATTTTAGATGGAACCACCCCGAGTTACGAGGGTTGACTCGTTCTTTGGCCACAGGAAAATCAATATGAGAATAGTTTGCTTTGGGGTAGCAAATAGTAAGGGTGACTTCCTTCCTTGCCATCCGCGCTGGCGCGTCGGTGACGGCGCAGTACACGTCGAAAGTTTCGCTGGGACAATGTGGATCGGCTATGTTGGACCAGAAATGAGGGTTGTGCAGTTTATTGGGGTGAGGGTGATCTTGCATTTTCTTGGGGGTAATGATAGTCGCGTATTTCGTTGAGATTGTAGGGACCGAAAATTCCGCTGCCGTTGAATTTTTACGGCACAAATATCATGAACCTGGATAATCATGACATGACAAAAAATTTTATCTAGTAATAAACGATTGGTGAGACACGATCGATTGTCCGGAATGCAAGATATGGCAACTATCAATGGATTTCACGAAATTTCGAAAAATCGAAAAATCGCAATCTACGTCCTCGTTCCTCTGACGGGCAATTTGCCGAGTAACTTTTTGTAGAGCTCGCCAAGTCCTAGAAAATGATTTCAAGTCCATCTGCACATCCACTTTTGTGAAAACCTTCGATTTAGGGAACGAAATTTATTTTCACAAAAGTGCCGTTAAAACGCATGTTTTCATCGGGTATTCTCCATACAACGCAAAAATTACAATTATTCCGCCGACACTTAATAATTAATAGGCGGAAATCCGAAAGAAATTATGAAAAATCACGCTTTTTCGATTTTTGATATGTATATGACATCTAGCTCTATATCTATATACGTACTGACCATGTCGAAATTTGCGGCTAGCGCAGCGCCACCTGAGGTTCAAAACTAACCGACGTCGCTTCACGCGTTCTTCAATCGACATTATTTACGTGTATTTTCGTAAGTTCGAGGCAAAATACTGACTTATGAAAGAGTAAATAAGCGTCGGTCCAACCTCCAGTGGCTATTCGAAGAGTTTTTCCATTATCGACTCATAATCGCCGGTTCGTTTAATCCGGCAAACCACGGAATTTCGCTAAAGGATAAACAGGCACAAATAGCAGCTGGATCGCATCTCTATTTACGTTCTGTTAGCTGCAACGAATAAATAACGAATGTGTAACAAAGGGAATAGGAAAAAATATACAGTTTTGAAAAACACATGTGACTCCTCTTTTATTCACACTCACACACGGTTCGTCTTTTGTATTATAATCGCTTTTTTGTTTATACACAGTACATCTCTTTGGTCGCGCGCGTTTCTACATTCTATCGGCAAGTATCTCGAAACAAAATTCTTTTTTTCGTCTCTCCCTCCCTCTCATACACGCACACACACACATTCATATTTTTTTTTCGTAGATTTCGATTATTCGCTTCTACAGAGTACCAGAAACGATGATATATATATATATGTATATATATATATGTATGTACTCAATAAATCGTGTGGGGATCGAATGTTTTTTTTCTTCTTTTGCAGATAGAGTCGACAAGAAAGTGAGCGTATTTGAGAAACAGCTGATCGATCGTAAAAGCGTTTCGTCGAGAAAACGCTTTCGGATCTCACTAACAGAGAGGTTATGGTACCTTCTCCTCTCTCTTTCTCAGTTTTAATCGTTTGCTGTATTCTTTCTCGCTCGGAGCTGTCTTTTGTCTCGTTTCTAATTGTAAGTAAAGGGAATTCACCATATATGTGTATATATGTATATAGGAGGCACTTTTTATAGTTAGCCACATTTCTCCAAATTTTTCCACACGTTTTCTGTTATTTCACTGAAATGTAATTTATGCGAATTTAAAAAACAATTTTAATTCGTTCATTTTGAAATGATATTTTATTATTCATCTTTATTTATATATTGTGGATATGCTAAGTCGCAGCAAAAAAGAATCGAGACAAAATTTGTGCGCCTTTTCTCTTGTCTTTTGAATCCAATGATAGTTTTGCGTTTTACTTAACATCTGTAAATTATACAATGATTTTTGGATCGTGACAAGAAAGTTAGTCCAAAAATGTTTACGTTATAGAAGTAGAAAAATCGTATCTGAGTGGAGCGAAAAATTATTTATAAATACGATTTTTTAGTTTTAGGCAATTTCAATGAATTCTGGGCAAATTTGGTAAAATTTATAAAAGAATGAAAACAAAATTTTGAGAGATTCGCGGGTAAATATTTTCCAGTGATATTGTTCGTATTGTCTGAAAAAATTGGGAGAAAAATATGACTGAAGCTCGCGAAGAACGTCCCATATACAAATACGTGTAACGAATAATGAATGAAGGCAACGACACAGGCTCTTTTTGGAAAAGTGCAAATTTATTTCGATCGTGCAGCGATGACCTTTTGTTTTTTTCGGTTTTCATACTTTTTTTTGTTAACAATGCGAACACTTTTCAAACGACGACGGCCCCGTCGACGCGATAGAGCGTGACTAAAGCGAATCGTTCGTTTGAATTTCGATATCGTTTTCCCCACTTACTCTTTCTCTCGCACGTACAGGTCTTATACGAGATTCGTTTCGAGCATTTTCCTTTAATCGGTTATCGGGTCTGAATCAAAGCCAAAATAGTGTAATTATAATCGTAATAACAGTAACATGCAGCTCAACAATTTTTTCTCACGTATCGGGTATATATAACACGTGTTCGACTTTCTGATTTATGTTTCTTTTCATTTTTCTTCGTTTCCTCAATAAATATTCGACGAGTCTCGTTTTTGGAAACCTATCGATCTACGCTTCATCATAGTTTTTTTTCTTTTCTCACTTGGTTTTATCATTTTTTTCACAACTCCTTCGTTCAATCGCTTATCGATCATTCGAGAGTTATTTCACCTCGTCATTTCGGTAGAGAAAAAATTTCCCACCGAATTTCGCGCGCTCCTAACACGCTTCGTCGTCGTCATTATTATCGTCATTTAGGACATTACGACTAGATCACTAAGATAATGGGGGAGTGGAGGAAGGGGGGCAAGCATACAAAAATCAGAGAGCTTTACAAAGATTTGTCTCTTTTTGATTACAAGTCTCGCGGAACATTTTCGTTAGGATTTCTATTCGGGTTCTGTGTTTTTTTTGCTTTTTTTCCTGTTTTTGTTTATTTTCGCTTCAACACATCGAGAAAAGAAACTGGTTTCATTTGATTCAAATTTTCGATCCATTCCGATCGTATCGCGTCTTTTCTTTTTTTCCTTTTATCGAATGAATTTCAATTTTCCCTTGATCACCCACTGTCGCGCTAGGCAAATATCTCACCGCGATATACAAACGTTTCGAACGTATCCCCCACCTCGTGACTAATCGGTGGTCGTGTAGCTAATTTTTTTTGGTTTACTTTTGTTTTTTTTTGTTTTTTTGCCTCTTCTCTTTTGTAACTCTAATTGTAATACAAAAAGCACAGTACGCGAGCGTAGAACGACTTTTTTTCTCGCATCATCGCCGAAGGATTTTACACGCGTGTATATTGTATATTTAGATCGGACGAACGATACGAACCGTGGATAATAATGATTGTTCTTGGCGTGTTGTTATTATTATATTGTTTTTTCTTTTCCATTTTTTTCTTTTTTGCTAACAATTGTCCGTGGCATGACCTAAGATCGTTGACGCGTTTGCGCTTTTTTCGACCTGCGGGCGATTTTCTGTTTCATTTTCGTTTTTTTTTTGCTTTTTCGTTCCACCTATGCTCTCGCCGCAACAATGAATAAACGCAATAATAATAATAGTACCTATCGTAGGCTAAAAGCGCATTAAATTAGATAAAACTTTCGTTCTTCGACTTCACCGTCACCGTCTGTTTGTTTTCTATTTTTGTTTTTTTTCTCATTTCATTCGATCAAACATTTTTCCAATTTTTTTCTCTCACATTCTATACCCATGCGTACAATAATAATTCGCCGGATTAAATTTACCGGTAAATACTACGTTATCGCTAATAGATCTCTCTCTCTCTCTCTCTCTCTCTCTCTCTCTCTCTCTCTCTCTCTCTCTCTCTCTTTCTCTCTCACTTGTTTCTATTTTTTTTCCTCTCGTCGTTTCAATCGATTAACTTTGATCACATTAAATGACAAATTCTAAAATTTCTTATCGTTATTACGTAATTTTAAGTAAAAGTGTATAAACTCACGTAGTCCCGCGAGTACACTCTGATCTTTTTCTCGTCGTAATTTTTTCTTCTTTTTCTTTTTTTTATTGATCTCACGTCGTATATGACGTTACAAAGGAGAAACGTTTTTTTTGTTTTCTTTTTCTTCTTTCTTTCTTTCTCTCTTTCTTTCTTTCAAGGGAGAGTGAGAGACGTGGCACGAGGTTGGGATCAATAATATTTGTCAAGCAAGCTCACTTTGTTTTACAATTTTTTTTTTTCTTCGTCTTTTCTTCTTTTGGCCACTCTTGCCTCTCGTACTTTTTTCCCCTCTACCCTATAATTACACCGATCATCCTTACAAATCTAAGTTTATCATTATATTGCAATTGACATCCGTTTATTTATACAATGTTGTCATGGTTGGTTTCGTCAACGAGAGAAAAGAAATTTCAACGAGAAAACAAAATATCGTTGGTGAAGCTGCGAATGATCGACGGGAAATCGATTTTTGATGGTTCGCGAAATATTGATCAGTTCCTTTTTTTAAATAATCTTTTGTTTCTTTCTTTCGTTTTTTTTTTCATTGATGATTCATGATTATGATGCGAGGAAAATAACGAAGCTGTCTTTCGATTTGTATGAGACTTTCGAGAGATTTTCTGAACGAGAGAGCGTAGGCACTTTTAGGAAAATGAAATGCTAGTATTGAGGAACGATGTGATTCGGAATGATTATCGAGCACAGCGAGAAAGATCGATTTATTTAGCTCAAACGAATGTTGCTTCGTTACAAATAAAATTGATCCAAGTCCGATTTATTCGACACGCGATAGCTAACTTTTCCTAATTCACCCGAACGATTGACACTTCGGGCCAAAAGACAAAAAAACAATTCGAAAGTAGTAAAGCGCGTAATGTTCGTACGACGTTGATTATTTTCCTCTCTCTTTTGTCCGAAATATCGTTCGTTTCGAAGATAATCGAATTTTACAGTTTTCGTGACCGACCGAGTCACAATTCCAATAAAAATCGATTTTTCTTGATGAAAAAAAAACTTTGATCGTCATAAAGCAAATTCGTTTTTCTCGATGCAAGGAGATCGTAGAATCGTGAGAAATGTTTCGCTGAAGCGTAGAGAGCCTAACAGCTTTTTTTTGCAGTTTATATTTTCTATTTCTTTCTCGTTCGTCTTAACCGGTAGTTTTGCGATAATGATCCGTCGTATGATAATTAAATCCGAGTCCTTTCGATTACCGTCGTGTCGTCCTGCGCGCGTATCACCTTCGAAATTCTATTTCGTTAACGACAGGTATATCTTCGATCTATACCGATTAATTGCTTTTCGTTTCACGTTTAATATTACCTATTCGATCTATCGTTGACCATTTCGTCACCGTTCGTTCTACTTTTTTTTCGCCAATCATCGATCGATGATCCTCGTAATTTTTTTTCAATCAATTTTTCCTAATACCTTAGATATTTCTATATTACATTATATCGTCTCCATCCGTCTTCGCTCCGCTCAAAATACTTCGTACTTCTTTCCCATGCTTTCCCCCTCGTCGGCTCTTGATCCATTTTCTTTTCTTCCCTCACTTCTCGAGTATTTCGCGAGCCTTTCAAGCAAAATATCGTAATAATTTTCTACAATTACATATTCCCCGCATTACAACGACTAGTACGTATCGCGTAAATTTATTTTTTCCTCTGTTGGATCTTCTTTTTTGCGTTTCGCGTGAAAAAAAACAAGAGTAAAAAAAAACGAGAGGGAGAAGGGTCGTCGATTCGAAGCTCTCTTTTTTTTGGTGAGTGTGGGTGTGGGTATGTTTTTTTTAACGTATAAACACGCGAATCGTGATAGGCCGTTCTCGACTCTCGCGAGATTACAGAGTATGCGCAAGTCGTTCCCTCGTCAGCACAGGGTTAATTTCCCTCGCGCTTTCTCGAAACGAATTTTTTTCTTTTTTTTTTTAAATTTTTTCATAATCAAAAGCGACGATGCGGTTTTGTAGAGCAGCAGCGGCAGCAGCAGCAGCAGCGTGCGGATGAGATCGCAAAGCGAGGTAACGTCGAGTACAGTTTTCTCGTTTTTGTCGTTTTTCTTTTTCTTTTTTTCCATGTCTCGTCGTTTTTCTTCATTTTCAACTCCGTTTCTCGTTCGTTCTCGTAATTATATTTCCGGGACTTGGCACTGTTATTGTGAAGCTTCGAAATTCTTATTTTCTTCTTTTTCTTTTGCAATTTTTTTTCGTTTTTCTGTTTTTTTTGTTTTCCTTTTAGTGTGTGTAACTTTTTTATTCTCTCTCTCTCTCTCTCTTTCTTTCACCCTCACTCGTCGCGTCGCTCACGCCGTGGTACAAATTATACTTCGGGCAACGCGGATCATCGGATTATTTCTCGTCTCCAGCCTGGTTGTAATTGTGATCAGAATAGGCCGAGCTTGGTCCTGAGAAATTCCTTGATCGGACCGTAGTACTGATTCTTTAAGGCAACCATTTCGGGAGTCTTGCGAAGGCTGTTGAATACAGTCGCGTCCGTCTCGAATATAATAACGATTACGATGAATAGTACGACTATCGTGAGCAAAAAGGCCGGTATGAAGAGCCTGACGATCTGTATACTGTGCTGTTGCTGTTTGGTACGACCGTCGCGTCGCGACGTGGACGGCGATGATTTTGGTGTATTGCCGCCACCGCCGGCTTGAAGACAGAGCTTTGCATTTTGTAATTTTTGCATCTTTGGCACTGACGTTATCGTCCGACCGTGCGTCTTGCCGCTCGCATCGACCAACTGGCTCTCCGACGACGAATGATCGAACGAGTCCCTGAAGAAATAGTCGTTCGTCGCATCGCCGTCGCGCTGGCCAACTGCGACATATAGAAAAAAAGAAAACAAAAACAAATATTTCAATCAGAGAGATTCGACTATTTTTTCATTCTTTCTTTTTTTCTTAAATAGTCAAATTATCATCGTTTTAATATGTTTTTTTAAGTTTTCGTTACAGTTACGGTACACGGACAACGAGCGTCAGCTCTCTCATCCCTTAAAAAAATCCCTCTCGACATTCGAGCGATAAGATATGTACAAATTTGTTTTTGTATTCGCTCTTGTCACGGTCCAGCAACAAAACTGTTATTCTCGTACAAAATTGGGTGAGATTGTAAGTTGGGCGATGTTAAAAATAGTAAAAAAATAAATAAAAGAAAAAAAACGATTTTTTGAAATAATTAAATACACGTATTGAGAATGGCGATTGGTGGATATCGGTAGTGCGTGAGGGTGAGATCGAGAATGCGTCTGCATGCAAACCATTGTCACGAACATCTCATTCGACCATCTATCAAACACGTGTGTGACGATTACGCGTGGGAAGATATACAAATGATAAAGTGCACGTATAAGTGTATATTACGATGCAATATCAAGGACAAATAAGGCGTCGAGATTATTATTAGTATTATATATACATATATATATATATATATAGCCCAATAATTATCGATGTCGCGTATTCGCCATTGTGGGTTCGCCGCTCAAGCCGAAAATGGCAGTATACGTGCCACTGCATACCGCGAAACACGAACGAAGAAAAGGTGTAGAGACCAATAAACGTATGAAGACACGGTCGAGGTCATAACATTGACCTTGGTGAAGGTAAATCCTTAAATCTTGACCTTGAACGAGGTTGAAGTCTAAAAGTTCACCTTGGACGAGGTCAAAGTTAAAAAATTGTCCTTCGACGCGGTCAAAGTGACAAAGTTCGACCTTAGGCGCGAACATAGTCTGAAATACGATCTTAATCGACATCACTGTCTGAAATTTGAGTTTAGACGAGGGCAAAGTTACAAATTTGAACCTAGAGGCGGTTGGTTTTTTAAAGTTTGACCTCGAACGAGGTCAGAGTATAATATTAAACATTGGCGAGGATTAAAGATCGATCCTCGAGGATGCTCGAGGTCGAAGCCGTTCACGATCGTCGATCCTTCCGGTCGTTCGACGGGAAAACAGGAAGTAAAGAGAAAGAGAGACAGATAGAGAGAAGAAGAAAAATGGAGAAAAACCGAGTTCGCGACGATACGCATCGGGTATCCAGCTTACCTGCTGATGACGAGACGTCGTCGTCTTCGGGCCGAAGACTCTTGGAACGTTCGATCGTACCGTTCCTAAGCTCACTCGTGATTATTCGCGGATCGGCTCGAGGCTCGAGGCTCGTTAAGGTCGAGGTCGTCGTTGTAGTCGTAGCGAGATTCGTGTAACCGTTTGAATTGGCAAAATTTTCTTGGCGTTCGGCAAGCTTTTTCATTTTGGTTTTAACGCCGGCGACGAGGCCGTTGGTCGCAGCGCGACGATAATCCGTCGTATCGCACGAGCTTACCTGATCGTCCTCGTGATTAATGACAATCTTACGATTTCCATTGCTCGTCGTCGTAGTCGCTGTCGTAGTTTGCAATATCGACGTATTAATACCGTTCTGCCTCGTCGTACCGTCGTTTCCGTTCATTATCGAGTAATTCGTTCTTTTGACGATCTTTTTTATCGGCGCCCTCGACGTCTTGATTATGAGCGCGGTCGATCTCAAAATTTTCGGACTCTTGTCCAACTCGTGAATCTTCCGACGTATCAAATTATCGATGTTCTCGCTCGTTCCCGTCAGCTCCTCGCTCCCTATCACTATTCTTCGATTCCACGTCTGTTGACGCGGATTCGTCGCGTTCTTTTGATTCTTTTTTCCACTTTCGTACTTTCTCGCGTCATTCGTTGCGACCCTCATACTTTCATCTTCGTCGTTGGCACTCGCATGCGTTTCATTTTCATCTTCTACGGCTATAAGGAACAGAAAAAAGAAAAAAATATGGCAAAAACCAAATGAAGAAGGTTCGAAAAAGCGAGAAAAAGAGAGAGAGAGAGAGCGAGAGAGAGAGAGAGAGAGAGAGAGGGAAAGAGAGATAAGAGAGAAAAATCGAAGAGAATATACAGAAATATAAGCGATTTTTACGTATGACACTCCGCTGTGGTCGCGTGAGCGCTTTTATAATTGCTACTTCGAACTAAATGAATAAAAAATAAAAACGAAATATCCAAGGCAGAAAATAACTCATCTAATTTACATGCAATCGTTTGTCCAGAGATAGTTTTCCTGGGGATTTTGTTAAAAAGACAAACCCAAAAGAAAATACAACAACAACAACAAAAGGAATAAATAAAAACAAACGACAAAAAGAAAATCACGACGAACAAAACACCGAAAACAAGCGAGAGAATCTAAACATGGTCGGTTAATTTTATCGTTTTACGGTGATTGGGTCACATATGGAAGAAGAATGTCGTATAGCGTAGAGAAGGGGTGAGAGAGAGAACGCGATACCGATGTTCTTGTACAATTTCTTTTTTCTCGTCTGTCTGATAAATTGTCATTTTTTTAAACGAGCATAGCAATATTATTTACGATGTATATATATATATATATACCTATATATACATATATATACATACATATAGATATGGAATACAGCGACAACGAAGCTCTCGCGCCTCTGTGCAGCGAGCTCTACATTTATATAGATATAGATTTTTTTCTTGTTATCGAGACACACATGAGACATTTCACGATACTTCAGCCATCGAATATTTTCAAAACGCGCCACGAATCGTTATGTGATTTAAAAAATGTATGATTTTACATTAAAAAATTGCTTTTTGTATTTATTAATTTTAGGCTGGTTTTTTTCACCAAATTGTGGCGCGAGTTTGAAAATTTGGGTGGCTGAAATACGGTGTAATGTGTTAACTGCGTAATGTGCAGAAAAATCAGCGGGGCGAGTTCGATTCCAGCATTATTCAGTTTGCATCTCAACCACTTGGATGGCTTCCAACTCGTCCGGGCTACATTTGCTTATGCTCTATGTATCGCTCTACGCGTGTTCGTATCAAAAAATTCTACGTGTATATATGTATATATGTGTGTATGTAACAACGACTATTATCGATATTTATTCAACGGCTCGTTGCGCAAGCATCAAGCGACCGAGAGCAGAAGCAAAATGTCCGGTAAGCAAGTCGATCAACGAATATCGTTTCTAAAAATGGCTACGCTTCGAATAACAAAATAACGATGTCGAATATTTACATCGACAATTTGATTATCCATAAAAAGAATCGATCGAAAAAAAATTCCGAAGGTTATTCTTCTTTATAAAATGATTACTTTTATATTAAATAATTTTTTATTATTTCTATTAACATTATTATATATTTTTTTTAAACTTGGTTTTTGTTATGGTTTTATTATAAAATAACAATTTTAATAATATTTTTAATTACTCCATTTCATATTTAATATCATTCAATATATGTTGTTTTTATCGTAATTATTTTGTGACCAAATTATTTTTAAACGATATTTTCTTTTATTTCGTACTATTTCCATCGCTTCTGCACCGCGAGCCAAAGTACCAAGAAGCCAATGTAAACTTATTCTCTGTCGTAATGCTGACGTTTATTAAATTTGGGCATCACACACAATTTATAATCGGGTGTATAAAACGCGGACAGCGACATTTGACGTTGAACAGATGATTGAATAACGTATACGTAATTTGTACCAACCGTTCTTTCTCTTGGCGTGTATCTCTTGGTCCTCGGAGACGGTCTCTAGAAGCGGCAGAGTATTGTCGGGACAATAGGGCGAACTCAGTGGTACGGAACCGCCACCGTCCGACATTCCAGCACCGTCGAGGCCGGAGCTGTGACAACTTCTGGGTAAACTCGAATATCCTGAAGTGACAAATTAAACGTCACGTAAATTCGTGTCGGTGAAATAATATTACCTCATCAAAGATAGAAAGATAAACGAAGCATTAAAATTTGTCTATTTTTTCTCCTTCATTTTTATTAAAATTTAATAAATCAATGAAAAACTTAATATCGATTAATTAATTTTTTTCTCATTATAAAAATTAAGTTATTTCTCGATAAACGGAAAGTTTCTAATGAAAAAAAACGTAGAGGCTACGAGAGAAAATTGCTTTCCTAGAAAGATAATTGTTTCGCGAGTATAATAATTTTGTTGTATAATTTTTTAATAAATTCTTGAAACTCACGAATCTCAACGAGATCCTGACTCGGTGTGCTCGGTGTTGCGGGCACACTGCTAGCTTTTCTTCTCAGTCCTGTCGTCTGACAGCGCTGTATGGGTGGCTCGTCTTTTCTGAGCGGTGCCGATTCCTCGAGAACTTCTCTCTCCGTGCGTCCCGTGTACTTAAACTTGGTGCCCCAGGAAAAAATCGATCCCCCGCTCACTACCGGTGCGTCCGAGGCTCTCGGCAATCTATACGGACAAAAGAAAAATATCGAAAAATTTCCATTAAACTTGCATTATGCGAGATTCCCCTCGATCTCTATTTTTTTCTCCTTCTCCTCTTTTTTCAACCCTTTGTAATAGTTCCGACCTCGATCACAGGGACAAAAAAGCGAGAGAGTGCAATCGCGAGATAAGAGGAGACCATTTTTCTCCATTTATCTACGTACGAGCCTTAAGGGGTCGTAAAAAAAAATCAATTTCAACAATGGAAATTTCAATCGCCTCTTCATGACAATAATAATAATAACGATCATAACGAATATATTTATGAATTATTGATAACAATTTTTAATAAATGACGTACTATTTGTTATTAACGATCGATAAACATTGCAATATTTTTACCCCTTTATACCCCACTCGAACCGGCTATGAACTATAATTTCCCGTGTATTACTACGACCGTGTATAGAAAGCGAACCGATTTCAGAGGAAAGTGCGCTATACCATGGAAACCCCGCCTATGTGATAAATGATATAACATAGGGTTGGGATAAAGACGGGGGGAGAGAGCAGGGGGGGCCGTCAGCCTGACCAACTCACCACGATAAACAAAAAAAAATGAAAAAGTAAACTAAAAAACGGGTCAAACGATTTTACATACGCGTGTTCGCTGAGATATTTATGCCGATCGTAAATCAGCTCTCGGTGCACGCGTGGGTGAAGGGCGTGTGCATGAAGAGACGCATACACACACACACAAACACACATAAACGCGGGAGTCGAGTTCACTTAGTTTCGATCTCGACATAGGTATATAGATTTATTATAACCATTCGTACGACTTCGTGTGTAGCCTGGCTATATGGAACATTTCGCGAGGTTTCAGTCACAACAACAAAATTCATGCAAATCTGATGAAAAATGAACGTGCTATTTTTTTTTATTTCTTAACTCGTTCTCTCGTGAAATATGAGATTGCTGTTTGTCGTTACGTTTCTTTTTTAATTGACGATAATATTTGTCTCGTGAGGAGAGAAAGAATAGTTTTTAATTTTCTTTTTATATTAAATTAAAGGAACGCTCGGACAATGCGAAAAAGGAAAGATTTTCAAGTTTTCGTACGTATGGGCTTACAGCTACGTGTACAGCTGTTCTATTTCGCAGCTGCCTGACTTTTATTAGACTTTTTTATGTCGTAGGTTGATTTTTTTTTTTTTTTTTTTTTTTTTTTTTTTTTCGAATGACCAAAGCGAAGTGGAACATCCCATGTATAGGTATAGCGCACGTTCTATATTACATAACGGTATGGGCAGATGCACGTGGCGCCAGAATAAATGTAATATGCAATTTTGACAGAGATAAATACGTCGGATGAAAAAGTATATACGTAAGTATATATATGTATATACATGTGACTATATATATATGTATATATATATAGTCACTTGAACAAAACCGATGGCACTTTTATGCCGGAGTATAAGCTCGCTATGTACACCTACACATCTAATATACAGCTATATAAAAGGAGAATAAGACAGGGATACAGAGAGAGAGAAAAAATCTATCGGTGCGAAGGAACGAAGAGAGATTAATGTACTGAAATTTTTTGCCACCCTCTGATACGCTTGGCGCTCATACCGTGTCACTTTCTCTCTTTCACACTTTGACTGCCGTTTTCATTTAAATGTGAGAGAACGTTCGGGGATGAAGAGAAAGACATAGAACGAGAGAGAGAGAGAAAAAGAAAGAAATAGAGAGGGAACAAAAAAAAAGATAAATGGGACGGTGGTAAGGGGTGGATATGAAACGAGAAGCGAAGTTTCCAGCGGAATAATTCCTGATACGCCGGTGCGAGGTTGAGGAAGGAAAAAACGAAGGGAGGAATACGTGTAAATGAGACGAGGCAGATGAGAACGGTTTGCTTATGCACCCTGATTCTCTCTCTCTCTCTCTCTTTCTTTCTCTTGCTCTCTATCTACCTATCTTTGTCTCGCTCTTTTCATTGCACGCACACTCCCCCACTTTCGATGCTCAAGTGCACCCTCGTCGACTTTATTGTTTGGATGACAGCCAAACGCGTGCACGTATACTTCTCTATGTACACGCTCTCTCACATAATGTAACAATGCTCGTGCTTGTTCTATATACTTCCTCTCTCTCTCCCTCTATCCCTTCGATACTCTCTCTCATTTCTCAACGCCGACTGCGATTCTCAACAGGTCATTTTCCTTCCCTCGTGGGCGGTATATTGAAATATCCTTTATAACAAAAAAAACAGACCAACACAATTTCATTGTAAAAATGTAATATAAATTATTTTCATTCTTTGACATTGTTCCTTTATTTTGAATTTTTGTTCTCTCGACAATCCCAGAGGATTTGTAATATACGAGATCTCGCGAGAAGCTATTTTCCATAGGAGAAAATTTCGATGAATTATCTAGAGATACGTGTCTGCACCACTTAACTAAATTACTAAATTAATTAACGCAATTGCGAATTAATGTTGAACAGAAAGGGACGAGAACGACGGGACGTGGGTGATCGTACGTTGAACCTTATGAAATATTCGTACTACAAGATTGAATCGACGATTTCGAGCGATAGCCTCGTATCTTGGATCTACTATATACATATACGTATGCGTCGTAAACTCTTTCCCCCCGAGGATACGGGACGAATAAATCGAATTTTGTTAGTCTCCGGCCCAATCGGAAATAGGACACTATATAAAAAGTTTCGGACGATGCGAATTTAAACCTGGCGCCCGAATGATATCGTTCGATCGACCGACCTCTTCTCTAATTAGGTACCCTCTCATTTACCGTCGAAAATGAATTTATCGTTATCATTATTATTACTATTATTATTATCACTATTTACACGTCTAATAACAGTAATTATTATTATTGTTATCATTGTTGTTATTATTATTATTATTACTATTACTCTTTTCGGTCGAAGTTATCGAATGGTAGTTTACTTTATCTATCGACTTCGAAATATCTATTTTGTTTTTCTCGTTCGAGCTTAACGTCGAAATAATTGCAACGCGACAAGATGAAATATTCCACATGGAGTTAATTATAAAATGGACAAACCGTACGGAAATAGGACTCGCAGTCGCGAGGATCGCGTGTACGCGAACCTACCGTTCGATATATCCAATTAATCACTCGTTGTCCGCCCTCTCGTAGTTCTCGTATCGCTCACTGTTCCTCTCTCTCTCACTCTCTCTCTCTCTCTCTCTCTCTCTCTCTCTCACTCGATGTCGTTATCTCGATTTGCGTATTCCCGATGGAACAACGAAATATCGAAAAATCGGAAATATCGTCGACTGACTCTGTTCATTTCATCGATATAAATTTTTCTTTCTCTCTCTTTCTTCCTATCCCTTCTGTTTTCCAGGTTACTTTATATATGGACGATGTACTAAAGGGGCACTAAATATGCGAAACGTTTCTACAAAAGGGACACGATTCTATGATAGCTCGTCCATACTCACGTGAAGAACAGCATCTGCTCGATTGCGCATCTCCACACGTGACGACAGTTCGATCCGGTCGGACACTTAAAACCGACGGTGTGCTTTTTCTGAAAATTGCGTCATACAAAGAAAAAAACTCTTTCTAATACAGCCGAAAGAAAAAACATCTAAATTACACACGAACGATAATTACGCCGAACTTATCATTTTTCTTTCGTTCTCGTTTTCACTACGGACTAAGGTTCGACGTCGAGAAAAAGAAAACGAAAATCGTTTGATTTCTTTTTTTTCACATCCTACAAGGAATGTGATCGTATTTTATCAATTTTATTACACTAAATAAATAGAATTAATTAATTTATCAATTTTCTTTTTTCTCGATGTCGTTCGTCTGCTTTAATATTAGTCGTATGCGACTGCGAATCTAGGATATTCGTTAACAACAATGAAATCTGACGGTGCTCTAATATTTTAGCTGGCTTGATTAATTGATGTTCGTATCTATTAATGTTCGAGGAAAATTTAATTGTCGGAACGTGCGATTATCACGAGACGACTCACCTTCGTTCTCAAATCCTGGAGGGTGATAAGTGGCGTAAAGAAAGAAAAAAAACAACGGGATGATTAATCGAAAATTTTAACACGTAATTTTTGCGAGTTTTATCGATAAAAATTAATCGATAATGAATTTTTCGGTAGATTTTAGGTTTAGATAAATTGTATGTAGCACACCCTTGAAAAACGAAGTATACCCATTGGGCGAAAAGAAATACCGGGGACGATTCGATGCCGACACTTGCTCGATCGCAACTGCATTCGTTTTCGTTCCAGAACACGTCGGTATCAGCCGAGCAAGCTTAGGTATTCGTAATCTTGTAAGTGAACTAGAGTCGCGGTCAGGAAGGCCTATACATTGTTTCTATTGACTGGCTTGGTACCTTTTCGAGGCCGGATGTTATCGATCCCGGCCACGATTGCCTAGACTTTGCAGCCTTAGACATACATATTATATGCCCAATACAGCCTCGTCACAGTTAGTACTGTCGCCGAGGGATGGAAATAAAAGAAATAAAAAAAAAAACAACTTTGAACAATAATTATTCAACGACACGATCACGAAGTAATCTTCATTATTTCATAATCGTGTTGCTAACAAAATTGTTCGGTCAAAAGACTTATTATATTATTAAATAAGATAGTAAGAACGTTGGTCGTATTATTTGCAATAATAAAAAAGTTAAAGTCACTTTCGTTAATCGAAAATTCTTTTTTTCTTAAATTAATGAAAGAAAAATATAAAAAAGCGTATCTATTCGAATTTTATCAAAGCCTGCACAGCCCGAGCGACGAATTAATTCGTATGAACGAAACGATCAAGGTATAAAAGTGTTAAAGTGAAAAAACCCAGCCTCACCTCGTTTATCGTCAGATGAACAATGAACATTTTGCCCTCGTAGTTTATCTTTTGAACCTCCGACCAGCGGAAATGATTCGTCTGTCGCGAGCCTTGAAAAGTCAGGATCCCGCAGTGATTGATACCGAGGTAAAGTTGAGTGCCCTTGTGGTCCTAAAATCGTGCAAAAAAACGAACAAAATCAACAAAATTGTCATTTCATCGATTACATTTTATTTTCATTCGAACAAAAGTATCCTTTCGCCAAACTCGACGCGACTCGAATCAAGTATACGTTATATTTTTAAACCAAACGTCGTATAATATTCCCAGGTCAAGTATAAATTAGTGTTGGGTCAAGAATCTTTCCTTTTTATGCCAAGAATAAGCCGATACATCGATAAAAAAAATACGTACATCCTTGGGTGTACGAAGTCATAAATTAACATTAGCCCACGAATAATGTTTCCCCGATAAATTCAGTAAAAAAGAAAAACCAAAATCGTGGAGCGAAGAAGGAAATTAAATCGAAAATATGGAAAATTATTTGCCCAATCGGCACAAAAATAATTTACTTTTTAATTCGTAAAAAGAAAACAAATAGTTCAAAACAACAATGCGACAAAACGAGCGGAACGTAAAATTTTGCTCGACTTCCGAAAATAAAAATGCCGATTTACGCAATTTTTCGCGTGAAAAGCGCATAAAACTGCGCTCGTGTAATAACGATATTATACACGATTACGTTATCCGGCAACCGAGGGGCGCGTTTACCGGCTCAACGTTTACGATACGTAACATCCGCGTACATGGAAAATATACGTGGTTGTATTTGCACAAAGTACTCGAGGAGTTCTATCCTCCCCAAATATAACTATGTCTATAATTTTATTGTGCGGAGGAACTTGGTAACTAACGAGAACGACTAGAGGAGTCTTCTCTTGGTGAATGTGACAAAACACACAGGGCGGAAGTAACACCGTACCATTAACGTCACGAACGGAAATGGGTCTCGTGGTGCTCCTCCCTCCTCCCTTCCTCTTTTCACCCGTCACCCCTCCAACCCCCACACCTCTCGCGCAGTGATACCGTTGCGGTTACACACACGTAAACTCGCACACGCTATGTCGCACCGTAACTCGAACTTGCCGACTAGGTTGGCCCGCGTATAGCGCAGAGTCACGCAAACTCGACGTTAGATATCAAAAAATCTTACGGGGATGGACGCAAGATCTCTCGGTTATAACGTGTCTTAACGAGAAGTTGGGGGAGTTTGCTCGAACGAAAATTTCAGATAGTCGAAAAATAATCGAGCGACGATAGACAACGGAGGATGAAAAAACGAAAAAAGTAGAAAATTCATTTAGTTTTTGTACTACTAATAGTTTTTCGGAAGAACAGGATCGCGAATTCGTAGAAAATTCATCGGGTGAAATATAAATGCAGTCACTTCTTCTGATAACGAAAAATTGAGCGATTATGTTTAATTTTTTAGATTTTCTTTCACGTTCGTTTCTTGAATTCGAAACGTTTACGACGAAGAGACGAGACGTGACCGTCTAACGTTGTAAAATATTCGTCGAATCGTTGAGGATAGTTTAAAAGTACCTTCTTGAAAATTCAACGGTAACGATCCGAAATAAAATATCCTCGAGAGCCATGAAAAATTTACGAAGATTCTACGGAGTTGAAATTTTATTTTTAATCTTTGATTCACTGAACGGTCGCAATTTACATAACATCGTCAATTTCCGGGCAAAGCTCTCGATCGGCTTTACTTCATTTTCTTTTTTTCTCGAGTTCGATTACTTTCTTTTTTTTGCTTTTATTTCTTTTTATCGCGAGCAACTCGCTCTCGCGTAGACCGGAATAAAATATGAACGAGGTATAGGTATAGGGGGAGGAGGATCGACGACCGAGAACACGGCAAATTCCGTCGATCAGTAAGAAAGTTTGGGGATAACTCCCACAGGTTTCGAAACTAGGTCGTAAAGCACTCGTAGTACGGAATATAGATTGCCGCGTGGTGCTTGTTCGATGTCGCCGAATGAGAATATCGATTTATCGGTTAAGCCGTCGAACAAGCAACGTCGATTAATCAAAAGCTCGAAGTTTAAAAAATTCTGAAATATCGATTGGCAGTAGGAAAATGTAAAAACAGATTTTTCAATAAACAACCAAAAAGAAAAAATTCCATTAACCAATTATCAAATATCGAGAATCGAATCGGATATTGATTTTTATATATTGTCCATATGTTCGAACTAACGTTTGGTAAAATCGCGATAAGAAAAATTTGTATATATATAATTTCTTGATTAAATTGTTGCTAGAAAGCGTTACCTTGACGGGATGAGGATCCACCGCGTAAGTGTCGAGTTGCGACGCCACTCTGAGAAAATGAGTCTCCGCTTGTTCGGGCGTGAAACCCTTTAGCTGCGTCTGATGCAACTCCATCGCCTTCTCCTCAATCGCCTCGGTTTGTTTGAGCAATAATTTGTGCTCCGAGATATAATTTCCCTCATGAATCTCCGGATCGTACTCCCCGAGTTCGCCTTGAACAATTTTATGACGGAAAATATGATGAAAAAAGAAAAAAAACACAGACATAAAAATAATCACGAACGAGACGAATAAAAAAAATCAACAATGTACGCGTTTAATCTTTATTTACAAAATTAATTGAAGAATAATATTGTCTTTTAGGATTTCGATTCAGCGAGAAAGTAATAAAGAATATTATATATTAATTTTTTTAAGTTTAATTCGAACTAAATTGACATCAATACTGACCGTATAAATTTTCTAATCAATCAAAATCTGTAAAACGGTTCACTTTCTTCATAGTAATCGATAATTGCAAATAAATAAATTGTCGAATGACAATTCGATTATTGATAATGAGGTTTATATATTAACAATGGGACTGATATGAGAGTGTGAAAATATCTTACTGTGAACGATGCAAGCTGCCAGGAGCGCAGCCTCACCAGGACTGCAGTAAAGTCGTCCGTGCAGCAGATCCCTCTTCAATTGCTGGTAAATCTGATACCTGGTGATCTCTTCCTTGAGACGTAATGGATCCGGTGGATAGAATTTCACTCGAAAGCTAAACAGAATCGGGTCCATGTCTGCAACACACAGGAAAAAAGTGCAACGATGCTGCATATGTATATATATATAGGTATAAATGAATATACGTATGAGTAAAAATGGGTGAAATTGAAGAGTTTTCTGGCAACCATTTTGGATTTTGTTCCAACTGGAGAATGTTATACAGATTATGTCAAATTTTTTAAGCTACTTTGGGACCACTCCAGATTTTCTTTTCAATGACGCAAGGTCAAATTTTTGGTCCAAAAAATCTATAAATCGCGAAATCCATACTAAATGGATTTAAAAAATGTGCAGCTTTCTTCCGTTAATGACGAATACTTATAATTTTGGGATACGGGTCGTTTACACTGCGTTTGTATTGCAAATAAATATAAAATTAAAAAAAATAAAAGAGCTCGAACTTTTACCAATACAAAAATATACTTTGTTGCATAAAGTTTTATCAAAAAGATTTTTTTTTACTGAATTTTTACGTTTTTCCGGTTCGTCTAAGAAATTTCGAAAAATCGAGAATAAGAATGTGATATTCGTGTTGTGCGAGAAATTTTAGATTCCGCAACCACGTTATGAAATATTTCTTTAAAAAAAAGAAACAATTTGAACTCCCTTACTGCGTCCAAGATATGAGGTAACGCTTCCGGGATTGTTAGAGTCGATCAAAAAATCTATATTTCTTCTCATCCCAAAATAAGTCAAAAATTTGTCAACACAATTTCACCCTTTTTTATTCATACACTCACTCTTTTATGCGTAATACAATCCAACTTCCAATAAATTACTGTTTGTAACATATTTCGTTTTGGCCTAAATCTTCGATTTCACTGATAATGGATCCGGATATAGATTTCCTTACTGACCGAAAAAGTTTGGTCTTGAGTCTTGAGAAGAACCTTTGTTAAATTGCCAAAAACAATTAACCCAAGAAAAAGTAAACTTCCTAAAAGTTTAACCGTAATACTTTTCGAGTTTCGAGAGAGTTTGGTACCCGAGTCTCGAAATTTTCCGTAAGTGTGCCCATACACACATGCGAGAGACATATCGGCGTATGTACAAAATTCATTAATTTTATACGAAATTCATCATTTCCGTACCGGTGATAGGAACATTCGCGATATTCTACCAACGGTAAAGGATTTACGATTATATACGTATGCTCGTCCGGATATCGATAACTGTATCTACTGCATGAGATATTCGACGAATATACTCCAAGCTCTATTCGAATTGCCATTATAGTCACATATCACATAAATTAAATCCATCAAATCGCAATGGATTCAACGTTTCAAATTATGAAAAATCCAATTATTCTCGTAAAATCGAACTTTACGACCAATTGATAAAATATTCCCAATAAATCGATAAACGATTAATTTAATGTCTACTCCAAACAAAACATTTATTTAAATCGTTCGCATAGAAAATTACGGGTATCAAATATTAAAAACGAACGCGAATCGAAATAAATAAACGCTCGTTTACGATGTCGATGAATAATAAAACGTACGAACCTTTCACCTGTTTGATTGCCGTCTTCGCCAGGTCCAGCCAATGCTGCGAAACAAAATTCATAAAATCGGATGAAACATCTTTCATTTCGTTTATCTTCTTACCAGCGTGAATAAACAGTATCCTCGTACGTTTCTAGACGTATCGCAACTTGTATAAAATCGTAAATAGAACGAGCTATAGGTATACGAGACAAAGTGTATGCAGGCTCCACATAAACCTGATGTTTTATATAGCCGGTAAGGTTCTTGACGATGCGGCTCAGAGACACCATACGAGTAGCCTTAGTACACTATTTGCCCTCGTGTTTCTCACTGAGCTGTGGCTCTATGTATATATATATACATATATATATATCCACGTGAGAAATGAAAAAAATATTGTGAATCTATAGAGGACGGTAGTCGAAAAACGTGCCTCTCATACATTTTTCCATTTACAAGTGGAAATGGAGAGCAAGAGGGAGAGAGAGAGCGCGGAGGGAGAAATTTACGGGACGTACGTTGGTAAAATGAAATATTAACGAGTTCAGTGGATCAACGATGGAGAACTGGAGAAGAGAGAGCAAAAATAGCTGCTGTAGTTCTGCGAACCTTTCTTCTAGGATAGCGAAAAAGAGAGAGAAATACAAGTAGTACCCGAATAGTGCACCGAGTACGTACGGAGTATGTAGAGAAAGAGAAAGAGAGAGAGAGAGAGGGGGAGAGTTTCGGTGCACAAGTATCGATTTCTCACTGCCTGCTCAGACAGCTCTTCGTGAATGCCGACCTTTCTATACACCCATAGGTGTCTTTTTTTCACCATACACCAGACTGTTATACATAGCTTGCAGCAAGAAATATAGATAGCTATTTGATATGTGGGTCATTCGGTCTCTAATCAAGGAGCCATCCATTACGAAGTTTTGGGATCATCTGCCATTTTCACATCTTATTTTACGCTCGATGCTAAATTTATGATAAATTTATGATAAATTTATGCAAATAAGTACCTTAATGTAAAATAAGGCTTATTTTGTGAAAATAAACTAATTTTACCCTTTTAATACGCAACCTTTTTGGTTTTTGGGAGTTTGGCTTCATCGGTGGGTGAAATTATTTATTTGCCTCGAATAATGTTCATTAAATCGTAAATTTCCTTAAATTTAGATTTTTTAAATTTGTCAATCAAAAGTTGAGAATCCACTTTCCACGGTTATGATTTTTCCATCGGGAAATTGGTAAAAAGCGAGAATAAGAATATGATATTCGTGTTATACAAAAATTTTTTTATGGAAATAGACACCTGTACAGTAATTTTGGATATGAAATAATGTTAACTTTTAAATCGACTTCCGAGACTCAAGGTTGATACGTGGATCAATGTTTCTGTTAATCAAACTAACCATATTGAGTGTTTGTAAAATCGAAAATTTTCCGTTGAACACAAATATAATATACTCGTTTCTGATTTTTTGCAATATACCCAGACAAAAATAATTTTAAAAAACTGTAAATTTTCATGCTTTTCAATCTTTTCACTGGGTTAAAAGGCTCCCAAGTTGTTTATTTTAATGGCATAAAGTAACATGTTTAACCGGCAAAAGAATGAAAAATTGGATGCCAGATGGGTCGTTGGTTGAAGATGGAAGAACTATACACCAGCAGCTCGACCTCGAGGTCTCGACGAGTAAGCGAGATACTGGAAGTTACGACGAGTTTTGAGAAAAACAAAAAATATATGTATATACATATACGTGCGTATGTGTGTAGTGTTTCCTCGTAGGAGAACAAGTGGAAAACCCAACTGCGAAAACTTTCGTGCGCTTCGAAATGATATTGCCGGATTCCACGAGAGAGCCGAGGAATTAAATACTTAAAGTAATATCAGCGCACTCGTCTTTCTTCCCACGACTTTGGATCTTTTACAGTTTACATCGAATAGGCGAAATGGAGAGATAATTGTAACTGTTAGTACGCAGTCCGACAAGTCGTGAAACTAATATCTCTGTAACAATACGAACAACAAGTGAATCGAGAAATTCAAACGTCCAAGGATTATAATTCTTTTTTTTTTATCGCGGAGAAAACCAACTTATTCGATTAAAATTGAGCGGATTAGAATTGTGAAATTTTCGAATGAATTTATTCACGAATCCATTTCAAATTTTCGTACTTTCGTCGAATGCAATTTATCCAACTCGATTAAACTTGCGAAAATTCAAATGAAGATAATGCAAATTGGGATAATTTCGTTTTTTCTCGAATTTTATTTTAACGGGAGAAACAGTAATATCGCTTTCTCGGCTTTGCATCGACTCTCGGTGTTGGATTTTATACGTAAGAACGAAAAGGATAGAAGCAGTCTTATTCTTCTTCGTTTCTACTCATAATTTCGAGTACTCCCACTTCACCCAGTTTCATTACAAAGTTACACGCTGTTCGTCCGTGAGTAAGATCTAAAAAATCTTTCTCTCTCCTTCTCTCTCTCTCTCGCACGTTTTTCCCGTTCCGTTCTCGTATATAGGAAAGTAGTCTTGGTGGAAAAGGAGTTAAAAGGTGTGAGCTAGAAAAAGAAAAAAGAGCGAAGCTTTTATAGACTTTCGTTGCAAAACAGAAAAATCTTATTTGCCAGATACGCTCTTGAGGGTGGGCGCATCGCTCCATTATCTCCTTTAAATGACCTGCCTTAAATGACAAGTGCTTTGCGTGAATAACTTATCGAACTACTTACCGACGCCGAGTAATTGAAAGAAACCTCAAAGAATATTCATCTTCGTTACCTCATCGAGATATACGATCGATCGAACCCAATATCTTTTTGTATCGTTGCACAATTTTTATTGACGATATTTTTTATAACGCAAAGTTTTCGGTCTTATTAAACCTATTTTTTTAAAGCTTTTTAAAACTATTTTTTTTAAATAACAAACAAATTTAAAAAAATTGAATTTCGTTACAACGATAAAAAATTTTACAATAGGACATATCCTTCAAAAATTACCTTTCATATTTTTTAAATACCTTTTGAAAACTTTTAATGCCCACGGTATCGAATAAATCCGAGCTTTTACGTCGAGGTGTCTCGAATTCTAACTACGACGAACTTCCGGTTTCCGAATCTCGCCTCGTTCTCTCTCCTTCTATCTCATTCGTACTTCGCGAAATTTACATACTTTGGTATGTAGTTTACTATTCGTTCGTAATAACGCCGTTATGAAAGGGTAGAACACCCTGTTGTGCCGTAATTGTGACGAAGGCTAGCAATTCTCCTCGAGTATGAAAGAAATATGTGCGTTGTTTTCGTCGCTCGTATCGAACATAAAATAATAATCAAGACTGTATCGTATAAGAATAAGTGGACTAGAATCGAAAACTAGCTGGTAAATTATACGTCCGTCTCACCCCCCTTAAGGCCCGGGGGTCTTACGTATATATATAACTATAAACACATCTATATATATATACATACACATTTATATAATTATACATACTCTTTGTCTACACTGGTCCACGTATCGAAGTCCGAAGTAATCCGTCTCCATAATGTTGAGCTGTTTGCATACATATTCGAGAATGTAGCGTCCTTTGTGCTGGGGCTGAAAAAATATTTTCACAAAAATAGTAATTCGCACTAAAAAAGGAACAAAAAAAGAAGAAGAAAAACAAGGAAAATACGAAAAAAAACAATGAACAAAAATCGATGACAAGCTATTTTCGTATGTACTGCGTTACCACCTATGATTTAAAGTAGGAGAGAAAGAAACAAATTGACGGAGAATTATCGTAATTGTAGTTTCTACGAGATGGGCGATAGTGAAACGTGAAAAAATGAAAAAACGGCGAGTCGCCTGGGGAGTGAGGAGACTTCCTGATATGCTCTTCTCCGGAACGGGCGTGTATAATTATCACGAGTGTTGCGCAACGTGACGTTGAAATCTCACTCACATGGCATATCGAAACTGTATTATAAACGCGTATAAATGTGTGTAGACGTACTTTCGTAATATCGTGTATATCGTACTTTAATTTTTACCTTGACCATGTCCGTGCAGTCTGAGAACCGTTCGCGAGAATTGGAATTTCCTACAAGATCGAATGATCGCGGAATATCGAATCGAAACTGTATTATAAACGCGTATAAATGTGCGTAGACGTACGTTCGTAATATCGTGTATACCGTACTTTAATTTTTACCTTGACCATGTCCGTGCAGTCTGAGAACCGTTCGCGAGAGTTGGAATTTCCTTCAAGATCGAATGATCGCGGAACTGTGATGAATTTTATGATTTCCGGCTATCTTTTTGTCCCTATCAATATTTTAAATTAAACAAAGCGTAAACGCTTGCTATAAAAAAATTATGAAAACATCGATATACGCTAATGTACCTGTAGATTCATTTATTTATAACGCAATGAATTCATGTTCATTTACTATTAAATTATTAAATTAGATTAAATATTAATAATTATATAATCACCAGTAATTTTAATTATTCTGAATAATGCAATAAAATAATTAATTATATTACGATTATAATTATATTTTCAATGAATTGAATCATTAAATCATTATAAAAGTTATAATTATTTGTTTTTTTATGTGTACGTGACTGTGATAAACGTCGCGATGTTCTCGTCGTTATATTTTTTATTTTTCACTTTATCACGTACGCATTTAAAACCGGGTTACGGTAGCCTCGAGGCATGTAGCGTATGTCGCAACGTTGTGTGTGTGTGTGTGTGTGTGTATGTATCTGTTGTTTTTCCTCTTTTTCTCGTAATCCGGAATTGTGAAATTGCGTATTGCTCCATGATACGAAGCTGGTCGCAGGTGTCGACGTGCAACGTAAACGAGAACTCGTATGCGAGGCTATATCACGTCTCTACACATAAGCTACGTACGGACAACGTGGACCGAACGAGTTTTGCGCGCGGCCCGTAACAGCGGACAGTGATTGGCACCCGTACGGATTAGCAGTGAATAGCCGAGTAGATTAAATTGGCTCGAGATAATTTTTGAAAAAAGGCCAAACTTCCCAATTTTCTTCTTCGTAAATCGATTAGTCACGTGTCATTGACAATATTCGTAATCGAATCGAAGACGAAGAAAGGTCGTTCGATCACAATCGAAAATTATTCAATACCAACGAATTCGATTCGATCGATATCCGATCGAATGAAAAACATTGATCGAGTCAAGAATATAAAAATTCACGAGATTTTATTTTTGATAAATCTTCTCGACAGTCGATATCGTCCAATAAAAAATAACTAACGATAAATTTCAAAGAACCGACAAAAAAAATGTCAAGAAATAATTTCTTGTTTTACGTATATCGATAAAAAAATGTATAATTGCGAAAAAAAATAGCGAGACATTGATTATTATAAATAATTATTCCAAGCTCCACGTATCATCTATGGTTTCCTTAGAAAACGACAGAAATCCGATATTCGAGCCTCGAGTCTCGCCACCATTTTGGCAGAATCTTTCGCATCAGTCTCGTTACCGTCGACATTTTGTTTCAACGAAAACTTTTTCATCGATACTCCTCAATGCCGATGTGTATAATTTCAAGCAAGTCGATGAAATCGAGGCGAAGTTGAAGTTGTTGACAAACTCCAAGTTACAGCCCGCTTCTGTCGCGAGGAGAATGGACGTTACGAATCGTTGTGTGAACGAGTCGATATACGATCGTGATATATTTATTCGACGAAGACTCGTTATACTTGCCACGTGCGCAAACACACGAGTCTCTCGTACGATCGGTGCAATAATAGGCATATCGGTCGTACGAGCACCAACTATAAACGGTATAAGCATAAGACGGTTAAATTCGAGCGGCGAACCGTGAACGCGAACTTGACTAAAACCTCGAGCTACTTCATCGAGTACACGCCGTTGTAGCACCCCTTTTTTCCCCATCCATGTTTTATGTATATCGGTATAGACCAAGCTTTCTACGCGATGTGCAACGTTCCATCGTTCGACCTGTACCATCTCCCAGGGACTTTATCCACTTATACTCATTCTCATTCCTCGATAATCACGATTCTCGTATTTTCAATACACGCGAACTTAACTCGGTGGACCTTGCGCTCTGTTCGCTAGTCACTACTGGCCTACTGTGCTACTCCGGAGCGATGGATTATCTATACAATAAGTACAGGCCTATAGTTAACATTGTAAAGCTTCGTTTTACACTTTCGACTAAGCGCATTGTGGCAATTGCGAAAGGTTTTTATTTTCACTCGATGAGTGACAAATTTGTACCCTATCGAGTATATTTCTGGTACCTGGTAGGGTTGGCATGGCTCATATCGACTGTTAAGGAGGATAGCTGATTTAGGCGATGAACTGTGTAAAATTTTCAAGCGATATTTAGATTATTTTTCTAGTTACAGGTTAGAGAACGTGTAAGCGTCGCGCAGGTATACGCTTTAACGATTCGTTTTCGAACGATTTCGATCGAATAATAGCTCGGTGTGCTAAGTGAAAAAGCGATATTTATAGAAAATTATAGTTTAAAGATTTAAATGTACAATTTTTCAAAAATACAATAATTCATACGAATTATTATCTCGTAATTATTTTCCTTAGTTCATGGAATATAGATTTTTATATAAATCGACAATTCATTTGTTATTTTTTATTCAATGAAAAAATTGACGAAAATCTAGTTGACTTCTCGTTTAAAAAAACCGCTCGTTTCTTTTACCGACTGATGATAATATTTTCACGAGGATATATATTCGGGTTAATCCGTGAAAGAATAAAACCGGCACGAGGTTGAATAAACTAAACCACTCGACTCCGACGATAATAAAAAAAGAAATTAAAAATAATATTAAAGAATATAAAATCGAATTCCTACACGACCGAGGGAAACGTTGATACAACGATAATGAAAATCGCGAAATAGAATACGAAATTATTTCGTATCGTCGGACGAAACCGGCGGTTACGAACGTCATCAAGAGCTTTTATCTTCGGGCTCGTCTCCATTTCCTATTCCGGGGGATACACGAAAAGCTTCTTCGCGCGTCGTAGAAATAATAACGATCTATACATATACACGTTAGTTTGCATTTTAATCGTAACCACCTACGTCGCCGACCTCGTCTCCCTCTTTCTATACGTTAAACGTTCGCCCCTTTGCACTACCGGCGAAAAGAGCAAACGAAGACGCGAGCCGACAAAATCGTTGCTATAAGTTTAGGGCGAAGATTAGAGTTCTCGAGGGAAAAAAAAGAAATGGGTGAGAAAAGTGGCAGGCGAAGCTTTGATCGCTACATCGATCTCTCTCTCGCACCCTCTGTGTCTCATTCTCTTTTTCCTCTCTCACGTCCCACAAGAGCGATCAAAGCCAGCCGGGAAGGAGAGCTGAGAACACATACACACACTTTTTTCTTCTTTTCATTCTCTTTTTTTAGCATATTTTCATCGTGCCAAAAATAGATGCTCGCGTCGTTCCACTTTTATTTCAACGAAAATTCTCTCGGTTTATATTCTTCATTCAGCGCTGCGTATATAGGGGTGTAGTATAATATGTATATATATATATATATATAGAAGAAAAAATATGCCGGTTATAAGAACACGACACAGAGCCACGTCACCGCCAGAATTCCACCTACCACTCGTTGTGCCCAAAAAGAGAGCAAGAGACGAGATAGAACAGCACTTTTCTCGAGGACCCATAAAGCATCCGCGTGACAACTAAACGGGAACACGAAAGGGGAACGTTTCTACGATTCTTCGGTTTCCGCTACGACTCCCCTTCACGCGTATCGCGTCTATACCTATAAGCGCTTCGTCCAGGACAGCTGCTACTTGTTCCACGACTATCCCCTTCTTTTCTTCTTCTTCTTCCTTTTTATATCGTTCCTTTCGGAGCTTGTACACCGTCAACCGCTTTGGCAAACGCGAAGTCGATACGTCGGAGATAAAAATGATAAGGCGAACCTTTCCAATCCACCGTGCAACGTGTCACGAAAACACGCGACTTCGAGATCTTGTTTGATAGAAATTTATTCGTATTTCCAATTTTTTTTTTTCAGTAGAAATTTGGTAATTTTTGAAAATATATGATCGGTGTATCGCAAGCTTTTTTACTTTGAATCGATTTCGATGGAAACCATAGGGGATGGGTACGTGGTTAGGGCGCGACTCCGGTGGTCACAAGAGTTAAGCAGCATTTCACGCTGCCAATACTTGGTGCGGTGACCGCTCAGCCATAGCGTAACCGATGCATCGAATTCGCCTAACGTGAGGCAGGTAATTCTTCCGGAACCCGACGATTGTCCCCGTAGGGACCATTAAACTTTGGACCCGGTGAGAATGGACCTGACACCGCTTTTCTGCAATGTCCCCGTACCCAAAACGAATCTGATACACCGTAGAAAATCTTCCGCAAGTGCAGCCGAGAAATTGGGTTAGGCAAGCGAATCGCGTGCAGGAAAAGTCCAACAAAAATAGAAAAAAAGAAATCGATCGTGAAAAAGAATCCAAAAGCTTATACGTTGGAAACTACGAATAAAAAAAAACATTTGCCTTGACCAGACATGCGTTCACGGTCGTTCAAACGAATTTGATTCACTGGACCGAAAGACTATAAGGGGAATCGATAATTTGGCTCCAGTCCATGAACACGAATTTAGTCCAATTATATTTTTTTCCTTATATCCTTTTCATCGTCTTTTTTTCATCAATTTACGAAAAAAAGACATTAAAAACAGTCCGAACAATATGAATGTTTTTATCAAGCATCGGTCATGAAACGCGAGAGGTTGTAAAAAGAATTGGAAACGCTTCACAATCGCGAATTGGATCAACACTAATGACCCAACTCGCACGGTCGTCTCGCTAATCTCTCGATTGTAAAACGTTTTATTTTTATTTTTATATAATTTTTCGTACGCAACAAGATTCGTGTATGGTCGAAACGTGTGAAAATCGATCAGCGCCGAGTGTGTACGCGTGTGTGCGCACGAGTATCGAGCCGCGCTCACATCGGGCCAGTAGTACAGCCACGAGTATAGTCAGACGTAGAGTTGCGTTTGACTGGCTTTGGCGCGCCATATCTCGGTACTCGCTCCTGCCCTTCCTCTACGTTACGTACATACGGGCCTTTGCACACGTGCGCGCCAAGTTTGACTTGGAACGAATATGTTTGACCTCGCTGACACAGCACTCCGTAATCAGACTGATTTCGCAACTCGACCCAATGTAAACTAAATAATTACGTTGGAATTAAATACACTAAACCAGACTTTGTAAAATTCGAAAATTATTTAACGCGTAAATGATTAATTATTTATGCTTTTTATACGTGTAAATAGACGAATAATTTATTTGTTTTTTTTCGTTTCTTTGGATATGAATAATCGATATGAATACTTTGGAAAAATTCAAATAAAAATCAATCATAGGCTCCGTTAGTGCAGCCGCGCGAGTGTTAAAAAAATCGAGCTCGACCGAAGCTACACCGCGCGATAGTTTTCTCTCGGTCGGCATCGATGAAAATTCATCATTCCTCTCTCTCTCTTTCTCTATGGACATAAAAGTTCGTCCTTCCTCACTGTATGCTCGAGAGAAAAGAACACGGCGATGGTTCTCGATATTGGAAAAATGCCACGATCGAACGAGCCGCAGCGCCTCCCTTCCCGAGGCACGTTATACACTTCGTTACGAAGTTAGTGCTTGGAAAGCTCGTCCCGGAAAAAATGTTCGCGGGATCGATATTGAAAAATTCTCGTTATTCGGAAAACAAATATTTACCCCGTCGAATATCTCCCGACCGGCGTAACGAAAAATACGAATTTTTACATTTTTTTTTTCGTTAGAAATAATAAATTATTAATTCAGTTTTCAAGGGTCGTTAATTAAAGAACGTCCTTTAAAATTTGTCCCAAGTAAACACACGTGGCATACGAATACGAAACGTAATGGATTTTTTGTAACGATTGAAGGATTTTTTTAAATTCCATTGAATTTTATTTCTCTCGACTCGTTTGACTCGAACATCGTTAAAATATATGCGAATTTATTTTTATTCGTCCCTTTATGACAAGGTCAACGAGTATAACGCGATACATAGGAGCGGTTCTTCGTTAATCGTTGATAATGCGTCGATGAAGAAATGTGCGCGAGAGCTTCGCATCGTAATAGCCTTTACGTGTACATTATCTCCGGAGTAACAAGAAGAAAAAAAACGAATTATACAGCTCGAACGAGTCTCGAGAGACGAGTGTGCACACGTGAACTACATCGTTCCTCCCTTTGGCATCGTGAGCGACCAGTGATTCTCATTCTTGTGTTCGTTAAAGTCGAAACTTTTTGTCGCAAATTGAAACGCCTCGTTGTCTCGGGATCTCTCGTTGATATTCTCTATCTCTCCTCTCTTTTTGTCCCTCTTACTCGTTCGAGTTTGCTCGCCTCGTGGCACAAAGGGCAAGAGGTGACGAGCGAGCCAAGCGAGGATGACGAGCGAGCGGCACACTCTGCGCGCATATACGAGAGTCCGAGGCGACCGCAGCGCGCCACACGGCGTTTCGTCGTACCAATGAGAAAAATATGCATGGAGGATCTTCGAATGAATGAGAGAAGCATCGATGTAACCAAACGTGCGTTTTATTTTGAATTGATTTATTATTATTTTTTTATTCAATGAAATTATGATACAGGTCGAGGCTGAGGGTTAAATCCAATGTATTAATTCAAATGCGTGTGCGTATTCGACACGAGAACAAAAACCAAAGCGATGTATTTAAAAGCTATTACAGAAAAATAATAACAACAGACGATTATAGTCATAAAAATTAAAACGTTGAGTTCCGTGCGACGATATCCGTCCAGATTAAGTCGGGTTTACTGCTAAAAAAAAAAAGAAAACAAAATAATATGAAAAACCGTAAAGCGTGTTAGTGCGAGTGACTTTTTGTCTCGAGTGCCAAATATTATAAATATAAGACATGCGATTGGATGAAATTTTGCCTGCATGTTAAATTATTGCATTGGAGACGTTACGTAAAATAATAAAAGGATTCGTCGCTACTCGCGGAAACAGCTGTGTTATTACATGCTAATGATTCTCGAACCTCATTATCACGACCTCAATCTCGGATATTTACTACTAAAAAAGAGATAAAAACACAGCCGTCTGCTTTTTTGTCAAGGCTATTCATTAATTATTCGATCGACGTGGTTTGTGCCATTGGCATTGAAGAATAAAAAAATTGTATAGGTATACCCGGTTCGAGACGTAACTGAACGTTCTTTAATGACTTATCATTGGCTCGATGATGCGACAAATAATCCCGGCGCTCCTGCGACTCTCTTGGTACAACGTAGTAATAATTGTATAAATAAATATATATATATTTATTTATACAAATTCTCTAAAATTTTCCGATCTTTAAAAATAACGATTGATCAATTTTTTTAAATTAAATATCCTGACATACGTTTACTATTTTATTAAAAGTGTAAAAAAATTAAATATTACTTGCAAAGGAATGGATGAAGAATTTTGAGAAAAATTGCACAAAGTAGTTTCGAGTGATATTGCAAATTGGCGAATCTATGAAAGGATTGGAAAAAAATGGCTGTGTTTGGAAAGAATGCCCCATATATATATATATATATATATACATGTGTGAGGAACGGAATCGAACTCTCACCTTAGACGTCACTGGTTAACGATTGATATTTAATGAAGGTTCGCGAGAGACTCCGCTCCCGTCATTGATTCGCCTCCAGTAGGCTATAAAGTCAACTACATTGTGACCAGCATGCCTACGGGCACACTCGAACGTTATACCAGTGCTCGATTCGAACGATCGTGGAACGTCGCGATAAACGACGACGTGCGGCGACCGAAAAAGGTCTATTTACATGCGGAGAACGAATTCTTAATTTTCTTATCGTATTCGATCATCGCCAAAAATATCTCATTGATCACACGAGCTAACCGACGAAAGCCTTGAACGGTTGTTTTTATTAAAGGTGCGCGATGACGATGCGACGATTTTACTCGGAATGATGAGAGAGTGGCAAAGGTCGATGACGAAATATCGAGCGTACGGGGTAAAACGCGCCACGGAGCAGAAAGAGAGAGAGAGAGAGAGAGAGAGAGAGAGAGAGAGAGAGAGAAAGAGCGCGCCAGAGAGAAAGAGAGCGAGAGAGAGAGAGAAGTAGAGAACGCCAGCAGAGTCGAGGCAGTTTGGAAAATCGATTGAAAAGTACGAAGGGGGTGCGAGAGAGAGAGAGCGAGAGAGAGAGAGGGAGAGAGAAGGGAACCCGGAACATGTAACGAAGACGAGACAGCGGCCCAGAACGATTCGAAAACTCGGTGAGACATGAGACACGGAGCGTGAAAAAATAGAAAAGACAGCATTTTTTATGTCGCGTAATTTAAGGAACGTCAGGAAAAAATAAATAACAAAGGCCCAGGGATTGTGGAACCAGTAGAAAAGAAAGATATAGTTAAAAGATAGCGAAAAGAACGCCGCATATTACTTTAATATCGTACGGTAAATGAGAGTATAATGAGGTTTTTTTTAATTTTTGTATTTTTTGTTTTGTTACGTTCACGCACTGAAAGAGCGGAAAATGAGCTCGGAGAACCGTCCCCCGAGATTGGTGTATGCCAACGAGAAGCATGCACTGCAATGAAAATATGACTGTATATATATATATATATATATATATATATATATATATATATATCCTCTTGCAAGTCCTCCCAGCCCAGTGACACACTGACGAGAATATAAAAATGACGATAAATGGAACGAGCGAAAGATAGAGAGAGAGAGAGAGGTAGAGCGAAAAAACATTTCCCTCTCTCTCCAAGCGCTATTTACGAGTGATCGGTGAGAGTGGATGGCTCGATGGTGAGAAGAAATTAAGGGATGAATGAGAGTTTAAATAATAAAAGGATTGACCGAAAAAAATGTATAGATTTTGTGTCCATGCGTATATACGTATTTATATTAAAAAAAGAGAATTGGTCCAAACACTTATTATTTGATATATTCACCTGAAAGTCACAGTGGATAATTTCGGCGTCGTCCAAAAGTCGTATAGTGGCGCGATGCACCACCGTTACGTCGTTCTTGCTGCCAAACTTCAACATTTCTGCCCTCAAATCGTCACCCGAATTATCCCCCTGGCCCTCATCCCTTACCCCACAGCACCACACACTGGCAGCACGTTTTTAATTTTTTTTCTTTAAATGTATTATTATTCTTATTATTATTATTCGGTGTAAACGGCGACCGTCGCGAACACGCGCCGACGACGACAAACCGCGATCAGCGCTCCGTTGCTACTGTTACAAGTAGTACGAGCAGCAGAACGACGAGGTCCTATCGACGTCGACAGCGAAGAATCGACGACGAGCTGATGCTTCAGCAACGACCACGACGGCGGCGATGAACCGTACGGTATTAAACGACGATACATCACCGAAATTTTATTTTGGAGAAACGCACCAGCGACCTTCTCTCTAATTTATACAACTTTGACTCCGTCTCTTCCGCTATCGTGTATCTACGTGTGATACGTTGTTAGCTTTACGCGACGCACCGATTTTAAGCGATTCTTCTTTTCAATGTTTCACCTCTTTGACAGAATCTAGCGAAGCAAAATCAACGTGCGAACTCTCGAGCATCTCTCTGGTGAACCGCCTGGTCGTAGAGTGCGCTCATGCGCTATCCCCCTCCTACGCTCCTTTCACCTCCCACCTATGCAGGCTTGCCCCTGCGCGCATACAGCCTCAATAGAGATTTTGATCGCATGGAGAGATTTGCAACGGTTACCCTTTCGACTTTTATCCCTCTGCGCAATTGAGAATAATAATGATGGCGCCCGCTGCTAATTCGGCCTCGGTCGATGAATACCTCATCCTTACCGACCGAGCAATGTACATCGATACATCTACGAAGTTGCGTTGCCCACGTTTTTTTCTTCCCAAATAAGCATTATATAATTGAGGTGAACGACAAAACTCTGTCAATCCGCTAGTTCCATTGGAATCGGTAAAAACATCAATTAATTTATAATCCTCGTAATATTAATTTTTCTATCAAAAGATTCCTCGATCGTATTCGCCAATTACTTTGACATCGTGATTGGCCATTTAAAAGTCTTATACGCATCAGTCTATCATATGTCAACCACAAAATAGCCATAACGAGCACTATTTGTGTCTTGACATTCGTTTAATTATCCATTAATTACTTATTAGGATATTCGTTGTGTGTGATACTCGTGTAAATAATACTCGTGGTGCATAACGTCATCTGTGATACAGTCTGATAACCAAACGACGATACATAACCTAATCGCACATATAGTAAGGAAAAGGTTTTTACAGGAACCATGTTATTCCTACAAAAACCTCGATATTACGATGCACCGGACGGTCATGCCCCAACAGACAAGGTTATTTCAATGGCGAAGAAGAGTGTCGTGGTTGCATTCGGAGCCGGTCTCGTCGATTGTATATTTTTCACCGATACAAGAACGGCTCTGCAGACCGTAAACTGTATGGCCTTCTGGACGCTTCCAGCTGCTGGATTAGGCGCTACTTGGGCCACCGTTACTTACGCTTCGACTAACTTACGAGGAAAAGACGATCATTGGAATTACGCGATAGGAGGTATGTATTGTATATAACCCAAGGTCATTCGCGGATATTTCAGAATATTTTTTTACAGCTCTATCTTGCTATCCCATCTTACACTCCTGGACGAGAAATATTCAGCTTTCTTGCTGGACTACGGCGATATTGGTCGCTTCGGCGATACTCGCCAAACACAAATATGAAAATAATTGGGACATATTACCGACAAAAATAGAACGCAATTGGGGAGTTTTCGATCGCGACTGGTCGCTCATGAAGGAATACGACAAGGATTTCAGATCTCCTTACGTCGGAGGTCTTTCATAAATTGTTGGAAATAACTTTATTTTCTAATTGGTCGAAATGGAATATAGTTAATCTTACACGAATCGTGCTCGAAAAAGTAAAGAGCAAATTTTTGCACGATTAGACTACGTATGTAATCCGAACGACCGCTTCAGGATTAATGTACACGCATATACGATATCGAGCTCTGGAAGAATATAAACGATTATAAATAAACTGTTTCAAAAACATTGAGAAAATACTTTCTTACGATACATTTGTAAGATTTGGTTTTATTTTGGAAAAAGTTTGTATAGAGCGCGTTATATGCGATATAAAAGGAATACAAATAAGATTAGTAGATAATTATTGATTAAGTTAGAGTCTCTCCTTTGGTAACCTGAAACATGAAATTTTATAAACGCACGATCGTTATCGGTGCGTTAATAAATTAACGCGATCAAATTAGTTTCAATTACATACGCAAGCTTCTAGGTACTCGATTCTTCTTTCCAGGGTAGTTAGTTTTTCATTCAGAACGGCCAAACGGGATCTGCACGACATATCTGGAAATTTCGTGATCGTCGTATTTTTTTTTTTTTTTTTTTCAGAACACGTTTTGTATTGTAGTAATGGCGGTACTGACGTTAGCTTTACTTTAGAACTGAAATCTAGTACCGACAGTACTGTCAGTCAATTTCCGAACACACCGTTTGATGTTGGTGCATATTTTTCGGAAATATGATCGTTGGGGGATAAACATTGAGATAACCTAACCTCTTGAAAATCACGCTATTACTCACCGAACGAATTGAGGAAATCCGTGATTTTTTTAATACTTCCGGTAATGACTTCTATGTACTCTCGATTTGCCCAATCCTGTTGAATCTGCTTCTGTATCGCTTCGCGATGGATTCCGGCCATTGTTTGACACCGAGTAAGTTACCGAATTGTTGTTTTATGTTCTCCGATATCAATTCGGACGGCCACAGGAATCCATCGCCAGTATTTAACTTGAAGCATAGATTAGGTAGGAAATCCGCAACGCTCGACAAAACTTGAAACCTCGGGAGTTGGTTCTGCGACATCTGAGCGGCCAAGGGGTGAACTTTTTTGTAGCCACGTTAAGCTGGCCGCAAGCTATCGTAGCAGCGATAGCAGCGAAGGGAACCGTACGAAACGCTCGGGTGTTCTCGTGACTGATAAGACCACGGTCCAAGCCCCCATAAACGAACATACATAGTCACGTGATTACTACCGTACCGCCATCGGTCGGAGCTTTCTGGTGCCGAAGAGCCGAAAGTTTATTTTCAAGTCAAGTATGTTTCTACGAACGTCTGAATTTGTTAATATAGGCAGAGAACATAGATGTACATGGAACAACAGGGCCCGTGTTAATTTTTGGCACGGAAAATGTAGTTCCACTTATGGGCTGTAGAGCGCGCGGCGATGTATCAGTGTGCCACACACACTCGGCGCATCAGCTGACCCCCACTCCCATGTTATCTCGCTTGCACTTATGCGTGCCTGCCGATAAGTGCATCTCACTCGCTCTTGTATCGGCGGCTCGCTCGAAAGCGAAGGGGGCATTACATGCTAGCGGTTCATGGATCGAATCCTAGAGCGGGAGATTTTTTTTTAAATGAATATTTTATTTCATCGAAGTTGAATAACTTTTTTCCCAATATTGCCTGCTGCTTTTAGTAAAAGTGATTTTTTTTTAAATCGAAAGAGAAATACAGTCTGTAACAACTTTCTAGGAAAGAAGCATCTTTATTGTATGTTATGAATACAAATAAAAAGAAAAATGTGCATGCTTGGGGTCCGGAATGTAGTTGCCTTAAATCGAGACCCCAAGTACCCCAACCACGGGGTACACAGCTCGTGGGTGCGAGCGAGAGCGGAACAGTATGCTTGGGTGCGAGAAAGCGCGCGCTATAACCCCAGCATCAGTGTATGCGTACACACCGATATTGGACAGCGCCATGGTGGCTGGGGTGAGCACTAAGCGGAACAGTACTCCAAGCATGGCTGAATGCTGGGGTGCGAGAAAGCGCGCGCTACGACCCCAGCGTCAGTGTATGCGTGCACACAGATATTGGACAGCGCCAGGGTGGCTGGGGTGAGCACTAAACTGAACATTACCCCAAGCATAGCTGAACGCTTGGGTGCGAGAAAGAGCGCGCTACGACCGCAGCATCAGTGTATGCGTGCACACAGATATTGGGCAGCGCTACGGTGGCTGGGGTGAGCACTAAGCGCACCCCAGCCAAATGCGCCCATAAGGCCTGTTGTTCCATATACATCTATGTTCTCTGATATAGGCAATGGATCCCCACTAATGTCCGAATTCGCTGCCGATATCCATAAAAATATGTAGCGCCAAGTTCATTTTTTTGAATGCCCACGTAGCTGAGTAGATATCTTCTCACAGCTGCATAATTACACCGATGGCGCCACTAATCCAACCGAAAAGATTTTTTTACCTCCTTTTTTTTATATAATAAAGAAGTCAACGAAGGCAAATAGGATCGCGAGGATTCCGGTGCGCAGAGTTAGTCGTGATAGAAGGTAACTTTCATTTTAGTGTTGCTTGACAGCCAAAACGATCGATCAAACTGCGTGTGTCGTGCAAATTTTCCATACATGTTATGATTTCGGGAAGATGCTCGCTACTCTCCGCTGCTCGATATGTGTCAGAATTTTCAAAGCACTACGGCAATAACTGCGCCGGTATCATTTGTTCGGAATCATTGTTTCAAAAGATAAACAGACGACAGTACAAAAGGTAAGAGTTATAGAGACAAAAAGTAGTTCTCCCAATCGTCAATACTTTTCCAGCAATGGCTACTGAGAATAATTACTTTTTGCGAGTAATATATATTTTAGTGAATTTTTTCTGCCTCAGCAAGGATCTATAATATTTGTGAGGTGTTATAAATACCGTTATAGCGCGACGATTATTATCTATAGACACGTGTAATTACATGTGCTTGTGTCAGAAACTTAGGTTACCCACCCCTGTTTGTAGCAAAACTATGCAATTTCTCATAAGGAAGGTATTGCCTTTCGTATTTATTTTTCGTTTATCATTATTTTCTGTTTTCGAGACAAAAAATGATATAATATTCCAATAATGGATTTAAACGTTCACGATGTAAGGTTCCGATTATCTATGCCTTACTTTACCTTGTGCTATATACTTTCGCCAATCGCATATTTTGAAGGTTATATTTTCACTCTGTTTAATTGTTATAACCTACTTGAAGAAGCGAAATAACTCAATCGGTAATAAATATTCTATTCGTGACGTTCATCGCAATGATTGATTTCTCGGAGAAAGGTTGGATTGCCGAACCGCGTCGTCAAATTCCACAGTATTCTCAGATTTCTCTCAAAACATCGATAGCGCCACTGAAATTCGGAATTTAAAAAAAGCGGCAGTCTGTTTTATACTTGTAGTCGTTTCATATTCGAAATCTATTCGGTCGATAACGAAAACTGAAATACATTTTTTTCAAAACTTATGTTGAATATTTTGCCAAAATACAATATCACATAGAATACGATTTTTAATCCTGCGTAAGAGAAGATCTTGCTTTTTCCATGAAAATCAATACATCGCTAAGAAATAAAAGAAAGTTGGATGTATTCCATTCGTAATAGCAATGTTTGTAAAACGTATTGAAATTGAAAATATATCATAAAATATACAAGAGAGATTTTCTTAAAGACCGATATCTTTTGGATTTTTTACAGATTGTGTCAAAGTCAATTTGTAACCATTAGCAGAAAAATGGCGTGCAACTCGGGCGATACTAGTAAACAACAATTGACGAAACAGAATAAATTAGCTCTTGAAAAATCGCCCTACCTCTTGCAACATGCGAGTAATCCCGTTCAATGGTACCCTTGGGGCGACGAAGCCCTGGAAAAGGCACGAAGGGAGGACAAGCTAATATTTCTATCGGTCGGATATTCAACATGTCACTGGTGTCACGTCATGGAGAGAGAATCCTTTGAAAATCCCGAAACTGCGAAGATCATGAACCGATACTTTATCAATATCAAAGTGGACAGAGAAGAAAGACCGGACATAGACAAGATTTACATGACGTTCATTCAGGTATAATCGACAATGAAATATCGCGTATTTTTTAAATCTTACGATTCTACTGGAAATTTATACAAGCTTTCTCCCTTCCAGACTATCTCTGGCCATGGTGGCTGGCCCATGAATGTTTTTATTACCCCTGACTTAGTACCAGTCACCGGGGGAACGTATTTTCCACCTACGGATAAGTTTGGTCAGCTTGGATTTGAGAAAATTTTATACACCGTTGCTCACAAAGTAATAAAACTTGTACAATTTTAGATCAGATAATAATTCGTCGAATACATATTTTACGAACATTTACTTACAGTGGCTGGAGAATAAACAGGATTTACTGAAATCTGGCTCCAAAATTATGGAGGTGTTGAAACAGTCGAGTGTTTCTAAAACCAGTTCGCACGTAAGTGAAAATCGCGATATTATGAATTTTTCCATTATGCGAGTTATTATTCTGATCTGTATAATTTGTATTTGAACAGGTCAAGGAGATACCTGCTGTAAATTGTGGTAAAACTTGCGTCGTACAACTCATTCAATCGTACGATACGGAATTCGGCGGTTTCACGGATTCACCGAAGTTTCCTCAACCGGTTAATCTGAATTTATTATTTCACGTGTACTCGCAAGATCCAGCGAGTGAATTGAGCAAGAAGTGCCTCGACATGTGTCTTCATACATTAACGAAAATGGCAAAGGGTGGAATTCACGATCACGTTGGACAGGCAAGTTATTTAAGGAACCTTCCATTTTTATATATCAGCAATAAAAATAATTAAAAAAATAATTTTGAACGTCAACAGGGTTTCTCAAGATACTCGGTCGACGACAAGTGGCACGTTCCTCATTTCGAAAAGATGCTCTACGATCAAAGCCAATTGTTGCGTTCATATTCCGATGGATATCTCGCGACGAAAGATCGATTTTACGCCGATATCATCGATGACATCATGACGTACGTTACCCGAGATCTTCGACATCCGGTAAAGAATTCTCATGAAATACGATCAACCTTTCCTCCTATCTGTAGTGAATTATCATATTTAAACGTATTTTGTCAATTCGTCATCAAGGACGGAGGTTTTTACAGCGCTGAAGATGCCGACTCTTTACCGACGCCGGATTCCACGTCAAAAAAGGAAGGAGCCTTTTATGTCTGGACTTTTGACGAAATTGAAACTCATCTCGCGAAAGAAATACCAAAGTGCAAGAATTTACGTCTCTGTGATATTTTTTCACATCATTTTGACATTAAGAAAGAAGGAAATGTACAGAAACGTCAAGATCCCCACGGTGAACTCACGGGACAGAACATACTGATCGTATACGGGAGCATTGATGAAACCGCCAGTCACTTCGATTGCAGCGTTCAAGATGTTGAAAAGTATCTGAATGAATCACTCAAGATACTGTTTGTAGCTCGAGCGACGAGACCACGACCACATTTGGATGATAAAATTGTAACTGCGTGGAATGGTAAGAAAGGGACGATGGTGTTGTCGCTACAGGACTCGATCACTGTCTCGAAATGAAAGAATATACCGACGCTGCTTACGAAAACTAGCATGTTTCAGATTTCTTACGAAGAGAAGCACGTTTGATATCAGCGCGAAAACTAGCATGTTTCGGCTTTTGCCACGAAAACTAGCATATTTCGGACATGCCAGTTATCGCGGCAGAAGCCGAATCATGCTAGTTTTCGCGGTGAGAGCCGAAACATGCTAGTTTTCGCGTCGAATATCGAAACGTGTTGGTTTTCGCGGTGAAATTAGAAACGTGTTAGTTTTCGTAAGAAATTTGAATCGTGCTACTTTTCGTAAGCAGTGTCGATACAGTAGAACCTCGATTATCCGAACCAATTGGGACCGAGGCTAGTTCGGATAATCGAAACGTGGGTTTTTTGGGACGAGATCATAAACAACACGTTATCACATAAAAACAGTACATACGTATTTATTCAAATTTGACATACATATTAACGTTCTCGCGTTAATTAGTATGTCGCGGCAATGTATCTCGCGATTTTCGCAAAGATACATTGTTGCTCATGGCGGTGGCAGCGAGCAACAATATATCTTTTGAGCCAAAGTTCGGATAATTGAGCGTTCGGATAAACTAAGTCATCGTTCGGATAATTGAGGGTTCGGATGATCGAGGTTCTACTGTAATAATTAAATCAAAATCATTACAGGACTCTTAATTAGTGGTATGGCCCAAGCTGGAGCGGCGACGAAGAACAAGAAATACATCGACTATGCCGAGGATGCTGCAAAGTTCGTCGAACGTTATTTATTCGACAAGGAAGAAAGAATCCTACTACGAAGCTGTTACAGAGGCGAAGGAGATGCGATAACTCAGCCGTAAATATGACTCTCACGATTACAATTACGTATGCAAATGAAAGCTCGTTTAATTTCGAACAATTGTTTCTCAGGAGCGTGCCGATAAAAGGATTTCACGCGGATTATGCATTTCTTATAAAAGGTCTGCTCGATTTGTACGAAACGAGCTTAAACGATCATTGGTTAGAATTTGCCGAGGAGCTGCAAGACATACAAGACAAATTATTCTGGGATTCCGAGAATGGTGGCTATTACAATACAACGCTGCAAGATCAATCGATAATTCTCAGGCTCAAAGACGGTATGAATCCATTAAATTTATTAATTTGCGTCGTGATTGTTTTCTCAAATTTGTATATACGAGTACAACGCCGTAATATTGTAGACACCGACGGAGCAGAACCTTCGAGTAATTCGGTGGCTTGTGGAAATTTATTACGACTCTCCTCTTGTCTCGATCGTCCGGATTTAAAAGACAAAGCCAGTCAATTGCTCTCATCGTTTCATCAGTTATTGACTCGAATACCGGCAGCCGTGCCGGAATTAGTATCAGCTCTCTTGCACTATCACGACTCGACCACACAGGTAAACATCGTATTCGTCGATTGTTAATGAATTTGTCGCTGCGATCCAATTTTAAAACTTTCCAATCCAGTATCACCAGATTCCTTTCGTACACGCATGCGTTTTAATGTGGATAATACTTATGTTGTTTATTGTCTCAGATTTTTATAGCGGGAAAAAGAAACGCTAAGGATACCCTCGAACTCATCGATGTCGTTCGCGAGCGATTAATACCAGCCAAGGTTCTTCTCTTCGTCGATTCCGAGGATACGGACAGTATACTCTTTCGCAAAAATGAAATTACAGGAAAAATGAAAGCTTTGTCGGGTCGTGCAACGGCATACGTCTGTAGGCATCATACCTGCTCTCTACCGGTCGTCGAACCCAGCCAGTTGGCAGATTTGCTGGATTCGCGAACATGATTAATGTTTATCTTTGAAATGGATACACATGTGATGTATAATAATAATATTTACTTTACGCAAGCTCCCCCCCCCCCCCCCCTCGGCCGCCCCTGTCGTGGGCATGAAAGCAGCGAAAAGGAATAAATATTCCGGAAACTCTTCGATACAGCATTCGAAAATTGTGATAAAGTAATTATTAGTACGGGCCTCGTGTCACTGTGAATTTTCGCACCAGTGGACTATCGAACAAAGCTTTCTGCAATTAATGCGCTATTGTAATCGAACCCAATGTAAATACGTTGCGTAATGATACGCGAAATTGCGTATAATTAATTCTTAAAGCGATTCAGTGGAAGATTTCTCGAGTGATTATTTTATGTAGCGACATTTTTATTGAGCCAAGCATGCACCGGTCGAATGAAAATGTTATTAATAAATGCCTTGTTTATTGCTGTTAAATAATGTAATTTATCGTAAAATATTGAAAATTATCAGAGAGAATTTGCTTCGGTAATTCCAATATCGCGTATGCTAGGTACGAACGACGATTGGTTGCTAGGAACGTAACGAACTTTTTGCAAATTTCGCCGCACGATAATCTGAAATTTATTTTTGCCATTCCGATATTCATCATACCCGTTCAATAGCACGCGTATCGGTTTTGTCCATTCGTAACGATACTTCGTGTATAATTTTTTCAACTATGAATAGTTTTATTCGAAGAGGACGTACTTCGATAGGTTTGGGTTCCATAGTTTTGAACATTTTTTTATTATCCATCTCTACATACTCCACAGTTCTCGAAATGTTTCGTGCCATTATTTGAACAAGGCGCGTCACTCCGACTTTTGTTTATGATCCGCATTACCTCTGGCTTAGTATGACGTGCTTTCCGACAGAATTTTGGCCATCTGGTTGCGGGCAGCGGCAGCATTGGATAGTATCCATCTTTCGGGGAATCGACACTTCTCGCGCGGTAAGAGACTCGTTCCCTCTCTCTAACCGATATCGTGGTCCTATACGTTGCGTGCACGCGGCATATTCACACGCCGGGTGTGGAAGAGACAAGCGAAGGGTTCAAACGAGATCGACCAATCCGCGGCCGACAGCACTGAACGTAAAGAGAGAGAAAAGAGATACCGTGCGTGCATATCGTCGAATAAGTTTCTTCCGCGACGACAGCCACGTCTCTCGAACCACCGCGCAGCGAACATTGTCCACGATCTTCGGAGGCTATCGAGGGAAAAAGTGAATCAAAGAGAATTCATTCAAACCGGCGACACGATGAAGTACGGTTCGGTGATGTCTCCAAAGTACCTGATCTTTTTCTTCCTAATTGTCGGAGCGTGGGCTGCCGAGGAGGATGTCCTCGAGTGGACGGACGAGGATTTCGAGCACGAATCGGCACGCCATGAGCGCTCCCTTGTCATGTTCCATGCTCCTTGGTAAGTTTATCCCTAAAGTAAAGAAAAATACAAATTTACATAAGCATATTGAATATTCATCCGTCTCAATTCAACTAATCGTATACACCATCGTATACTAGCTATATACCTGTCATATACGTCGAACACGAAAAATCTTATATTTCTGCACTTGCCACAATCCATTCGTTCCGATCGGCAAAATGCCGGCAAATTTGATGACGCCACTCCATTCCCGTTATAATTTTTTTTCTTTCTCTTTCATTATAGGTGTGGACACTGTAAACGATTGAAGCCCGAATTTGCTCTAGCGGCTGAATCGCTCAAAGCCAACGACCAACCTGTAACTCTCGCCAAGGTCGATTGTACACAGGCAGGAAAGGAAACGTGCAGAAAGCATTCCGTCAGCGGTTACCCGACGTTGAAGATCTTCTCCAAAAATGAAGTAGTCAGTGACTACAACGGACCCAGAGAAGCCGCAGGAATCGTCAAGCACATGCTGGTAATTTAATCCTGATTACATTTTCAAATTGTTTCGATTCCTTGTCATAACAATAATCTTCGTTCCGTAGTCCCGATTGTTACTTTTTAACATTATTTATTTATATTAGGTATACGTATTACGTATGAATCAACATTTTTTTAACGTCATTTAATTTTTCTTACATATTTCAAATTTTTCAGTCGCAAGTCGGTCCCGCTTCCAAGGAATTGAAGGACGTGAAAGCCCAAAAGACCTTCCTCGAAACGGACGAAGTCAGTTTTATCGGTTACTTCGAAAAAGAGGATTCGCCGCTTTTGGCTACGTACCAAAAAGTTGCGGAGAAACACCGTGAAAAAACCAGATTCGCACACTCGACTGACAAATCGGTGTTGAAGGAGGCAGGCTTCAAGTAAGAATCCTCTATAAATAATACATTTTTTACTATCGCAGCGAACGAGAGAAATTTTTTTAAGCGTGATATTTTTTTTTTACAAATAGAGAACAGATCGTGCTCTATCGTCCAAAGAAACATCACAATAAATTCGAGCCTAATACCTTGGTTTACGAGGGTAGCAACAGCATCGCCGATATCAGCGAGTTTATCACCAAGAATTAGTGAGTATTGTTTTTTCGTTAATCGATAATTGATAAAATTATCAATTTTCTACAAACTCATTTTTCATATTCGCAGCTTCGGTCTCGTTGGAGTTCGCACAAGGGACAACTCCGCAAGTTTCAGCTATCCTCTGATCGTCGCGTATTACAACGTTGATTACGCAAAGAACCCCAAGGGAACGAATTACTGGCGCAACAGAATTATGAAAGTAGCCAAAAACTTCCCGAGCATGAATTTTGCCATATCTTCCAAGGACGAATTCCAGCACGAACTCGACGATTTTGGTATCGAATTTTCCAAGGGCGAAAAGCCCATTGTGCTTGCTCGCGATACCACAGGTCGTAAATTCGTCCTTAAGGAAGATTTCACTGTAGAATCTTTCGAGAAATTCATGAAAGATTTTGAAGACGGTGATCTCGAACCTTACATAAAGTCCGAGCCAATACCCGAAGACAATTCCGCAAGTGTCAAGGTCGCTGTGGCAAAGAACTTCGATGAGCTCGTTATGAACAACGACAAAGACACGCTCATTGAATTTTACGCACCGTGGTGTGGACACTGTAAAAAACTTGGACCGATATTCGACGAGCTCGGTGAAAAAATGGCAGGGGAAGATGTCGCGATTGTGAAATTCGACGCTACCGCCAACGACGTACCGTCGCAATTCGAAGTACGCGGATTCCCAACGTTGTTCTGGTTGCCCAAGGACTCCAAGGACAGCCCAGTCAAGTACGAAGGCGGCCGAGAACTTAAGGACTTTGTCGAATATATCGCGAAACATGCGACTAAGCAGCTCAAGAGTTTCGATCGCAAAGGCAAGGCCACGAAGGCTGCCAGCGACGAGCTGTAAATGATCGCGCGAACGGGAGTAAAGAACTGATCGCCAATAAGACCGTTTGAAACAGTTTATTTCGAACGAGTAAAAGCGAAGGAGAAAAAAAAACGTGAAATTATCGTATTGCCGCTATGTAATATTTTTTCATTCTTCCTCCAAGGGGAACATACGTGCTTTGCGTTGGATTCGAAAGGTTGTAAATCGAGGAGACGCGTTCGGACTACTCGTTAAAAAGTTTAAAAAAAAAACAAGAAAAGAGCGATAAGGTAAACGAAAGTAACGAAGAGAGCGGTATCTTATCGTCGAGATTCAATATTTCTGAGAGATGTGATATTCGCACACGAAATGAACAACAAAAACATCAATGTCCGCCCGTGATATTGATCCCAAGGATTATCGTCACAGACTCCATTCCGTTTTTTTTTTGATTGTTCGAATAAGGAAAAAAAATTAGATTAAGGAAGACGCATTTTGTTTGTACGAAAGAAATATATCTTGGTTTTTACCATGAACTCTTAGTCTGTTTATCGACGTAAAAGTTACATGCCTCTCCTTTATCTTATTGCATGCGAACATAGATGACGCCAGCGGGTTATTTCTACAATAAAAAGGTAAGATTCTTCGACGATTGCAGCGCCGCTACCGTCGTGTCCATATATATATATATATATATATATATATATCCACGAAACGAGAGACGATACTCTCCACCGTATTTTGGTTTTAGAAATACACATATATCGAATTGGTGTTACACCAACGAGCTCCTCGTGAAGTCTCAGGATCTCGGTGCCTGATAAGCCGTTTTTTAAATAAAATTTCCTAGTACTTGCTTGTCGGAGATCAAGGCAGAAAAATGACACGTAAGCCTTTAGCTCCTCTGATTATTACCACGTTCGATTCAAGCCTCTATCGCCAGTGCAAAAAAAAATCGTATATAGTGTGTGCTGCGTTTGAGGCTAACCTCCGTTCTGTGCAAAATCATGCGAGTTCCGGTTTTGTCGTTTATTCTAAAAAAAAAAAACTTCAAATATCGATTACCGAGAATTAACAAGTGATAAAACCCCGGGAAACTAATACACCGCGTAATTGGAGCTCATATTTGGATATTTTACTCGTTTCGGTCCCGCGACGTCTCTTCCGCATAACTTGCCCAGACCGATTTAATTTTGATTCTCGTGTTTTCTAAAAGTAGCTATAACCGCACCAATAAAATGATCCTCGTGTGTTACCCACCTCGTTCCTTCTTTTATATAGTTATCAAATTACAAACGACGGCTCTTTTACGATAAACGAAAAACTCGGATTTTTTTAAAACATGACAATTTTGTAACTCGATCCGGCTATAACCTTTTAAAATTTTTTGCAAAATGGCAGTTTTCCTTTACGAAAAGGAGTTTTTTATGCTCCTTTAGTCTTTCATTATTATTAAATTTGTACTGTGAAGCCGTGGTTCAGATTTTCCGCACACTCGGATCAATCGTTTTACAGGTGGAAATCAACGCGAGCTCGCTCGTGCCAAGAATCAGAAGAAAAATCAAAAGAAAGCCGCCGGAGAGCAGGAAAGCAACAAGGGCCTTACGTTGGAGCAACGAAAACAACGGTAGGCTTAAAAAAAATGAGATTCGATCGTTCGTTTTAAATTAGCTCATGTGGTATAAACGATTCTTAGGAAAATCCTTCATTAACAAGTTCCCGACACTTACCATGCGTTTACATTATCACCATTCCGGATCCATAAGCTCGCTTCGAGCGCTCCACGGGGCAAGGTTATAATTTAATTCTTGGACATAACAACGAATGTAAATTTTGTACACAGGGATGCCGAAAGAATGCGGGAAAAACAGCTCAAGAAGGAAGATGATGAGAAGCATAAGGTGAAACAGGGTGCGAGTTAATAATTGTTCCAAGAGGATTGTGTCGAGTGTAAGATTATCGAGTATGAAAAAAACACGAATAAATATTTAAATAGCCACACAAAACGGAGAGAGAGTACACATCGTAATATAATCATCGTAAATCCTACATCGATCGAAAGAAAAAAGTACAATCGCGGCGGTTGTATAAATCTCGACTCGATCTTGTTGCCAATAGCCGACATGACTTTTCCATATCAATATTGCATACTTATAATCTCGATGCTCATCTTGTAAGAAAAGTTGTAGGAAATTTGTATAAAAAGAAAAAAAAGAGAAAAAACTGTCGTTACCTAATATAATCGAACGGTGAATGAAACGGCCGTTTAATCGTCGCATCTAGAATATAAGGGAATAAATTAATATCGATTGTACGATTTTTGTTTGTTTTTAGTAAGAATTATTGCAATGTTCAAAAATCTCACTTAAACACACACACGTAGCATGTAAACTACAATTAAATAATGACATAGACGCTGAGTAATCGTTGTGATGCACGTTACTCATCGCTTTTGCCTTAAAATAAATCATCCGAATTTTGATATGAAAAAAAAATCAAGCTCCTATCTCTCTGTCTCACGGGTTCTGTAGGAATCTCCGAACTATAACGATTCATCTTGTTGTCGCATATAGATAAGAAATACTTCGTACTCTAAACGTTTTTTTTTTCCCATATCATTTTTATTGCACTTTCCCAGAAGAGTACATCCTCCAAAAACTACGCTTGTGCTTTTGCAATAGTTTCGACGTGATATCGAGATGATAAAAAAAAAATCGAACGGCTATACTCCACTCGTTAATCCATTATTTCTCGTTCGGAATATGTGGGAAAGAAAACAGCGAATGAAGACCATCGATCGAATTCAAGAATAATACGACTCTTCAGCCTCCGAGGATCAAAAACACTTTATAAATTCTCTCGCTCTGTGAAAGAAGAATAATCAAGGAATAATCGCGATTCATAGCCATAAGTTAAACACTGAAATATTTCCAGCTATAACGTACGCACTAATTACCGTCGCTTAAATTGTATTATTCTCTTTGCTAAACCATCTAGCAACTACATTCTCACTTTTTTATCCTCTATTTTCTTTCGCATACACGAGTTTTACAAAATTGTCAAGAAACCGCGTTTTGTGTTTCGAAGTGGCAAAATTGTCTTTTTGCTTTTTTTTCCACATTGTATGCTTTGTAAACTTTAATATCGTATACTGCTCCCAGTTTAATCATGCCAAAAGATCAAAATGTCGATGTACCATCAAATAGGAACATACTTGAAGAAGATTTAAAGTTATATCGAATTCTTAAAAAACAACATTCTTACATCGTTCGTCAGCGCTACTTCGTTACATAATCGATCTAAAGTATTGAGCACCATAATAGGCTTATTTAACTACGTATGAGAATGTTTAAGAAAATCAACTGTATCGAAAAAAATCGAAGTTTGGTGTTTCGGTATGCGTTAATCTTGTATACAAATTTCAGCCTCCTGTACACGTACATAAAATGTCGTATATCATCCATACCTTACATTTTACAACTACGTCATTAATTCATACATATATATATATATGTATATATATATATATGATACACGTGGGCGGAGAGATGTGAATATTTCCTAAAATCATTACCTAATCTACGGTATTTTTTATTGTATATCCATTATATATATATATATATATATATATATATATATATATATATATATAACGAATTCAATGAAACTTCGGGAAACACCTCTAGTAGTAAATTCTTTCCGTTAACCGAGCGATTATGTCTTGTCCCGTACGTCGACGAAGTAAATCGGAACTAAGCGAACGTTCATAGCACCATGGTCGATCGCCAATTGTCGTCCCTTTGCTTTTCGCAATGGAATGTTTACGAACGGAGATCGCAAGTTTCTTCGATTTAAAGATTCAATGAGCATATTGTGCAAGCTTGAGCGATGCAGTGAGCATAATGATGATGATGATGATGATGTAGATGATGAGGTGGATGAGTGGACGAGGGACCGATTTGTGGTGTTGGTGGTACGTAAAGCCATCCGGGTCTCGGTGGCCAAATTCCGCTCGTTCCACCTCCGCTCGACGACGAGGGCGAAGACGGAACTAGTGAATTGTTGTTCGAAGAAGCTCGGCCGTTGTTCGTCGAGCTCGATGATGTACCACCCTCTACTCACATCACCTGAAGTATTTGACTAGCTTCGAAAGCCGTACCCGGCAACAATATAACCGGGCTACTGACGTGTCCGCTCTCGACGCATATCATATTCGGGAATTCGTCGTCTCCGAAGTCCGGTATATCGCGAGCTTTTTCCTGCCAAGGATTCCATACTACCGTGTCTGGAAAATTATACTTCTGGACTCTCATCTTTCGCCCGGAAACGACGTTCGTAATTATGTGCTCGGGTTGTGTGTTCTGGTAAATTCTGTCCGTCCATTCCCGTACAGTTACGACGTCCAGGCCCTCTTGAAATATTTGATTGTCCCTCGTCTACCGAATTAATCAAACAACAACACGTTTTTCACCCTTAATCTCATGGATGTTTATTTTTTTATTTTTATTTCATAATTTTTCGTATAAAATTAAATTTGTATCTTACCTTGTCGATGAACGTACAGCCGTGAAGTCCGGTTATCTGGCATCTTCTCACGTCCGGTACTTTGAAATAAGTGTGCAAGAGTAGATTGAAACTGAAAGTGTGATCCTTACTCGGATTGTAAACACCAATGTTAAAGTGCAACTCTTTCTCCCGTAATATCAAACGATACGTTAATCTGAATGGATAATTCCACATCGAGCGAGTAAATTCGCTGTCCATTATCGAGAATATTGCCTCGACATCGCCGCTCGGTAATCGTTCCGGTGCTTTTTCAACGTTCCAACGAACTATCCGAGCAAAACCGTGACCTGGTCCGAAGGTCCAGGGACCGAATTGTGCTGCGAGACACAAAAATACGTAAACGTATAAAAATATAAAACCTATTCCTTGCATCAATGCGACGTAATCGAAATTGTTCGCGTCCGCGCATGCGCCTTGTCCATTTTTTCTTCGTTCGGTACACTTACGGAAGACGAATGGAATTCCTCCTCTAATGGCTTTCTTTCCATCGAACACGGCTTGCTTACTGAAACACAAAAGAAACATATTCCCTTGTATTTTCGATACGAATATCTGAGCTTTGGCTAGGTGACTAGCCCGCAGCCCCCCCCCCCCCCCCAACCCTCTCTCATAGTTTTCTTCAACGAAGCGCGACGTGACTCTCGGTGTCCCGAACGAAGGGAATACGTCTGATATACAGACCGCGGGCGTGCGACGACGAAGAATTTCACGGTACGCTTGACGCTGCGCTATCGAAATACAGGCTTGAGTCAGGGAATCGTAGAAGGTTGTTACATAGTAGAGGAAAATTCGATCAACATCGGGAGTGTGATAAATGCCGAGTCACAAGGGGAGATGTTAAATCGAACGAAGCGTTGAGACATTCCACCGTTTCTTTTTAACGACCACGTAGCAAAGTTGATCGCTTTGCCGGTGAGGCAAAGCCTTCCTGCTACGTAAACGATAGATTCGATCCAAATTTTAAACCGTGAAGATTCACGCTTATGAAGCGCATTCGTCACTTTTTTTAAAAAACTATTTCAGATATTCCTGAGAACGTTTTTTTTTAAGAGTAAGCAAACTAAACACAGAAGGCAATATCTTTCACAGACATTTCTCTCTCTCTCTCTCTCTGCAAACCGATGACGGATGATAGTGCGACTAGTGAGGGACATTGTCTGCAAACGAGCTTGAGAAATGTGCTCCAAACAATATATACGTATATATATATATATATATATATGTACCAACGTCCATGTAGCGAGGATTTGTTACAGAGAAACGCGAAGAGATCGTTAGTCAAACGCGTCGTGTCAAAAGGACACTCGCGATGGAAATGGCTCGGAGTGTCAGCGCCGGAGCGCCCTCTCGCGGCGAATACCCGAACTTACGTTCGCAAAATATGTTGAAGCGGCAAATACGAACACAATAATAATATTAATAGTAATTAAATTAATAATAAAAGTAATAAAAATAGCAAGATTTATACATTTGTTTGGGAGTATTAAATATAGTTTTGCAGCAAGAAAAAGCTTTGTTCGAAACTATAATACGCCTATTCATGATTCGTAGCGAATAATGTATCTTTTAGTTCGCGGCACGAAGTATAAGTATGAGGAACAGCTAACGATAGTTAACGATTTTCGAAGGAAGATTCTTCGACGATTGTTGGAGGAGTACTCGGGGGAATATTTTCTTGCCGTGTTCCGAAGAGTGGAATACACCGAGGGAAGGTCTCGAAGTGAGTGCTATACGCAATCCTTCGTGTCTCTACGTACAACCCATGAAGCGTGGTGGGTGCTATATAGTTTGCGAGAAAGAGAGTGAGGGAGATGGAGCGTGAGCAAGCGGCTGACGCCGAGCAAAAACGTTCTCCGCTGTCTGGTGCGCTTTTTGTGGACATCACAGTTTCCAACCACTCGGTTCTCTCGATGTTCTCTCTAGCCCCCTGCAGCCGCTCTCTCCTCTTTTTCTCTCTTTCCGTTCGCTCGCTCGCTCGGTCGTTCTCTCTCTCTCTCTCCCTCTCTCTCATCGTTGTAACATTTCGAGCGCCGGTTGCCCCGGTGTGTGGTGTTGCTTGGCTGCTGATCCTCTCGGGCTTCAGGTCGATTGCTGCCGCTCCCGGCTCGAACTTCGCCCAATTCGTGATGCGGTCTGTCTTCCACCGGAATATTCTCCGTCTCTCCCTCTCGCGGCTGTTTGGTGAACCGTGAATACGATAGGATTCGCGGGCTTCCCCCGATTCTCGATTCGATATACATACACGATGTGCTTGAAATCGATGCTTATTGATATATCTGTACATACTCGATAACAAAATATATTATTATTATAATTTCTGTTCGATCATTATCATTGTTATTATTATTGAAAATAAAATTGATATAGAATCTTTAATTGAAATTATTGACATTACAATTGACTAAAATAAAAATTATATTTCCAGCCTGTTTCGGCCATTTAAACAAGACCTAATATTATACATTAAAAAACAAATAGCTTCGTGTTAAATTCGTTTTCGTAAACTTTCATTTTTCCTCGTAGAATTCAAAATTGTTGGAAAAATTATAAACATTTTCGTTATATCACCATGCAATTATTTTATCTACCGTGATATAACATCGAAGTCATTATTATCTATAATTAAACAACGAATTAGACAATTTTACCACGACAGTCGATACATTCCTCGCTATATCCAATGTATTATTAATTATCGAGTAATCTTATCCCGTGTAAGCAGATGAGCTTCTAGGGGTTCACAGACCGCGGCCGCGTTATAGTTGATAATTATTGATAAGCATCTGTCTGGCTCTGTTCCCAGTTGCTGTACTCTTCTCGTTCTACATCGTGAAATAGACCCGGTGCTTATATTTTACGTATGATTTTTTTTTCGTCCTCCCTCTCGGTGGCCCGAGATGAGAAAATGAAAATCTCGCCGGATCTACGCGTCATCGGAGACGCGGTCACGGTGTTCTCGAGAACTTTATCCTCCCTTCCTCTCCCTCTTTCTTTCTCTCCCTCCCCCTCTTCGGTTTCCAATCATGCGTCGTCACGCACGATTCTCGCCATACAATAATAATAATTATGTCGTTATGATTTCCGCTTCAGCACTCCCAATGCTGTAATTCCATTTACCTTCTTGGTATAACTTATACACCTGTGTATGAACAACATTGTTGCGTATATATAGCAATTTTTAGACAATGTAATATTGTATAAAAAAAATCTATGAGAAATTGGAATAAATTGTCAAGTAGTGAACTACAACCGACTTTTAAGAATTAATTACGATTTTTAAGATCCGAAAATTCCCGCCCTTGTTTCAACCCCTAGATATCGTTTAAAACTGCACGTCCTTCGAAACCCCGCTAACGTGTCACGCGAGCACATAAAGACATTTATTCTCTTCGTTTTTTTTCTTTATTTTCATAATACTTCATCCATTTTTGCTGTACTCACGATGTGAAAATTAAAAAGTGCAATAAATTGAATTATATTTATTAAAAAAAAGTTGTTTTTCTTTTAATACGTACGAAGAGATTTTTCGAAATTTATGTAAAATTGTCAGACTCGGGGTTAATCATTATGGACACGCGGGAAGAAGAAATAAAAACAAATGAAATAAAAATCATATTTAATCGGTACAAAAGGAAGACAGCAGTGTCGTAAAATTGCGTTTGCGCCGGCGCGAGATTCGCGTTCTCGCTCTCGAAAGCGGATGCGACGAATTACAACAAGTGCATGGAACGCGTGTATTCGCGAATGTCTTTCTCCGAGATCGTCCTCTGGTATTCCATCTCGGTATATACGCGTCCCATTCAAAATACTCGAACAATACCAATAGGGGTTGCGAAAACGAAACTTAGTCGCCGAGGGGGTGAAATATTTATGAAACGAAAAAAAAAGAATATCTATATCGAAAGATTGGTAAATTCGGGTCAATGGAGTTGAACTTTCAAGGTCAATGCACCTTCGAGCTCCCAAACGACGAAAGGGGTTGGTTAGAGGGGACACCCGTTATAGAGAGAGAGAGAGAGAGAGAGAAAAGGGAGAGAGAGAGATCTCCTGCGGCGTTTCTCGTACGTTCACGTCGGGGCGCTCTCGCGCGCCCGGAGCCAAGGGTTTTTGCGAATTGCCGGGATCCCGAAGAGCGAGCGAACGAGCTCCATGCCGAGAAAGAGCGAAGAGGACGCGATGAAGACAGAGGGGAAGAGCGTGAGAGGAAGAGAGACGGAGATAGGAGGGAGAGCACAAGAGCAAGAGGAACGTACAGACAAGGGTCGGAGCTTGGGACTCCCTCTTTTTTATCTCTCTCTTTCTCTCTCCCTCGCTCGCTCTGCTTTGCGCCCGGCAAACCAGCACAGCCCTTGGCTTGGCTCATCGGTTCTCGAGCGTTGCCGTCCGTGAAACTTTGTTTAACTAAGGCTGACAAGAAACGGACCTATTTATACCGGGTTCTCTCTTTCTCTTTTCTTTCTTTCTCTCTCTCTCTCTCTCTTTCTTTCTCTCTAGCTCTCATGATGGGCAGAAAGTGCTGTTGCAACGTGTATTCGGGCAAATATGTATGCAGGCAACGCGCTCGAATAATACTTTTCGTTTAAAAAATTAACGATCGCGTATCAAGTGAGGAATAATATTTGAAGAATTTAACTTGTTTTTGGATAAGAATAATAACTAATATGTATGCAGGCAACGCGCTCGAATAATACTTTTCGTTTAAAAAATTAACGATCGCGTATCGAGTGAGTAATAATATTTGAAGAATTTAACTTGTTTTTGGATAAGAATAATAACGAATATAAAAAGATTATAAATCTATGTGTTTTTTTTATTCGAAAAACAAATCTCGAAATTATTTTATAACAAACGTTCACCGAATGATAAATTCGATTCGATCGTCGCGTTGAGATAAGATTGATCGAACGATCATTAAATTGACCTTCCAACGCGATTCTGCGATACTCGCGGGACTGTCAAAGTTTTAAAAAGGTCTGAGAAAACTTTCGTTGCATAAACTTTGGCGATCGATAAAAACTGTCGATAAATTCTCGATATAGAATTTTCGTTACGGTTGAGACTTTCATAAACATATCATAAACTTTCGTTTCAAAATATTACATAGAAATAAACAAAATTCACCGCTAGACCGAATTCAAAACAGAATAAAAAAAAATTAAAATAAAAAAAAATCTTTGTCTATTTTTTCTAATTTTTGTATTCAATTTGTTTAAATTTTTCGTTGACAAAGCTTTTTTCGAGAAACGTTCCAAGATCCAATTGCTTCGTCAACGAGCGAAAATCACGAGGAAGCAACGTGCCAATTTGGGGATTCCTCGTAGCTCAACGAACCTCGTCGATTTCACGCGTAAAACGAGATGCGAGAGGAAGAGCCGATTGAAAGGTCCATATGGTCTTTCACGTGAGAAAATTGTTCGCGATCCAGATTCACCCGGACGCGTACTGTGAGACGAGCTTGATCGTCGAGCTTGGCGAAGTTGATCGTGTCGCGGACACGAACGATCACGACAATGTTGATGATGGTGTGATGACGATTCCTCCCTTCTTGGCACCGAATCGTCTCATTCTCGAAGAATCTGCTCGTTCGTTTTGCTCGGCCCACTCTCGACCATCAACACTTGTACGACATAGTCGCATTCTCTTTCTCTCGGTCTGCTTTCTTTTCTCTTTCTCGCTCTCTCTCTCTCTCTCTCTCTCTCCGTCTTTTCGTACCGGCAAATCAGCTCGTTATCGCACTCTGACAATAATCGTCCGAGCTTCTCGCCGCGGACCAAAACGGCACAGAGTGCGTTCGACCCTTGAAACTCGTGGGCAGCGACGAGTAAGTAATAAGAAAGAAAAAAATGCAACGATTTACACGTGCGTATGTATGTTTTTGTTTCGTACTTTCTCATAATGAAAACTTCATTTTGGCGAATAAAAAGCAGAAGAAAGACTTACAAATTTGTCGTTTTTAATTTCTTCATAAACGAAGATTTGGTTTCTTGAATTTAAAAAAATGCAAAGGTGCGAAGAATCTAATGAGAACGCGAACGATGCAAAGAATTAAAAACTGTTAAAACAGCGTGATAAAATTTGTGATAAAACAAATTTTCCCTCGTTTTTATTTTTCATATAAATCAAAAAATAAAGTCCATCGTCTGCTCGAGAGACATAAAGCGACTCTTTATCCTGGATTTTAATCGGATTTTCCTAAATCCTGAAAAACAATTCGGCAAAGAACGAAGAAAGAAAGAAAAAAGAAACGAATCTTCGGGTTCTTTGTGACTCTCGATCCCTCTCCTTCGTTTCGTATCTGTTTGCCAAACACAAATCCCACACGCGGCATGCACACTCAACGCTCAACCCGTGACCAAAAAGCTCGACGACTTTTAATCTTTTTCCCTCGTGAATAATGACGGGAAACGAAAAAAATTATTGTACCGTCTATTCGAGGATTGGAAATTAAAGCAAGGAATCTGACTCGTCGAGGGGGGACAAAAAAAATATCCTTCCAAGTTTCCCATATAGGTCGATATTCCTCGAGAGCCAAGAATCTCGTATATTTTATAGCAGGCTGAAACTTCGTCACGAAAAATACTTGCGTACCAACCAACACGCTTCCCATATGAATTCTCTCTCTCTCTCTTTCTTCGGCTCTTTTCCACGTGTATCCCACGTGTTCGATGCTCTTTACCCGGCGTGTTGTGCGTTCGAGGGGTTCTTTCTCTCTCGTTCTCTTTCCCTCCCTCTTTCTCTCCTTGCTCGAGTTTCTCCATTGACTTCGAGCTTTAACGTCGCGTCGTTGCTCACCCGGTATAGTTCTCTTCTCTGCGAGAGATGTTTCACAGACTCGGTGAGTGAGTGAGCCGCGGGTGGGAGGGAGGGGGAGAAGGAGTAAGAGAGAGAGAGAGAGAGAGAGAGAGACGGATGGAGAGTGAGACCGTGGACTAATGATCCCGGTGCCCGTGGTTTTTGCCGACATTCTACAGCATTCCCATTCAACTGGATTCTGCTGTTGCTGCTGCTGCTGCTGCTGCTGCTGCTTGGTTTTGCTGCCTCGTCCCTCTCTCTCGCTCTTTCACCCTCTACCCCGCTACTCTCGCTCTCTCTGTCTATCTCGACCAAAGGCTTCTTTCACAGGGCGCAATATCGCGTTATTCGCCCTCTACCCCGCCCCTCGTAGTGCCATGAACAAAACGAGAGGCCGCATGAGATACATTAGTTAACCGATTCACAGGCTGTACACAAAATGTCGGGGACTGTTCAGATAATTGTAGTCAATTTTCTGATTGCTTCGGCCCGAGAGTTTCTTCAGTTTCCTCTATGTTTTTCGTTTCTTCGATCTCGTTTATTTTCATAGTTTTCTCCCATTTTTTCTTCATTCTGTTCTTTTATTTCTTGCTCGATTTTATTCGATTTTTCGTATTTTGTCAATTTTTTCTTATTTGCTTGGAATTTTTTTTTTTTTTCAAATATATCAAACGATTTAAAAAAACACCCCTATTTTAATGAACTTACGATAAAAGTTACTAGCAACCCTTGAAAAATAGAAATAATTATCTATTTCTAAAATTCTCCTTGCGCTCAATAATTAATAAAAATATTCATTATTTCTCGAATTCTTTCATATCCTTCGTCCTTGAATCGCCTTGAATTCTCTTCCTTTCATGTATTTTCCGCCAAAGAAAATAAACGAAAATAATATCTTCGAATTTATAAAAAAAATTCGAAATCGTAAATATTAAAATGTATCGACGTACAAATTGTACGTAATATAGTTACAAATTTTGCCAATGCTCCCAATGTATCTCTGGCTTCTGGCGCGTTATATCTGTCCTGCGCACGTGTATGTATGTGTGTGTGTGTTTCTGTACCTCGGGCAAAAGGAGGGGGTGGCAAAAAGCTTGCTGCTCCTGGGACGACGGCTGGTGCTGCATCATTAGTGCTCTCTCTCGCTCTCCGGTCTCGCTCTTTTTCGCCTCGCACATATCCCCGCCCTTCGCCTCAAGTGCCTTCCCCACCGCACGCGTTATTTCGCTTCCCTCTTTCGACAACGTACATAGCTATATATATATACGTGTTTCTATATCATCGTCCCCTTCCTGCCCGTGCTCTAGCGCTTTTATCCCTCGATGTTCTCTCTCTCTCTCTCTCTCTCTCTCGCGCGCGCGCGCGTCTCTCGTTCATCGTTACACTTTTTCTCCAGTCCCGCTCCAACCGTGGCTTTCCTTCACTCTTTCGCCAGATTAGACTCCCTGGTAACACTCCTGAACAACTCTAATTTGTAACGAATGTTCAAATTTACTGATCTCTCTCTCTCGTTCGAGGCCCGAGAGTATAATTTGTATTTTTTATTTTCCTCGGTCGAAGACAGATCTTTGTTTACGCGAGGTAAAACTGTTTCATCGAATTTTTAATAAACGAAAAATGAATCGGTCGGATTTAAAACGAGGTTATATTACACACGGTTAGATATGATTAATCGAATTTACCAGTCGAAAAATCTACCGTCGAGTCTCGACGGTTTAAATGCTAAATCAAATTCGTATTGTACGAGCTGTTATAACGCGGACGAAAAAATATTCAGCTTTATTGTGCCAACCGCCAGAGGGTGCATAACAATTCGACGGAGCTCTCGATTTATATATATAGCGTGGTATATTTTAGAAAAGTCACACACATGCGTATAGATATATATACCCACACTCATGTAGTACACCGAAATGCCGCGAGATGTCGCGAAATGCGTGCGTAGCGCTTGTCACGTGTCACACGCACATCTTAACCTTCGAATAATAACACCGACAGGCGGCGTCGCGTTCGATAATTACACGACGTCGCGAGAGCGCCGAGTGTTCCTTACCATAATCTTCTCGACGATATAAAACGGATACGCAACTATCGATAGCGAGTACTTACTTAATAAGCCTGATATTTATTGCGCAACGATACGTTGACAGGATTCTACGATATTCGTCGGTTCATCGTATTTCAACGAATTCGAGAATAAAGAAACATGCAAGAGGCCACATATGCTTCGACTCGTCGTTCCGTGTATTACGAGCTTCGAAAAATGCTTCGAGGGTCAAAATCTCTGTCCCGTCGCTTTCTCTCTCTCTCTCTCTCTCTCTCTCTATTGCCTTTTTCCCCAGTTTCTACACGTCCCCTACATTTTCTTAGTTCCTCACTCTGACCGGTCTAATATTTCACTCCCACAACTGATGACTATAATTTTTGCTCTTTACCTCCCCGGCACCGCATTCTCCCGCTCCCACGGGCCGAGAGAGGATCAACGTTAGAGAAATCTCGGTCGAAAGAAAAACCCTTTCGGTCGTGTGGGTACGCGAGACTAACGGGAGCACATGTACTAAAAGAACGAGAGAGGAAGAGAGATGAGTGGGATACCCGGTGATCCTTAATCATCGACGAGGGGAGAAACCCTAACCTTCATTCCTCCCCCTCGCTCTGTTTTCTCCCTGTACTAATGGATATCTATATATATATATATATACATCTCAAGATGAATCGCACGGCGGACCGTTTGAGCTCACGAGCTCTTTTCCCACTCTCCAAACGCCACGACAACCCCTTTTTCGAATCTCTAATGTTCTTTCTCGCTTCCTCTTGCTCTTGCACGTTCACCGTGCCCGAAGCATCATCGTCTTTCATTTCTTTCTTCGACGGTCTCTTTTCGATCTACACACTGCCATCTTCGGAACCGCGAAAGAAATCCCGACATAACCTCCATGCTTCTCTGTCTCCCGCTGCCTACCTATCGGTATTGTAGAGAGAACCGACGGTGTATTTTACGTGCGGTAAGTTTGTGACAAAAAAGACGATAAAAACACACACACACTTTCGTTGAAAAAAATGCAATCATCCACTGTTAACCTTACTTCGATTCGCTGGTGCGGTTTTAAACATCACCCGCGAAACAGTTAATAGAACAGCAACGAATACTTTCCTCTCGATTATCTTCGAACACTACTTAACAGAGAGAGAGAGAGAAAGAGAGAATAATAAGACACAAGAAAAATGAAAGATACTTCGCACAGTTCGGAATCACCGCGTCATCCACAAGAGACGCGAATGGTACGGAGAAAAGGAGCAAAAAAAAGTGCCGGGAGCGGGCGAGCGCGAAAGAACGAGAGTTGCGAGAGTGAGCGATATGTACAGAAAAGAACATACGCGACATACAGAGCCCGTGCGCGCGTGTGTGAGAGAGAGAGAGCGCGCGAGAGAGACGAAGATTCGCTTTGCAGAAGGGCCCGTGCGGTTTGTGGCCTCCACCGTGTATATAATACTATAGCAAAGTATATAATGTATATACTGGTCCACACGGCGCCCCTGTTCCATCAGTTAGTTTTTTCAACGTCTGCTCTGCGAGGCGCTCTTTCCCTCCTTCTCTCTCTCTCTCTCTCTCTCACACACTCTTTCACTCGCAGTTCAAAGCGATATCTACCGGTACAAGAAAAGCGGGCGCGAGGAGGGCAGCGGCATCATCAGCGGAAGCTGTGTAACCCGTTGCGGCGAAGCTTTTGCTCGTACTTTTACTATAAAAATACGTGACGGCAGGTGATGTTCGCCCCCGTTTGTACCTTACACATTATGGACATAAACACACACACACATATATATATATATATAATGCAATATTTTTTCGCACATCGTGTATAATGTCGAGATGTGTGTGCAAACACGCGTATTACGTCGCTCATCCAAGTACAATCTGTACTCTGTATTTACATCCACGATAAACGAAATAAAAATAAAATAAGAACTATAATGAAGCGAATGTACGAGGGTGCGCTGCCTTTGGAACCGTTTGAGCGTGAAATTAGATACGTTTTTTTAATATCCACAGTACGCGTCTTTGGACGATTAATAATGTAACGAGACTGACGAGAGAGAGGATAGCCGATTGGCTCGTTCGTCATTCAAGAAAAAACTTAACGGCTACACTGTAGTAAATAATAATGATAATAACGGTATTGACATAGGTAGTATCTCGTATGCGTTTGGTATAGCTGTAATTTATATGTAGATGGAAATATATATATATATATATATATATATATATACGTACTATTCGATGGATTATCATTCGACTATATAGATATACATATGCAGTCGCGCGAGCACCATGCGAATTCTTTCCCGGTTTTTATTGCGCAACGAGCTCGCACCAACTTTCGACCTTATGATCTTGCACACCGATGTTTTTCTTAACGCCGCCGTTATGTTTTGTGAATATCGCGTATTCGAATATGGCGATTTGCTACGAATGGCTATGTATATGCATATTTGAATTGGAGATTTTTAAGGACTCACCTAACGAACAGCTGTTCTTGATTGTTGACCCGCCAGGATACGACCGTAGCTCCTGTAACGTTAAAAATATAGAACCCGTCAGTTTGCGCGTATAACACTCGATTATACAGATCATTACGAACTCGCGGTCTAATGAATTTTGAAACGTCATTCGATTGCAGACGATTGCTATCGTATCGCGCTAATTTTAAGATTTAGATATACTATCTCGTGTTTTGTACCGCGACGGTAATTCTGTGTGGACACTTTGCAATAGATCGATTTCGACGCGATCTAGTATTTCACATTTGCGCAAAAGCTCTATTTGCCGCGACGCGTTTGAATGCACTCAAAAAATGCGTTTCGCTTCTTATCATGACACAAAAAGCCGAGAGGGAAATCGCGTAATATAAAATTAATCTCCGCCACGCACGTACGACTCATGTGTTTGATCGCGGGAAACAAAAAGCATGTTTTTTTTTAGCGACAATGTGTCGAAATGAGTTTGCCTAGTTTCGGTAATCGTATCACTCGAGACTTTGTTGCGTTATTCAAGACGACAGTTAACCGTTGGTGTAGTTCGGAAAGAAGAATAAGGCGCGAGTCGCGCACAAAAACACACACCGTGCAAATTGATCGTGCAGGTGGTATTGTTGCCCCTGTCGAGCACGACAACGCTTGTAGCCGCTGCCATGTTTGAAGCGTGAATGCCAGTTAATGCTCCACCGGCTTGCGACTGAGGCGACCTTTGTTCAATGCGCCCCCCACCCCTCTCCGACGCCCTTGTCGCGCGAATTTTCCCCCCACGATGTCCATAATGTTTCAACATTCGCTCGCTACGTGTCGCTATCGTCCGAATGGCTTTTAACGCCATCTGACGGCTAAATTTGATACCGCGTACCCATTTCTTATTCCGCGTATACCGACAGACTGTCCGCAATTCTGTTTTTTTCATGCCACTTGCCCAATCGTTCTGATTACTTCTTTAAAAATAGTATTTATTGTTATAACATTAAAGAAAAATAAAACGATATGCTACGTATCGTCAGTAAACGTTTAATCCCTCAGGTATGATAAAATTTTTAGTAAAGAACCAGTGCATACGTCAATATAAATTACTCCTATGTAAAAACGAAGGGGTTAACATTTTTCACTACCCCACTTTTTTCAGTTTGCATAATTAGAAATTGGGGGTTGCAAATAATATCGCTGTTTATTCAATCAGGGACTAAGAAGTGGTTTACGATCCTATGTGCAAAAATCGACGGTAAAAAATCCTCAGAGCTCTGGTACAAGCCATTCACAACCTAATGGAAATGTTCCCGGTTTGAGTGAAAAATGTGTAGCTGTGCCAAAAGAACGTAAGTTGAATTTTTATGACGTACCTGAAGCATCTCCGAGTCTTGTATTTTATTTTTAGCTCGGAAAAATTATTATCTTGCATTTCTAATGATTTTTACTTACGTCGATTGAACCCATTTGCTCCATTTTTTATTCGATTTTTTAAAGCGCCAATTCATAATAAAATCACTCTTAATCGTGTATAAAAATTGTATCATCGAAATATACTTACTTATCATATTTTCACCATTTTTTTCCCATTAAAAAAAAAAAACGAATAATATTATGTTGCAGCTGTTGGACCTGGCGCTTCCAAAGACAGCGAGTACAAGAATCCAGAATATTTTTGTTACCACGAGAATAGTTTCGCCGAGGCTGAAATAGAAATGGCAAAGTTTCGACTTCCAGCGCCGTCCAATAAGAGAAAATTTCAGCCCCAGTAATGTCTCGGCTCTTTTATAACGACGATCGTCTTACATATATCCCATATTAAACATGGAAACGGTTAAGTATCTCGTTCTATCTCGTATAATTCAATGCGGAAAAGAAAATTCTGTAGAAATGTAAAAATACATAGAATAATTTTAAATCGTATCAACCCTCTGTAGGAAGATAAAAAACGAGCGCGCTATAAAACACCACATTTGGACACGACAATTTTCATAATGGGTTTCCCATATTTCGTGCCAAATTTTTCCATCTGTAATATAAAAAAATTGGCGCAATTTCGTTTCGATCCAGTTTTATCGTTGAAATTGTAATTAATCGCGTTTTTACTACCTCGCGTAAAGTAGAAAAGCCACCGATGACTTTTCCAAAAACTACGCTTTTACCATCCATCGTTTCCAAACGTTCGAAGGTCAGATTGAATTTGGAATTATTAGCATTTTTGTCGTAAACGCAAGTTGACAAAATTCCCCTTTCGCAATGTTTCGATCGAAAATTTTCGTCCGCGAACGTCTCGCCGTAAATTGATGTTCCACCACTACCGTTAAACTTTGTTACATCTCCTCCTTGACACCAGTATCCAGGTACAATACGATGAAAAGGAGTATCTCTAAAAAACCGATGAGATTTCGCAAAATTTACATAACGAATTTATACAAATCTTTCACGAATTCTACAAACTTGTAGGAAAATCCTTGAAAGCCGCTGCAAAAAGATCGAAAATTGTCACAAGTCTTTGGTACGATGTCAGTAAACAGTTGGAAAATAAGTTTTCCCAATTTTCGACGATCGTTTTCGATCTCGATCTCAAAAAAGCATCGCGATCTCACCGAATCTTCGATAGGCTTGCTCGGGGGTATTTTTTTAGAAGAGCGGGACGATCTTTTCTCAGATCTATTGGCCATGGACTGTGAATCTTTCGAAAGAACGTCCCTAAGAAGCGTCGTATTCGATAAATTTGGTTTAAAAAAATTGTCCAAGGAAAATATTTACTTCGATGATTTCTTCGTGGCTCTAGATTCCTTCCATTGCCGCATTAAATCTGCTGTACGGTACGAGCCCGTGGCTCTTTCGATCCTCATCATCATTGCCTTATTAGCCTCGATAATTGCAACGTCGTCGCTCGACTTCTCCGTCAAAGGACTTTTGAAATTAAATTCCCTGTTCCAGCAATCAACTTCTCCCTGTCTGACGAATACATCGATTAAACGATACTAACGATGCGAGCAAAAAATCTCCGAAGACATACGCCCAAGCGATGAATCGTGTTAATTTTCTTCAACAGCTCGAAATTCTCAGTGTCGATTTTCATGATGGTTTCAGCATCGGCAACGAGACTGTTAGGCTTGTAATACCAATCAATATCGACCGCGGGTGGTTTATTGTCGATTTTCGCCTTCGCATTTGCGATATCGAAATAATCCTCGGCTGACGATTCCGAACCCATATTATCAATTTTCGAGTCTTCTTTATACGCGCAAAATTCTGCCATGCCTTACTTTTTCCGTCGATACCACCGATGTTACGTTTAGTGTTCCTGCTCGATTTCTTCATGATGAATATTTAAAATTTCATTTGATTTTTTTTTAATACGAGACGCCGATTTTTATACCGGGGTTAACAGAAATTGATAGATATAAACAAAAAACTATCGCGCTGTGAGTTAAGCAAAAATTGGAGTGCGAATGGTCAAAAACGGAATATCCCGTTTAAATGTTTACTGTCAAGACACAACGGTAAACTGTAAGTATATTTGATCACTAAACATCAGAATATTTGTTTGTACACTTGTTCTGTGTAACGACGGAATTCATCGTAGTGACTAGTGCTGTGGCTTCTTTCATCCGACAATAATTGACACGTAAAACTTTCTATATCTATATAAATATTACACGCAACGAAGAATCTTTCGGAGATACTTAAATATGCATAATAATTGATCAATCGACTAATCAACTGTAAATTAATCAATCGATGGCAGATAAATTAATTAATCGTACAATTAATTACTCAAACTTGAGTGAATTAATTCGTCGATTAACCAACCAATTGCCAATGAAGCATAATATTTTTAAGCGCGATTCATCTCGAGAAGCATAATCTCAGTCTCCGAACTCCTTCGTTATCTCGATATATAAGCTCATTATTGTCAGTTTTTTTTTTTCGTTCATTTTGAGGATGACTAAAGAAATGCAAGACAATGTTTGTTGTTCGTTCGTTTACTTGATACCCAGTAGATTCTCGGCAACTCCGAGATAATATACCGTTTGCGCAATTCCGAACAGTGGTGCTATCACTATCATACGACAAGCTCCGCCTTTGAAGAATGCGGTAGGTCCTTCGTTCTTCAATGTTTTTCTAAAAAAAGAAGCAATAATTAGGGGGAAATGTTTATTAACGCCGGAAATTACTGTTTTTCTTACCCAATGCAATCCAATACACCGTTATAAGTAGGATCTCCGGGTGCTTTGTTTATAGCTTGTAATCTAGTTTTAATAACATCGAAAGGATTGACCATGAGGGCGGCAGTAGAGCCGGCGCCACAACCGGCGAGGAATGAACACCAGAATACGGCTGAAAATATCGATAGGATGATTAAAATGAAATATTCCCGGGAAATAAACGAACGTGTTGATGTTGAGAACGAACTTACAAGAACCATCTTCGCGTTTTGGACCGAGACCGTTTAATCTGGCGAAAAGAGGAAAATATATCACCGAGAATGTAACGTCTCTCAAGGCAGTTGCTCCCGTTCCCTGATACAGTCCCACAATTCCTTTTCTCTTGAACAATTCCTTGGTAAGTGACCAGGCCGAAACCTTTGGCGCTGTTTTACCAGCTGAAAGGAAAACGAGTTAATTCTCGTTGTTGCAATCGTTTTGAGATTCACAGATTAATCGATGAATAAATTAATACCAGATTTGGCTGCTGCGGCGACACGACCAGCGTCCTGCATCTGAATCTTCAATAATTCCATAGGCGTCGTAATGATAATTTGGCAGGCACCCGCGGAACCTCCAGCGAGCATTTCGCGACCAAGTGGTAAAGGTTGTCTGTACAAAAGATCATGTAAAAGAAAATTCTATCGATAAACAACGTAATTCAGTGAAAAAACGGATTTTTCTCGAAGACAGGAAGTATATAAAATAATTTACGAGAAATAATCAAACTTTTTCCGTGTGAATGTACTTGATAAGTGTTAAAAATAATTTATATATACATATATCTTACGTAATATGAGATGAGATATGTAAAATGAGAGTGAACGATTTAGAAATTGATGAAACACGCCTGAATTTTGGAGAAATACAAATTTTGAGGCCTTGTATGGAAATCGTCATTATATTACTGATAGCGTGACGTTGCGAACATTCTCCGGAATGCGATGAGACTCTTACGGAGATTTAGATAAATGTGCCAATGTCTGCCTGAGAACGGTGTTACGAGCTAATACGGTGCAAACATTTGATCAGAATTAACGTTACAAAACCGTCCGCGATTTAATGATACCACGAATCATCGATGCAGCAAAACGTTATACCTCGATAAAAATTCAAAACACCGCAAAGTCAGGGAGAATCCAGATCATTAGCGTTCCGAATGTACGTGAAAAAAAAACAACGAAAAAAAGTTCATATTTATACCTACTAGTTTTTGTTAATGCTGAGACGCAATGATTTAAAACCAGAACGATTCACGCCTTGTCAATTAGCAGTCTCGGCTGACGATAGAAGAATCCTGACGATTCGAAATACGAATGAGAATTGAGATTGAGGATTCGAGATACAAAGTAACGAAAGGAAATAAGAAATTCGATTTTTTTTTTTGAACGTTTGGACACGTAGCGAAGATTTTTTTCTCTCGAATGAAGATTGAAAGAGGAAAATGATAGTGGGATATGCGATAGAGCTTAATATCAATGTCGCAATGTACATTTTTTCTCACCCTGGACCAGTGGACAAATAATGTCTGAACATGTCGTTAGCCGTCAGTTTTATCGCTTTTTCGGGGGTGATCAATAGTATATTTACGCCGGATCCTTTGTACATACCGAAATAACCTTCGGCTTTGTACGTTTTTTTGAAACAATCCAACCTGAAAGTGACGAATTTCTTTTTAAAGATAATTTATTGCCATTTTAATCATCGTTTAACTCATTGAAATTTTCTACTTACATCGAGGAATACATCTTCTCTCCTTTGGGTCCTATAACTTGATTCTGAAGTCTCGTTTTTACCAAATCCAGCGGAAACACGACCGAGACTCCGATAACTCCGGCGATACCTCCATTTACGATTTTTGGCAGTAGTCTAAAATGACAAAATTCATTAATTTACAATTCATCAATTTTTTGGATACTTTGATTACGGAGATACTTGCTTGAAACGTTCTGCCTGTTGGGATACTACGTTTTCCTTTGCCATTTTGATTTATTCTATAATAAAATCAAATCCAATTGTTTATTCGTACGTGTGAGTTTACGTTGAAGAAATTTTATCGACAAAACTTGGTGGGAAGATCGATAACATATATATCGACGCTGCTTACGAAAAGTAGCACGATTCAAATTTCTTACGAAAACTAACACGTTTCTAATTTCACCGCGAAAACCAACACGTTTCGATATTCGACGCGAAAACTAGCATGATTCGGTTTCTGCCGCGATAACTGGCAAGTCCGAAATATGCTAGTTTTCGTGGCAAAAGCCGAAACATGCTAGTTTTCGCGGCAAATATCGAAACGTGCTAGTTTTCGTGTCAAAAGTCGAAACATGCTAGTTTTCGCGCTGATATCAAACGTGCTTCTCTTCGTAAGAAATCTGAAACATGCTAGTTTTCGTAAGCAGCGTCGATATATACGTATGACAAATGTTACCCAATACCATATCTTTCCGGCTGACCGAATTGTGTAAGCAATCGTTAATGCAACGACATTTTATTCTTCGCAAGCAATAAAACGACGTCTTTACGTATTTTTGAGCCATTAGCCTTATTGACGAAAGAGTTCAAAATATATTGTAGCGATAAATATTCTGTTGTAAACGTAACGGATGATTATGAAGAGCACGTTGATAGAAAAACGTTTCGAGAATAAATCTACTGGACAGATATATCAAGGTCACCGGTTTGTATCGAAAAATTGATCGGGTGAAAGTCAAACTTTCGGTAAGCATCACGCTCTTTGGTGTTAGTGTCACTCGCGATTTCGACCCTCTTTCTCCTTGCGTGAAACATTGCCAGGTCCCCACCCAACCACCGCATCAACGTAATTGTGCGAGACGAGCATGCATATCGTATGTCCGATCACCCCTTATAGGCTACGTTTCAATTGAATGTCAATTGGACGATTCGTCCAAACAACTGAATATCACGATGTTGCACAGTACACTATTTAATTATAATTCGAAGCTTTATTGGTCCGTTGTTATGTCATCTTTGGTGGATTGAACACAGACCAGATTGAAAATATTATATTAAAAACTCGTGCTATATGTATATAATAATAATGTGATTGGCGACGAGAACACGTTTTTCGTAAAGAGCCTTGAAACCAGGAAATTGTACCTGGCAAACGTCTACATACCTTGAGTTTTTGAATAAAAGATATATATTTTTAGAAAATCGTTCGAAGTTACTACTCACCAGTTACGAAGTTCTCGAACGAACTGTCGACCTCGCGGTTGATTAGTGAAGATTCCCAGGCCTATTGAGCCGATCGAATGAAATTCTGGAAGCTGCTTGTCAGTGTAGAACGTTTTGATAAGGATGATAAGAACAATCGCGGTCACCGTTCCTGGGTAGATTAATGCAAAATATCGATGTCTCCGGCAATATTACTTTACGAATTGACCATATTGTGTAGATTGGAAGTATCGGGCGCGAGAGTCTAAGGGACAATCGTGAAATTATGAATTTTAATATATAACTTAAACTTCGGCAAGCTAATTTGCTGCCTGCCGTACAGCTTTTGATGTTTCAGCAGGTTTTGGCCGAATGACGGCTCTAATGATATGACGGCGGCTCGCGACAAACCGTCCGTTACTACTGAGTGCGGAGTAGAAGATGGAAGGGAGGGATCTCAAGAGCGGGCCATTCGAAAATATCGGGCTTGAAAAATATATGCGAGTAATGCTAAAGCGCTCATGGTCAATAGCGCGACGAGCGACGAAAGCATAAATATTCCATTTTATTTGTAATTCTTATTGTTGAAATGTCGTTACGGCGCAATAAATGTGCAGAAAATGAAATATATACGGTGTTAGGAGAAATCTTTTTTCGACTATGATATTTGTCGGTATCCTCGAAAGATGGCGCCACTTGTTGAGCTTGACGTGGAGCGTCGCGTATTGGCATTTCTCGATACTATCACGCCCCCTCTAACGCGTCTACTAAAGAGTAAAGAGTTGGTGAGTCAGTCTTGTCTTTGGCATCGCAAAAGGACCATTTCGGCTATTAGAGGCTAAACAAAAGCTTGATGGTTCGTGAACAAAAACAAACATTGTAATATTAATTTTTTCCTTCGCTAAGCTTTTGAAACGCCGACCACTGTCATTAATCGAGCAGCCATAAGAAATAAATGACATAACGTTGAAATATTAAGCGTGAAATACGTAATAGAGAGAAGAAAGAAAAAAAAAGATCATTGGGTGTTTACAGGGATTCACTGCTCGGTAACACACGGTTGGCTTGCACGAGAGGCTTGGTCTGCCGAGTTTCGAGAATATAGCATATAGGTATTTACACCTGCTATTTGCAAGGGTCATTGTTCTCCCCCCTGGATAGCACACGAGACCTGTATATTATATATACATCGGAAGAATGGCGTTGACCAGAAGAGCGACGCATCGCGGCAGTTGGTACACTGATTCCGGTGAGAAATCTTCTTTTAGCAAGTAAATTCGTAAACAACAAAATATTATCGATAATATTGTCCCATAAAAAAACGATCTTTAAGAAAATCACGCCGTATGCTATTTGTCCTTCGTGTTATAATAATTTCTTCAACATAATTTTACGCGATTTGCCAATATCGCTGAATCAAAACGATTGAAAGATACATTTTCCATTTCTTATCTCTATAAACACACATTTGCATCTTTCCAAATCGATATAAGCGATGCAATCAAGCTCGACAAGAGGAGAAAAAGTTTTTTTCATACCTAGCTAAAATGTTTTCATACACGATAAGATTCTTCGTACTCAATATTATTCCCACATCGTTTTCAATTGTTTCAATTACTTTTGAAAATATATATAAGCGTTTATATATATATTTTTTTTAATCTCCAGGGCATGAACTCAGTAAGCAACTCGAAGATTGGCTCGGTGGAGCGGACCTTTCTCATGGGCCCGCCAGGGCAATAATCGCCCCGTCAGTATCCGCAATAATGATTGTTTTTCGATATAAATCCTTAAAGAGGGTATAAATGTAATTGAAAATTTGCAGCCACGCAGGATACAGCTTCTGCGGCGCGTGTTCGGGCTTTGCCTATCGTCAAATTAGCCCCGCGGTTGTGTAAGTTTGTTACGAGTATAAAATTATTAAAATCGTTAACCCTAAACACCCTTTAATTAATTTTACTTCATTAAGAAGCACGTACTAATTATAACATTTTTACTCGTATTATCAACGCGATATCGAGTAATCTTGTAGAATAAAATATATAATTATCGTCTGTTAATGAATTTTCCGATAAAATCTGATATTCTATCATGTTCGTCGAACGAATAAAACTATCGTCCTAACGAGTGATGAAAAGCACGAAATTTACGTTCCAGTCGTAGGATATTCATCTTAGGACCTTCCCACAACGTGAGATTGCCAGGATGTGCTCTTTCGTCGGCATCTACTTATCAAACACCTTTATACGATTTACCGATAGATCCTCAAGGTATTCGGTCCAAATCGAACATAATTTTCAATTAATAAAAACATTTTCAACGACGTGATTTTTTGTCGGAATCACATTTTTATTTGTCATTGGGTATAATAACGATTTTTTGAGTACTTGATTGTCGTATTGTACATTTTTAACGACGTGATTTTTCGTCAGATTCACATTTTTATTTGTCATCGAGTATAATAACGATTTTTTGAGTACTTGATTATCGTATTGTACATTTTCAACGACGTGATTTTTCGTCAGATTCTCATTTTTATTTGTCATTGACTATAATAACGATTTTTTGAGTACTTGATTATCGTATTGTACATTTTCAACGACATGATTTTTCGTCAGATTCTCATTTTTATTCGTCATCGAGTATAATAACGATTTTTTGAGTACTTGATTGTCGTATTGTACATTTTTAACGACGCGATTTTTCGTCAGATTCACATTTTTATTCGTCATCGAGTATAATAACGATTTTTTGAGCACTTGATTATCGTATTGTACATTTTCAACGACGTGATTTTTCGTCAGATTCTCATTTTTATTTGTCATTGACTATAATAACGATTTTTTGAGTACTTGATTGTCGTATTGTACATTTTTAACGACGTGATTTTTCGTCAGATTCACATTTTTATTTGTCATTGAGTATAATAACGATTTTTTGAATACTTGATTATCGTAGTGTATAGGGATCTCGAAGAAACCGGACAATTCGAATGGATGGACATGAATACCGACGAAGACGAGCATAGCATCGAGATGCATTTGCCATTCATCGCCAAAGTCATGGAGAAGTGAGTTATAGTATTTTTTTGTTTCAATTACAGTCGCGATATAACTTGAGTACAAAATGCGCTGTGTTATAAAAATATTTCGCTTTACAGTTTTAGAGATTCGTTCACCATCGTTCCAATTCTGGTTGGTTCTTTGAGCCCTGAGAAAGAATCGATTTATGGAAGACTGTTAGCACCGTACTTAGCCGATCCCCAGAGTTTATTCGTTATATCGTCCGACTTTTGTCACTGGGGACAACGTTTTCGATACACGTATACCGATCGTTCCGGCGGTCCGATATATCGATCTATCCAGAATCTCGATAAATTGGTACGTATACCCCAAAATTGTCTATCGTCATTTTAATCTCGCGTCGCGTAATTCTCAATGAGTTTTATTCGTCATCAGGGAATGGACATAATAGAAACATTGAATCCTGCATCTTTCACGGAATATCTTAAGAAATATAGCAATACAATATGCGGTCGTCATCCGATTGGGGTACTTTTACAGGTAAGTTGCTTCAAGAACGATTTCTTGAAATTAACACGATATTTTTTTTTTAATTCACGACTCTCCTACGTTCGTAATAATATTAATTCGCGTTGTATATTTCTTACAGGCGATACAGTGTATTCGAGGCAGAGGTAACGGGCAGAGAATGAATTTGAAATTTTTGAAGTACGCACAGAGCAGTCAGTGCAACAACATGAACGACAGTTCGGTCAGTTACGCAAGTGCTTCCCTCGTCGTGGAGTGATGAGTTGTGATTTATACATATACATTTTTTAAATTCGTTTTTCTTATTTACCGCCGTTGATTGTTCGTTAATATCGCGAGAGATATATAAAGGAAGAAAGAGCAAGAGAGAAACAGAGAGAGAGAGGACCTGGTGACACGACGGTTGTGAACATTTATTCGAATTAAAACGTCGGAACGAGCAGAGCAAAAAAAAACAAAAAAGAAAATTGTGTTATAATCGACGATTATCTCGTTTGAGAATCAATCATTCGCCTCGAATTTATGACCGCGCGTACATGACAAGAATATATATATATATATGTATGCGTGAGGACGGAAATCACTTATGATATAGTTTGCGATGTTTTTTTGTTTGTTTATTATTTTTTAAAGCGAAAAGGATAACAAACAATTATCGATAACTCTGTAAAGTGTAAGATTTAACGGTGAAAACTTAAACGTTGTTATCTATTTTTCCAGTAAACATTTGGATCACACAAGTTCTCGTCTATGTTTATTGAAAGAAAAAAAAGAAGTAATACCATAAAAATGAATGGAGAGAAGAAACGAGAAGATACGAAACGCCTTTCCCTTCCCCAACTCGACATCGTCATTACGTTTTATCGCTTGATCGCAGAGAAATCTACTTTCCTCGCTGGTGTAGAAACCCTCGAGTATAATCTTATAATTAAAATATCTGAACCAAACGATGTGTGCAAAATGAAATTTAATTCCTCGGGATTAAATCGTTGAATGGTGAAAACGGAAAATTTATGAATGAAACTGGCCGAATACACCAGCTGGGGCGCGGGGATCGATGGAGCATCCCCCTCGGACGTAGTAATCAATACGAGGGGTTGGGTTTTCGCGAGAGGCGTGTGGAGGGCACAAGGGATGGTAAAGTCCATTCAGTAGGAACTGTGTAGGCCTCCTATCGATTGCGTGGGTGGAAAAATGGGTAACATCCCTCACTCTGCTACCCGCCCCTTCCCACTCTACTTCTACGCGAATACCACGGGGAAAGTGGTGGGGTTTCTCGGAGTTTGAAGCGACGGGGAGGGGGAAAACGGAGAAATGGTGGAATACGTGGGCTAGAGGGAGGGCCAAAATGAGAGGGGTTACAATGCCATCTATATACATGTGTATATGTTTCTTCGTACATATATATGTTTATATATATATATGAGATGGCAAACAACGTAAGATTGCAAAGCGGTGGTGGAAAGGCGTAGGTAGTAGTCGTTGGAGAAGTGCCCTCAATTTGGTCGCAGTCGACCTGGGACTGGATCGAATTTTCGTCGTTTCTCCCCCAATCTCGTTGCCGCACTCGCCCGACTATGAATGAACCATATGGTCCATCCTCACGGTTATCTCTAACGCTTTAGAAATTTCGAAACGCATCGGAATACAGAGTTCGAGGATCTTGGTTCGTATCAGTCGATGTAACACGAGGGACGAATGAAAAATTGCTTTCGTAAAGAATTGTTCTATAAAGTAATATCAATGGATAATTTGGTCGGGGAAGAAGAGATTGATTTTATTTTTGTATATAAAAACGAAAATCTACGAGCGAGCTCGCTGGGGTCGATACAAATTTTACTTTGGAGGTTGGATTCCTCGTTACGCGGCATTTCGTTGTTTCGTTATACGTTTTATTCAACCAAAATTCACATCGAAGCCTAATCTCCTTCTCCATTGAATATTCTCCGCATTTGGTCGGGCCGATGTATTATAGCAACGTTTAGGGATACATAACGCTTCAGCCACGAACTACCCTCTCATCCATCAGATTTTTATACAACCTCGACATCAAACGGAGCGTCGGAGAGAGGGAGAGAGACAGAGACCCCTTATCGGTTGACTCAGGGACCAGAGTCTTTACTCTCTCCCCGGCGACGTCGTTTTTTTATTAGATTCCTTTTTCTTTTCAGACCAAAGTATCAGGTATTAGCGTAAAGCGAACGGACAAAGAGAGGCACGAAAAAAGTTTGCGAGGGTTGTAAGACACGTAGAGAGTGACATGTATATATAATTATGTTAAAAAGAATGTTGTGGGTATATTTTTTCGCTTCGGGGTTATCTCGACGGTGGCGACGTCTTACTTGTCTATCGGAAAACAAACGATCGAAATCGATTTCAAGGTTAAATATGGTGCCTATTATCTTTTTTGTGATTTGTGATTTGTACGCGTGCGTACTCGAAACGACGCGTAGTTTGCGTACGCGAACGAGAGTGCACTCGATGTCATTGCCGGTGAAAAGTGAAAAAATTCGTTCTATATACCGTACAATATTAAATTCCACCGGGACGAAATATAAAATTGTCAATTTATATACAAACGAAAAATGAAAAAAACGAAATAAATACTCCATCAATTGTCCGTGCTTGAAAAACCTCGAGTTGAAACAAGATCGTTCTCGGGATAAAAGGACGAAAGAAAAAAACCAAAAAGAAATTAGCTACTTCGCAGGCCACTTGTTCTTCCCCTCACGACGAGAAAAGGAATTCTCGTGCGGTGCCCCTTTATTACAAGAAAACCTTCATCAATATCATTCGACGTCTGTCCTGGCAATTGTCGGAGAGGGCGAGTGAGACGGATAAGATTGGCTTGTAAGAGATGGCGGGTTCGTGGGTTGTTGGGTTTCGACGAAACTATATGAGACAAGAGAGTGCGGGATCTCTCTCTCTCTCTCTCGCAAGACACTTTTTCATTCCGAAACTTGGCAAGTGTGTGTGTGTGTGTGAGCGAGAGAGAGAGAGAGAGAGAGAACGGGTGAAGAGACAAGATGTTTCGCAAAGCGCTTCTAAAACGCGAAATCCAACGAATAAAGATACATCTGTCGAGTGGTTTCATACGATAGTATAACATCGCGTACGTATAACGAGAGCGCGGCTGTGTACGAAAAACAGTAAAATAGAAAAAAAAGGGAATACAAATATGAAGAGTACATAGTACCGTGAATGCCCTGTAGGAATGCGAAGTCCCTCGGGTCGCGGGAGGAACTTTCGTGGGGTGCAAAGAGGCGCGCGCTAGAGAGCGAGAGAGAGCGCGAGAACGATTTAGCTAGCGGGGGTTGTGGGGCAAGAGCATATAGCAGCGCCGCGTTAAGGTGGGCGGCTAAACAGCGCGACGAAAAGTGCGCGCGCGAGTTAGTTGCGGCGGCAGCGGCGGACTAGAGAGGTGGGGAGTGCGGTGCGCAACTCACAAGAAGAGCGCGTAGAGCGCCGCACGGTCGTGGAGTGGGGGAAGGGTTCTCTCTCTCTCTCTCTCTCTAGCACAGTACGTGTTTCTAAACGACCTAGCGGAATTCCGTGAACACCCTGTGTAGCGGCGAAGCAGAGGCGTTGGAGGAGGCACAGCAGCCGGTCCCGCGCTGCTTACCACATCAGTTGGTTCGAGGTTTCCGGACTCTGCGCACCGACAGGTTAGTTCGGTGGTCATATATAGTCTCCTCATCTCTCACCCTCTCGCTCTCTCTCTCTCTATCTCTCTCTTTCTAACTGTGACTATGCGTCTCTTTCTTCGATCGAACAACCCCGCGGTCTTTCATCTCTAGTTCTCATTCACCCCTTCATTCATTTTCCTCCATTCATTCTACTCTTCTCCATCTCTGTCTCCTCGTTTCTCTCTCCGTTACTTTGCGTTTATATAGAGCCGGCACCTGTTCCTCATCAGTCATCGTTTTCACACTCGCTCTTCTCAATCTCAATCTCTCCCTCCCTCTAAATCCGCGCGTGTGTGTATGTGCGTGTGTTCTCTGCGTGGCACACGCAACCCTCGAGAAAGCTCGCTAGTCGTGTAGAGTTTTTCTCGAGGCTTCATCCGCAACACGTCTCATTATTGAAACACGAAACGAGGCCTGTACGTGTTACTAGACGCGTCTCTATGTGTACGTAAATCACCATTTCCATTGAAGCTTTTTTCGTTCCATATATATATGAATATTTCTCTCTCTCTCTCTCTATATATATATATACAGTTGTTCTTACTCGTATATTAGTGAAAATAGAGAAACTTAATTTTTACGACATAGGCGTACGTATCAACGAGTATTGATTCTCCCAATAGCATTAATTCGTTTATACAATTATTTTCCACAAAATAATAAAAACCGGTTTTTATTCTAATCGGCATTGGTGATTCGACCAATGTTCACGTAAAGAAAAAAATCATCCCTTCTCGTTATCATAAACGAAGGTACAAGAAACACCAATGTATATATATATATATATATATACATCGATAGACAAGAAGACAATTCAAAGTCCATTCGTTAATCGTATCTTCGTAACATTCGTTGACAATGGCAAACTCTCGTATCCACTTATCGTACAGTGACCGACGGTAATTCGTCGATTCCCCTCGGCGTCTTAACGCATAATGACAAAGACTTTACAATTTGTCCAAACGCTTCATTCACGATCGCGCCCAGTGTCCTCGCGCGTCGCTGCGGTCAGCGAGAGAACTCTAGCGACACTTTTGCGTACCTCTCGTACGTTTGCCCGTCGCTATACAGCGATTCTTTTTTTTTCTTTCTCTTTCTTTCTTTTCGTTATTCAATGAAATTATTTTTTTTTCGCGCGTATGCCGGCTTCTCTGTTTTTCCTTTTTATTTTTTTTGCTTCTTTCTCGACTTAATTGGATTTTCGCGGAATCGTACTTGTGCCGTATATACGTGTGTACGCTGTGTAGGTCGTTGAAGCAACCGTTCAAGGTGCGCGTCACTCATTGACATTTCGTTAAACGAGACGGTCGCGCGCGCACCGAATGGGCACACGGGGGTGGAAAATGAATCAACGACTGTGTAGGTGTCAAACTCGTTTCGCGAAATTAAAACTCGTCCTATACAACACCTGTGCATGGTACTCGGTATCTCATTGTCGATATATATATATATACATATATAATATAACATAAAATGAGTAAAATCCCTCGTGGACAAAAATATGTAAAATCGTCCACGAACGATTTTACTTATTTTTTCTAACTTTGAAAATATTTTCGACCTTGTCATTATCCGCTCATTTTCCCAATTATATTAATTTTTGTTTGTATCAATTTTTTAATCCAAGGATAGTTTTATTTTAATTAACATAGCTCTCGCGATATTCAAGATAAAAAATGTTTTGCTTCTTTATGGTTAGTCGATTAGTCGGTTTTTCACCACATTATTGGAATTTTTTCGAATCAGCCACAATTTTTTCACCACTTTATTGGAATTTTTTCGGTCTATCGAAAAAAATAGCTGAATGTACATTTTTGTGGAAAAGGGGTGGAAAAAAAATCGTAAGTGAATTACTGTTCGCGACGCGAGAAAATTTCTCTTGAAATTAATGTTATTATTTTTTGCCCGTTTAACTCCTCGTTACCAAAATTTTGGCAACAGAGTCGCGTCAGGATCAGGACGAGCAACGTTTTGTGAAATATACGAAGGACGAACGATATTCTAGGAATACGAATAATTCAAAAATTATTTATTATTATGTTTTTTTTCTATTATTTCTCGTTTCATCGACAAAAATATATTTATTTACTTTATTAATAAGAATATTTATTTATATTTGTTTAAAAAATAATAATCTATTTATATTATAAATAAATAAATTAATTTAAAAAATATGAAAAATTATCATTTCTTTATTTTATCAATAAAAATATAAATATAAATGTCCATTTGTATTAATGAGAAAAATAATATTCTATTTATTTTATTAAATAAGTTGTCCGAGAATGTTCTAAGGAGACTTTAGAATTTGACTTTACGAAAAATGTTAACGTGAACATTGAAAACTTTTGACTAATAAAATAAGTGGAGCTATAGTTTGCGATTTTATCGGTCGAAAGCAGATCAATCGAAGCGACTGGGACATTTCGAAAATCGAATTATGGGGTGTAACGACATTGTGCTTTGATCAAGGACGGTGGTAAATTCGATATCGCCTACAGGTTCGGTACAATGCATAGTTACCGGAAGTTTGCGCTAATTCGACGAAACTGGAACTGCCTTTGATACGAATAACCAAAAATATTTATTTCTCCCCTCGAATTTCCCTCGATAATATCAAAGAAAATTTCATAAGACAATATATTATCGATATCTCGATTATCGAATTTATCAACGAATTATAAATTATATCAACGATTCACCAAAGAATTTATATATAAATCGAATAAATTTTTTATTTACTTGTAATTCATCGATAAATAATTCGAGTAATAATAATCAAAATAATATAAATTAACGTATCAATTTTATTCTTCGCGAAACAAATGTATATAAAACGTAAAAAAATCGAATCGACGTTTTGCAAAAAGTTTTCAAGAATTCAAAATATCGGGAAATCAATTATCGCTATACGATTAGCATTAAAAACCTATACGCAACGTAACGTGGAAGCAAACGCGTCTCCCGTAACGTCGCGAGCGAGGAAGCAAATTTTTTCTATCCCTCGTTGCGGTGGGGTGCGAACGAAGAAAAAAAATAAAAAGAAACAAGAAAGAGGGAAGATTCGAAGGGTGAGAAGAGTCCTAGTGAAATACTCCCCTAACACGGGGCACACTTGTTGCGATCCCAAAGTCCCCCTCGACGAACGTGCGTAATGACGTAAAGAGAGGCTACGCGGAAAGAGAGAGAAGGGGGGAAAAGAAATGGGACGAAAAGAAAAAAGAAAAAAAAACGGAAAGGGGCATACTTTTACCCGGGTAATCTATCGGGAAAAATGTCCCGGCACCGAAAGATCGATCGTTCCATTCTCTCCTCGGTCGTCCTTTTCCTTCCTTCCTCGGTCATATTTTTCATTCTATTTTCTTTCTTTTTTGTTTTAAATTCTACCTTTGGAACGTATTTTTATACGACTGAACGAACAGCAACGCGAAACACCTACGTCGTTAATGTGTATCGTGCATCGTGCTCGCCGTCATAAATCCTCGCCAACGCACGATTATAATCTTACTTGATTTTCCGTAAAACGTGATGCGATATAGTTGCGATTCATTATACACATATAGGTATGTCGTTCGTTGTGGGGTTCGCCATTAAGCTCACACTGTCTAGTAATGCTACCGATGAACATCTGTAGCCGAGCGCGCCCTCTAGCGGACCCTAATTGTACTCACCCATTGTCGCACTATACCTAGCAGCATCTCCGAGTAAGCTTTTTTTTACGACCAATCGGACAATCCCACGGATTTTTTTAATGCAGGATAATATCGATGATAATTTTTCTTCTCGAACGTAACTTTTTTATGTTTGAGACTTTTCTTTATGGACCAAAATTTTACGCTGATAATTAAAATAATTGATCTTGTTGGAGAATGAATTTTAGTTTAATTTTTGTATTTCGACGTTTCGATTATAATCGAAACCGAGGGACGAGACAGGAAGTATATATTAAAATAGCAACAATTTTTTAGCATTACATGATCGATATTAATTTTTGCTAATACAACTTTCCTCAAGTTTCAAGTATTCGAATCTTCTTTCCCTTCTCTTTTTCGTGCCAGAATCTTATTCTTTATTAATTACTACTGACCTCGATGGCTTGCAATTCCTTTTTAACGTCTCATTTACGAATATTTGAACATCGTAATTAAAACAGAGAAATTGAATAACGTATTGTGAATAATAAATTCTCCGTCGTATCTATGACCCATAATAATATCAATATTAATAAATATTTATAACGATTATTATAGATTTATCGATAACAATAATAATAATAATAAGTTCAATGAATATTTCAATTATTAAGTGTCACGGTGGAAATTAGTCGACGTGAAATTAGTCCAAAGGGTTGGTGCGACGCGAGGCTAAGATTCTATTCATCTCGCTGCTATATAGTACGTTTTCGCGTATTATATCGATAATATAATATCGGAGAGAGAGTGAGAGAGAAAAAAAAAAGAAAAAAACTCCGCGAAGCGAACAATTCCATTGTTAAGACCGTACGAACGTAATAACCAAGGAGAACACGATCTTTTTCTTTCCTCTTTTTCATTTCATTCTCTCCTCTATTCGCACGTTTCTCTAATAATAGGATCGCTTCTATAGAATAGGGTTTGAATCACGATTTATATACATATATATATATATTAAAACCGTTCGACGCTAATCAAACGTTGGTCGAGGGAGTGAAAAAATAATAATAGTTCGATAGGAATTGCGACCTCGCCAACGAATGTATTTTTTTGTTGTTTTTTTTTGTTTTCATTACAAATCTCATTTGACCTAAAATTAGGCTTTGACTCGTCTGGTCTTCGTTTGTTTCAGAAATATCGAAACTTATCATTTTTTGTTTGTCGGAACATATCTTCGCTCTACATATCCCTCGTGTGTAATACGCATATACGTAAAAACGCGGAAGAACGAAATTCGATAGAATTAAACGAGTGCGGAGCGATCGTATCGCCATAAAGGTGAGTAAATTTATTTTTATGATAATGTGCAAAATGTAGAGAATAGAAGCGATTGATTTGTATGAAGAATCGCCAACATTGCAGTCTTCCTATGTTTTCTGTAAAAAAAAAAGAAAAGAAAATTTATACCAAGATTCATAATTATTTTGGGAATTATTTTTGTACGCTGAAAATTGATGTTAATTTTTTCTTTTTTTGGTTATCAGCAAATTTGTATTTATCGCCACTTTCTCTTTCTTCTTCTCTTCGTCTCGCCATTGACCCATTTTTGCTATTTGACACTCGAAATTCTCGCAAGTCGATTAAACAATTGAGATAAAAATATTATAAAAAAAGTAATAAAGAAGTATCGTGAGAAGCTATTATAGACGATTATTCCATTGAATTATTGTTCTACAATAAAACTAGAAATTATCGAAAGAAAAATGTCTTTATTTATCTTTTTACCATTTTTCTATCGTTCTATCATTTTTCTATCTCTCTTATCCACCTCACACTCTCTCTCGTTCGTTCCCTCCATTTCATCACTGACCCAATTTGGCCATTTGCCACTTGAATTTGCAGACACAGAAGCGAACGACATACGGAAGAAGAAAGCAATAAAAGGAGAAGCGATCAAAAAAAAGAAAAGAAAGAGAAGAAAAAAAAAGAAGAAAACAATGCAAATTATCGCTGTACTGGGATGTATTTTTTTTGCACACTCGTGCGTTACTCTCGCGCTCGAGTCTCAGCGATATCCTGGCGATCCATTGACGTCCTCCCAGGCTGCAATATTCAGCGAGATAGCGTATCGAGATAAACGTGCGAATAAAGCTGAGCCAACGTGCGAAGAATTGAGAGCAATGTGGATATACAGCAAACGACAGAGTCGAGCTGCCGAGACGACCAACGATCTACCGATGTATCGCGATCCGTTCTCGTACAATATCTGGGACACGTATCCGATAAGATCGTCGAATTCACTCGGTTATCGAGGTACGAGAGAGTCACGAACGCTCGCAAACAAAAAAGAAATACCAAAAGAATTCTTCAATTGAACGTGGCATGATAATTTAACGAATACCAAAGAAATGTTCTTCCTAATTTGAACAATTTTTTCATTTATAAAGTACTTTCTTCCTTTTTTAATTTATTCGTTCATTCATTTAGTTGGAATAAAACGAACGGTCGAGGAATAAAAGCTCTTTGTAGTATTTTCTTTTTCGTTTACCTCGGAACGATCGATCGATCCGAGAGACAAGAATTATGGGGTGATTCCACGCGTAATTGTATTATCGAGGAGTTGTCGTTGAAGGTATCTGCGAACTTTCTTATTAAAAGTTATACTTTCGGTTATAATGTAGAATCGACGGTTATCGGACAAATCTTTGCCTTTGCGTTCACTTTGAATACTTCGTTGAAACTCGTTCAATATTAACGATCGAATAATTATCCGGGAAGGCTGAATATTTATTTTATAAAATTGACGAATTCAAAATATTCCTTGTTTTTCGCTAATTTATATGTCGATCACGAGCCGAACATTAATTCAGATTAAAATTGTAAAAGCGATTAAACTTTTGACATTATTTGATTTTACGTCTTAATTATTTTGATTTACGCCTTTTAAGCGTCGAACTTTCCTGTATAACGAACGGTACGGTACGATAACTCGCGATATCGAGTGTCGAAGGTTCGAAACGAAGTTAGAATAATATTGAAAATTCGTACGATCAATGTTTATAATTATTTCTCAATCGTTATTGATCCTTCCATTCCGATAATAATAATAGAAAAAAAATAAGGTTCAAATATCATTAATTGATGATTTTTCTGAAATATATTCACGTTCGATTTTTCAAGAATTCAACTATCGATCGCACGAGAGACCGCGTTAAAGTAAAATCGTTTTAATAGCCAGCGGACGAATTTTCGTACAAATATACCAAAAATAGATTTCTCGCAGAAATAGAGTGCAACGCACCCTTCTCGCACTATATACACGGGTATACGTCCCCGTCTGTAATCTCATTCATTTATAAATATGATCGCGAGAGAAGGGAACGTAGTATACGATTTCAGACACGGGCGAGACCGCGATGCTTTCGGTAGAATTTAGATACGCGTATCTGTGTATATAATTTCGTACACAAAACATTCTCTACCGACGAGACTACGTCTGTTCTTACAAACGTCGTGCATTCTTTTTTAAACCTCGTTGACTTGTAATAACGATAATTAAAAATAGCTATCTCTCGGTCATTATAAATTCGTTTATCGAATCGCTTCATCGATACCCAATTTTTTTCAAGTCAACGATAAAATGTAAATTGCAAGAAAAAAGTGACGAAAAATGAAAGTTCTTCGTTGTTTTATGGGCTTGGTAAATTCAATCTTCCTTGACAAAATATAAATTCATATTTTACATTTAAGAAACAACTCTGTCGTATTTCTTTGTGAAGTTTTCAAACTCGCAGAAAGTTTTTTGCCCAATGCTGCAAACTGGCGGGGTGTCTGTGTGTTTGTGTGAAGGAAAAACGTGGCTTCATTGGTAGAGAATGTTCCGTGCATGTAAGGCGTTAGTTCTTACTCCCGCCGCTATGAGCGCTGGCACAAGCGAAGTCGCGAATACGGAAAAATCGCGCGCGAGATCGCGAGTACACGTCGTGCATGAGCCACGACAAGGTCGAGACGGAAATAGACTTATGGGGTACGTTTCAAATTTAGTCGCGGAAACAGAATTATCTATTGCCAGGAATTGCAATCACGATTTAAAAATCTTTCCCTTCTCGTTTAATACGGCGCAGATTTCTTCAAGAATTACAAAAAGAAAAGAAAATCGATCGGTTTCTTGCAAATCGGGAGACTTTATAAGATATAAAGCCGTTAAGATAACGACGTTATTTAAAATTGTATTCTCATCGAGCCACAAAGAACGCGTTTTGATAAATTAGTCGATAAATAAGATTTTTTAATAATCGTATGTCGCAAAATGAAAAGTGATCGGGTTCCCTTTCTTCCCTATAGCAAATCCGCATGTACCGTATATAGCTATACGTCGATGCATGCGACGAATATGAAAATGTTATTTCCTTGATGTCGCTCCGATACAAAGAACGTGGATAATTAAAAGAAACAAAAAAACAACATTTTTCGCACTCACGCACACGGATAGACAGTAACGGTGGTCAAGCGCGTAGTCGAGGCGCCGGGGGCGCGATTATATTCGGCAAAGTCGTACACAAGGCACCGCCAGGAAGCAGATTACGAAACGGCATGCCGAATCGTATGAAGCCGTTCGACGAAGCGTCCCGTCTGTACGGCACGGTGAATCGTCAGTTGCCCGATCCGCGACGTCGACAAACGAACTTTCGAGTTGGCGGTGGTGGCCCATCGATATCGCAAGTACCACAAGCCGGTAGCTTTCAACACCTCAAAGAACTCATACGCACCGAGAGAGCACGCGAGCTTCAGGTACGTTTGACATTAACGTCTTTTATTTTTTCCACGCGAAAACACGCCCTCTGTCGGATCTTTCGCGAAGTCGATTAAACCGCGACACGAATCGAGGTTATGTCTTTGCACGAAGTTAACTGTCAAAAATTCGATCGATGTTGGGAAATCGCTAATTTCACATTCGTCGTATTTAATGACTTCTGAAATATAGTCGATAAATTTCCGGGTCGTTGAACAACAACTCGATTCCCAAGTAGGGTCTGTCAAAGTTTGCTAAACGTTCGAAATTAAATCAACTGTCGTTCGATCACTCGATCGATAACTTTCGACCCGTCATTGTGTTCACGTAATTAACTTTGTCGATGTGTGAAATATGTGGTTAATTTTATTCGATCTTCGACGTGTCGCGAATTACTCACTATGTAATCGATTGAAACTTTTAATTGGGACCGTTTACGCGACGCATTCGCCGTTTCTTAATCTCGTTCTCTTTTCTTCGTTACGAATATCATAATTTACTTTCCTCCCATGTCAGGAACAAAGGGACGCCGAGGAAATGGCAACCCGAGCTGCTGTACTGAAGGAAATCGCAAACGGCGAGAGACGCGAGTCGCAAGCATCGCGCAGACAATTTTTAAATTCCGTACAGCCGTACCAAGATCCAAAAAGTGTCAATTACGGTTACGAGCAGTCGCAGTACGTGCCCAGTATAGCAAACTTCGGCGCTGGATTGTTGGTAAGTCTATCAATGAATTCATTACGTTTACACACGTTCTTTATACTTTTTCGTTTTGCCGGCCTGCGAAACAGTGTCGCTGTCGTATTTCCGCGCGTAATTCAAACCTTATTATTTGATTTTCATTCGTACAGACCGGCGACAAATACGATCGTGACACGATGTTGCATAAATGAGACGGCGGTATGTTACGAAAAACGATAAACGAGAATGGAGATATAGATGTTGTCATTGAACTGCCGTACGTGTGAAAAAAATTCTACAATCTCCGTGTCATGTCAACGACCGATACAAAAGGTATATTCGCATCTTCATTGCTGCTAAACTGCTTATACGGGTTTAGTCAAGAGTCATCGGACAACCAAACAATAATCAAAACAACAATAACAATAACAAAAACAACAACAATAACAAATAACAACAAAAACAACAAAAACAACAACAGACAAGAAGAATTATAGACTTTCAAACGGATACTGGGAATACGCGGGCTCGTAAAGACTACGAATAATAACAAGATGAAAAGCGATGCGAGAAGAAAGGGCGAGATCTTTCTTGAATGATCCGTATTTTCATCTATACACTCTACTTCTATTATCGTTATTCTCATTATAGTATTAGAAGGTATTCAGCTGAGGTAAAAGCCGACCGAAAGCAGGGATACGCGTAGAGTGTGATTAATCGTTGGCAAGGGATGACGAGGGCATGGCATTCGCGAAGATTAAACGTCGCCGCCCTTTATTCGTATTCCCCTAGCGGCGAAATAACGAAACGAAAGAAAAAACAAAATAGCGGGAAATTATTTTCAACAGTAAGAACTGAATTAATTTACGGATATGAATTCGCACCGCACCTATTAAATCAATCGCGAATCACCCTTTCAAAGCTAACCGTAGATCGGAAGATTCACGGTCTTAAGATGAAATGGGAATTCTATTTGAAATCGCGTTTTCAATTAACAGCGGAACGAAGAAAGAGATGGAGAGACCAGAGAGAAAGAGAGAGAGAGAGAGAGAGAAAACAAGCGCGTCCCGGATATTTTCCGTATTCGAAGCGCGTTTTACTCGCTCCTGAGTAAACAATAATAATCAAAAGTTTTAATGAAACTCTGGAACAACGTTTGTAGGATATATAAATATACCAAGAATGGTCCTATATCGGGCATATTGTTGACGGAGTTTTAAGTTCGATAACACTTATATATATATACTATATTGAAATGCATCTATAGGTATATACTTTTCACCTACAAACATATATATATATATATATGTACGTATCGTGTATGCGACTAATTGTCCTTTGCGAGATAGTTGACATTTATTCTGAGCCGGTACTGAAGATACTTATGATGCCATGTCGTTAATATGACAAGAACAAGAATGTCGTAAAAAAATTTAAGAATGCTGAATTTTATTTTTCAGTCTTTTTCACGAACTTTCAAAACTTTCAAAACTTTCAAATTGCGAAAAATTGCTGGATAATTTTATATCCTCGATAATATACACGTAATAATATATATATATATATATATATATATTTCTTTATTTTTCTGGAGGGTAAGCGCATCTCCAAAGTACTTTATTAAATCTGCATACTTATCTGCACACTTTAGCTTTCGGCAATAAATTCTTTGCGAAAAAGGTCCTCGGTACACACGAGGACGCACATTTATGGAATTTGTGATAAGATCAAGATTTACATTGTACACACTCAGCTACTTGAATACCGCCTTATCTACAATCAGTATTATTGCGAAAGATAACAACAACAACAACAACAACAACAACAACAACAAGAAACAAGACAAAACAAAATAAGAAGAAGAAAAAAACGAGGGGGAAATTAATGAAACGACAATGAAGATAATTTTACGAATAATCGCGACAATAAAAAGTAAATTTTTGAAAATCTTAACAAAATGAACAAAGAAAAATATGTATTTACAAATTAAAACTGCGCATATCTGTGTCGAGCGGGTCTATCGTTGCGGTGTTAACGACGCTTGTCGAAAACACCGCGAATTATTCGTACTTATATATTCGTTTGATTCAACAAAAGAAGCGAGACAGAGAGAGAGAGAGAGAAAAACTAAAGCGACAACAACAACAACACAAAAAATACAAACCGAATTGAAGTCGCGCGTTTCACGTAGAACCCGTGCAGCATGTCACACAGCAATGATAGAAAACATAATCTATGAACTAAAAGAAAACTTGAAAAAAAAAAATGAAAAAAAAAACATAATTAAAAAGCATGAAAAATATCGATAAAGCGTAAAAAAAAGAAAAAAAAACAATTTGATAATTCTCTCACCACGGCGCGAATCTTAGTGGATTGTTTTACTTGTCTCTCTAAGTAAGCTGAGAGAATATTTTTCGGATGCATATCTTGTCCTTTGGCCGTACTATATATATATATACAAACACATACATATACCTACACACACACAGCACACACACACACACACACACACATATATACATATTATGTATATCACAGGACTCTCGTCCCTCTCTCAATAAACGGGGGACGTATCCACGAGCATTTGCCTAATTGTGCAATGATAATAATTACTCTATCGAAAAGACATATAAAAAAAAGAAGTAAAAAATAAAATGAAAAAGGAAAAAAAAAGATCTCCGGAGCTATAAGGCTTATTACGTGTCATATCAAGATGAAAATTACAGACAATAACTAATGATTATATCTCGATAATAGAGTCCTAGAACGACGGATAAATATTTAATAATATAATAAATAAATATTACGTATGTCAATATGATATGGGCACCATGATAATCATTCTGACGTCTCGGGACGAACGAGTCCCGCGCCTCGAATAATGTCATATCTTTAATTGTGCATAAGACAATAAATTAATGAATAATGAAAATGCAAAAAAAGGGGGGGAAAAAAGAAGAATAAAAGATAAATAATTAATAATATATACGAAAGGAAGGGAAAAAAAGATAGCGCACGTTTAATAGTGAACTGAGCACGATTGTCTTTAGCGATAATAAAAAACGAAATAAAATTTAAAAAATCAAACGATAAAAAAAGAATAAACGGAAGATAAAAAGAATCGAACGCAAGAAGTATCGATTCTGAAAGATTTGACGGGGTCGAGAATGCTTTTTACTTGATACCTTTCGTTCAAATCATTATAACATATCTCTCTACAAAACGAGACAAAACAAAAAGTTCGATCGGTCCATTTGAAGCGGATAGGAAGGACGAAGGATTTGCTTTTCGCTTGGGTCGCGAATAACGAAGAGAATAATTAGCGTTGAGATTATATTACCAGGTACACGCGATATCTCGTTGCCATATTTAATGCGAATAACAGACACAGTCTGGCAACGAGGACACGAGTCAATAATTGCTGCTTTATATTTAAAGTTCAAGTATCGTGGCATTATCCTCCCACGTTTATAGATTGTCACCTGAAAGAAAGAAAGAATAAAAAAGAAATACCCACACACATATACGCAAACACAAAGAAAAAAGAAATAATAATACAATCGTTCAATACTATTAATCGTGCGTGCAAATAGTATGTACTGTCGAAGGAATGTGCTCTAGTTATTTTCATACGTATTTTCATTATTGCGAGGTCTTCGAATACCGCGGTCCGACGGAATAAATACAATGTGGTATTTATAAGAGGATTTCAAAAAATTGCGAAAGAAAGAGGAAGCAAAAAAAGAAAAAAAGAAAAAGAAAAACAAATCAGAAGAGGGTAGAATTTGCCTCGGACAATAACACTCGAAGATGAGAGAAAGGAGTTCCGGAGCTGAAAAAAATAATGTATCAAGTATTATGTACTATACATTAGCGTTCGTCCTCAATTTTTCCTATGTCATATTTAAATTATACTCTTTCCTCATCTATACTGTACTATAGCGAACGAGATGAAGAAACAACAAACGTACTTGACGAGGCTTCCTTAACTGTATACATAAAAAATAAACTTGTATCTTTTTTTTTTCTTCTTCTTCTTTTTCTTTCCACTTTTTGTCTTTACGAGCGAGAGAAAGAGTATTTGTTGTATCGAAGAAAAGAATAGAACGAAGTTCGAGTGCATCGAATTATTTTCCTCGAATGACTGGAATTAGTTTTGTTTCAAATTTACAAGATGTGTCTGACAATAATACGGCTTAATGTCATTAACGGTCACTAAGCCTGACTGAACTTATATTGCGTAATAAATACGTATCAATTATACATATATTTACGTAAATATTCTATTGTACGTAATGTAGACAATGTAATAAATATATATATCTATACATATATACATATATACATATATATATACATACATTAATATATATCTATGTGTATATGTGTGATAATAAAATGATCATCGATATGCGAAAATGTGTTGACTAATTTTTCGTTGGCGTACGTTTTTTTTTTTTTTTGAGAAAATCCAGAACCTCCGTGGCGGGTAATAAATGCCAGGCGAGATTACGGACCGTGTACTAATCAATATATTCATTACAAGATCCGGGTTTCCGTCGCTCTAGGCACGTACTGATTTTCCTCAAGAATGTCTTCCACGCGCGACCTTTAGCTCAGCAAAGTCAGCAAACACCGACCCATATTTCGGAAACTGTCCTAAAACCGTAGATTATTCACGTCTCTCCTTCCTCCGCGTATTTGACGCGTTGCGCACGATTCGCATAACCGAGAGTGAACATAAATACGCCAAGAGATTCGAACTTTTGGGAGAAAAATAATTTTGCTGTATACAATCTTTATAATCATTCCTTTATTGATAATTGCCAGTCGGTTCGAATGAAAACAAAAAACATCTACAGAAATCAGCGTAAAAAAATCGTTCGTATACCTCGATTAATTCAATAGAGAATCAAGTATCGTCTCACAACGACTGCAAGGTTTTCCGATCTTTGGTTCTGGATACCTTCTGCAACGTTTACACAATTCCCTTTCGATAGGCTTAAGATCAATTTGTGGGGACGTACAAGTGGGATCGTCGATCAACGTTATCGTGGAGACTTGAAGTATTTCGCAGAGCTCCGAATTCGACGATAGCTTCTCCGGGTGGAGAATCTGCGAGAATGTAAAAGAAATAATTATAAAATAGAAAAGGAGCGAAGTAAATTCCTGATTAAGAAGAAAGAATAGAAATAGAAAAGTCGCTATTTGTCATCGTTCGAATTTTTTGCATCCTGCGAACATACCGACAAAGAAGCAAATTGTTCGCTTCCTGTCCTAATCGTAGCGTCGAAGGTCCACGTGTTTAATTTCGTTAGTTTGTTCAATTCCCTTCTCATCAACAGCGCCGCATCAATTACAGTTTCCGCGTCTGAATTATGCCAATTAACTGGTAAATCGTGGGTCGAACGAAACAGTGGCACAGACGCTAAAAAGATATTCGTTAATGTAATTATAAACTTTGCGTATAGTAAAACGACAATTTAATTTTCCTCGACACCTACTCAAATTATCGGGATGATAAAGCCACGCCTCTTCGGCTAAATGAGGAATGACCGGTGCGAAAGTTCGGACAATTACGGCCAATATTTCACCTATCACATCGACAGCACCGAGTCTGGCGGGTAACTGTGCCTCGTCGCAGTACAAACGATCTTTGACGAGATGACAATAAATGGACGACACGTCGTTAACAATGAAATTGCGTACGGTTTTGCATACGTGATGATATTGATACTGGTCGTACAACCGTTGAATCTGGAATTACAGGCGGTTGAGTATAAACAATAATAGACGAGACGCAAACAATGAAAATAATAAATAAAGAATAGAGTTTCATTGCTTTTAAAATAAACGAATGTATTCTACCTCGTCGTTATAATGATAAAGCCGATGTAGCATGTATTTGTCCAGATACAAATGTTTCCCCAGTACATCGTCGTACGTGTCGTGGCGATAAAGTGCACCGAGAAGAAATCGCACAACTGATCGAATCTTCTGAACGGATTCGGCACTCTCTCGTATCAACGTATCGCCGACAGGAATTTGACTGTGCTGACAACCGTGACTCGCCACCCACCATCTGGTTACACCAATGATAAAAATGAAAACGTTCAATTCGTCGGGCTGGTAGGAGAAATTTCGAAAAAGCGAAACAAACTATTTTAAACCTCAGTGTATCGACACCGAAAGCAGGTTTTTTCTTCTGGTCCTTTCCACCATTTGTCACGTCTTCAGGATTTATCACATTACCCAGAGATTTTGACATTTTTTCGTGCTTCTCATCGACTGTGAAACCATGAACGAATAAAGCCCTGCGGTGTAGGAAATACATTGTATGTTATCACTGGTGAGTTATTTCTCGTATATGTAAATATTATAGATATTTTTCTGCGTCGATAGACTCTCCGAGACGCTTTAGAAATACGTTAAATATTGCGTACTTGAAAGGTGAAGAACCTTGAAGAGCTGTCGAAGTAAGCAACGATGATTGAAACCATCCGGTACATTGATCCATTCCCTCGATACAAAGATCGGCTTTTCCATCGGGAAGAACGGCGGACCATGACAGTCCACTGTCCAACCATATATCCATTATATCCTGAATAGAATACGAATTTTATCTCTATGTTTAATTTGTTTATTTTTTTTTATTTCGTCCATCTGTGCTTACGTGTCCTTTCTCCAAGTCTGTCGCTTTCACGCCCAGCTCGTCGAGAAGTTTCGTGCCCGCCAGTTCTTCGACCGACATTGTCCACCAACAATCGTAACCGTTATGTTCAATCAAATTGCACAATCTTTCTACGAAGTCCCTAATTCGATAGTCACAGATTTTATCGTTAAACGGTCGATACAAGGTAAAACGCGTGCTATCGCATATTAAGAAGAGATCGGAATAAACGAATGCAAATTCACCTGTTTATGACTATATCACTGTTATCTTTACGATACAGAACGGGAATTGGTGTTCCCCAGGCTCGTTGCCGGGAGATGCACCAATACGGTCGTGACTTGATTTGATTGTAGAGTGCATTGGCTGAAGACGTTCGTTGATGAATCGGATGAATATCTACATTTTCCAAGCTCTCCTGTAACAGCGACATTTATCTAGGGCGTATAAAGAAGTTACGATTTTTTTACGACTTACCACAGCTTTTTCTTTCAACGAATTCGTATCGATGAACCATTGATGACTGGCTAATGTGAGAACCGGCTTTTTCGTTCTCCAGTCGTAAGGATAACTGTGCTTTAAATATTCCGTGTGCAATACATTGTCGCCCATAAATTTAATTACAGCATCACTTCCCTCGTTCAACACTTCTAAACCAGCAAAATTGTCACCCGCGTCTCCTGTATAGCGGCCTTCCTTGTTCACTAGAGAGAGCTAAATTACCAATAATCAGTCGATTTCTAAATAATCGCAATATATTTTTGATAACTGTACGTACCACGGGTATATTGTTTTCCAAACTGACGAGAAAATCTTCGGAACCATGCGCGGGTGCTGTGTGAACTAATCCTGTGCCAACTGTGTTTTTTACGTGACTAGCTGGTAAAAACGGCAGTGATATACCCGTAATAGGTTGACAATATTTTGCACCCGAAAGATCACTACCTATTTTAGTAATAATTTTTTTTTTATTAACGTTTGCTAATATATTAATCGGTCATATAAATTTATATTAGTTTCAATATTTTTTTTTTCGCGTAACACATACCTTTGATCTCCGCTACTAAATTTAATGGACCGATCTTGTTGTCAATATTTTCTAATAAATCTTTTGCTACTATGTATAGATTGTCTCGATTGTCTTCCACGATACAATACGTCATATCGTTGGAATACGCCAGAGCTTGATTGGCGACTAAAGTCCATGGTGTCGTTGTCCACGCAAGACCATAAACATTTCTTCCATTAAATTTGTTCAATGAAACTGGTAAGTCAGTTAGAAGAAAACGTACGATAACGCATTTGCTCTTGTGTTGATGATTGTATTCCAATTCTGATTCCGCCAGAGCTGTCCTGAATTAATAAATTCTTTAAGCTCATGTTTGATATCGAATTCTCAAAAGTGTGTAAAAAAGACGCAGAATGTTTTTTATAAAAGGAAAATGTTACCTGGTCGAGGGCGACCAGTAAACAGGCTTAAAATCTCTGAATACAAGCTTCTTCTCGTACAATTCGTAAAAACGGCGCAACTGATTCGTTATGTATGATTTTTGGTTGGTCAAGTAACAACCAGATTCCTTCCAGTCTGCCATCACACCCCAAGATTCGAATACACGGCGTTGTTTTTCTACAGTTTCACTCGCATATTTTCGAGCTGGAAACGAGCGAATTTATATATTTATTTGTTATTTTAAATTGTCATTTTTTCCGTTATTACCGAGCGTTCGTATTTGCAGAGGCGTGAGTTGTGTTTTCTTTTCCTTCAGACTCGCTAGAGCTTTCAGTTCTATTGGCAAACCGTGACAGTCCCAGCCTGGCACGTAATTCACACGTTGACCTCTCATTACACGATTCCTGATTGTAATATCTTTGAGAATCTTGAATTTTTACCTCATGAAATGATTATGCACGGAATTAAAGAGTTTGAAATGTTAAAGTAGCACATCAGCAAATTGTAAAATCAAATAGAATTTCCAATTTCCAACACTATTTATTATCGATATGAATAAATAGGTGTATTACAACGCAGGGTTTATATTATATACGACAGAAAGCTCGACGGAATAGAAAAGATGCCAAAAATTGAAGTTTATCGTTAAGTAATCATGAAAGTGTAAAGTAAATCGTTTGTAAAGTGAGATACTGGTCGTTCGTGGCTACTTCTGCTGTACATCGTTTCGAATCTCGAATGTTTAGATTCGTTGAGAATCAATTTTATTTACCAATGCTTTGCTATGGAGGTAACCCCTAGCAATTTTGGCAACTGCAAAGTCAATCGAAAATATCAACGTTTGAATGTGGACAGCTTTACAACTATAAAGTCAACCGTAAAAAGGAATCCTAATGGTTGATTCAACGGTCGTTGAATCCCAAATCATCCGCGGAAAACGCAGGATGGTTGACTTTCGAAGACGAACAGTCGAGAAGTTGTTCAAATTTAACCGTTGAACTTTTACGTTGACTCAACCATCTTTTTCAACCGGTTGATCAAAATGACACGGACGTTATCGATAATTTCGACCACGGTTGTTTTTTTAAACGGTAAGGTAAGAACGAAGGCGAGAAAATCGAAGAGAGTTGATTTACCGACGTGCTACCTTAAATCGTTTGAATATTAGTGCTAAATTCAGAAACCTTATTAACGGCATGCCCCATGTGAAGAAGGCCATTTGCATAAGGAGGTCCGTCGTGTAGAATAAAATCAGGCCCTCGAAGATTCTCTCTCTGCCAATTGTACAATTCGCCGAAGCCGCATTTCTACGAATAATTGTTAGTTATGCCTTGGAAATAAGAACTCATTGATGTTTTTAAAACGAAAATACCTCGGTCAAATAATTATCCGTTTCGATTCTCTTTTCGCCCTTGACCCATGTTGGAAATTTCGTTTTAGGTAATAAAACAGATTTAGAATATAATTGTTTGATATTATCAACGTTATCCGCATATAATCGCCGAAAACTTTTCCCGGTATGCGACAATGAAAACAGTAAACACTTTGCACGAGTATTCATGAGCGCAGCCATATTGTTGCTGTCGGCATGGGATTTGCCAACCAGCTGCGATAGGACACATTTGTCTGTAGTCACGTGACTTCTACCGTAGTGCCATCTTACGGGGATTCCCATCACCAAACGTTTCTTTCATACACGGTTTGAATTCCGTAATTGATGGAAGATCGTTAGTTGGTCTTTTTGCCGCAGTTATCGCTGTATGCGGCCATGCTGATTCACCGACCGAGATACTTTTTTTTACTAAAAACATTTTTATTCGATTTCTTATAAACAAACTTATCACGGCAATGCAGTACAATGTTTTTATTCTAAAATTGTGAATATATAATTAGAGTGACATTTTACGTCCTTCGATCGATATGTCGACGGCTCGTCGCGCCGATTTCATTCTCTTCGTGTCTATGTAATTTTTCATATGTCGCTCAAACCGATTCATTTGTTTCTTGGTGCCCTGAAACAATGAAAATAAAGAAAGAAAACAAAGATTACGATATTCCAAATAATAAAATACAAATTAGTTGTATCGTTCGGATAATATGTTGTTCGTACTCTACTAATATCCACATCGGTCTTCCAATCAGGACGCACAACGTAGTCTTTGTTAGAGAGTCTAGGAACTCGAGCTCTTGAAACCCATCCTGGATCGCCCGGTCTAAGAAGCCTACAATAAAATAAGACATACGTTATGAAGCAAAACTTAATCGGAGAAAAAGAAATGGCAAATTTCATAAATCTTCTATCGATATATTACTTGGCATCGCTTTTGAGCGCTTTATTTATATCCTGAGATTTCTGGGAGGTTTCACCCTCGTCGGCTTTTCTCCTCTTTTGGGGCGTTTGCTCTAAATCTCGCTGGAATCTCTCCTCCCTGGATAAAGCCTTAAAGTCCGCGGAGAGATTGAAAATTGGTCGTGCCCATTCGTTTATCAATTTTCCAGCTTTCTCTTTATTGTCCTTCGTTTCTCTCGGATGCTTATATAAATACATCACGGCTTTTCCAATGCCGGATTGCTTAAGAGACGCTTGATCGATGCGCGGAAACTGAGAACATGATAGAAAACGGCATTAGTAAAATTTGCGATATCCGTCTTACTCAAGAATGTCATTTCAAAATCTCACCTCCCATAACAGCTTCAATAAACTATCGCGGATTTTCATGGACGGCAAAGACCGATCGGGCATCGGTGCGAGCCAGTCCGTCAAGACATTGAGCACGTTGTGTTCGAGGAATGCCAGTTGCAAATCGTGTTTCTTCAACTGTGACAATACCTTTGGTAACATTGCTATTTTGTTAGTCGCTGGTTTATTGCATTGATTTAATTTTCTATCCTCGTCCGACGCACTCTTCATGTCGGTCAATAATTGTGCTATAATATCATCGTTGTCGTTAATAATGTCGATGTCTTTGCGTTTACGCCGACGCGACTGTTCTTCTTTCTTACGTGCCATCATTCTATCAAAGTCCGATATCGAATCATCGCTGAAAAGTATTAAAACATAGATTTAATAGAATATATTATGAGTCAGTATAACAGATTCCGCTCCCTTTGAAAACACGATTCACGGATTCGCAGGACGCAACCCATCAGCAACAAAGTTAACACGGTCAACAAAGTATTCCGTGAAAGCTGTACCGGAGAATTAGCGAATCGCGTTTTGTAGCTTTGGTTCGAGCGTCGGGACACTTAAGCCGAATTTAGTCTGTAATACCGTCCCTCGAAATGATTTTAAAAAAAAACTCGTCGACGTTATATACAAACAGGCGATCATTCTGCACTGTATCCGTGAGAGTGCTTACATATAATTGCTCCTGGACCGTGCATGGTAGAAAAATGATCATTATTTTATACATCGATACCCGAGGAATTATCATTAGATATTTAAGGAGAAATAAAATCTACTCACTGATCCACACCGCCACGATCACCGAGAATACCTTCGTCGGAATCTTCCGCATCTTCTTGATTATTAGCAACGACTTCAACGGGTTTATCCTCGTCACCCTCGCTCCGTTTCTCCGGCTGTTCTTCATCCCCTTCGACTCCCTTCCGTCGTTTCGACGAACCGGCTTCTTCGTCCTCGTCTTCGGAATCCGACAATTTGTGTTTCGATCGTTGTTTCGTTTTGATAGCACCATCATCGTCACCCTCGGAATCGGATATTCGTCTGGCGCGTTGTCCGGCCGATCCGGCGGAATCTCTGCTTCGGCTTCTTGACCGTCGACGAGTGGATGGCGATCCAGATCTCGAACGGGATCTAGATTTGCTTCTTGAGACGGATCTCGATCTTGAACCGGACTTGGCTCTTCCTCGTGAACCCGATCGTGAACGGGAGCGAGATCTGGATCGTGACCTTGCGCCTCTCGATCCGGAACCTGATCTCGAGCGTGAACGCGAACGGGAACCTGATCCCGAACGTCTGGAGCCCGAGCCCGAGCGTGATCGCGAACGAGAACGTCGCGAACCTGATCTCGATCGAGATCGCGATCTTGATCTAGACCCGGACTTCCTAGAACCGGAACGTGACCTCGAGCTTCTTCTCGAGCCGGAACGCGATCTCGATCTGGATCTCGAACGAGATGTTGCCTTAATCGATCTCGATCCTGATCTGGAACGCGATCTCGACGCGGCTTTCCTCGATCCCGAGCGCGATCGGGATCGCGAACCTGCTTTTCGCGAGCCCGAGCGTGATCGTGAACGCGATGCCGCTTTTCTCGAACCAGAACGCGATCTTGACCGGGAAATTGCTTTCCTCGAACCGGAACGCGATCTTGATCGCGAAATAGCTTTCCTCGAGCTGGAGCGCGATCGTGAACGCGAAGCTGCTTTTCGCGAGCCTGAGCGCGATCGTGAACGCGAAGCTGCTTTTCGCGAGCCTGAGCGCGATCGTGAACGCGAAGCTGCTTTTCTCGAGCCGGAACGCGAACGCGAGCGCGAGACTGCTTTTCTCGAGCCGGAACGCGAACGCGAGCGCGAGACTGCTTTTCTCGAGCCGGAACGCGAACGTGACCGCGAAGCTGCTTTTCTCGATCCTGAGCGCGATCTGGAGCGCGAAGCTGCTTTTCTTGATCCCGAACGTGACCTCGATCGAGAACGCGAGCCTTTGCGCGAATTGGCGGGTGATGCTGGTCTAGACGCGGAGCCCGATCTACTTCTCGATCGAGCTTTCGTATCCGGGGAACCTGAGTGAGATCTTGAACGCGCGCTTTTCGGTGATTCGTGTGGCGAAACGCGTTTCGAACTCTCTCTGGAGCGTGAACGCGATTGACGATTCTTCGGAGAATCCGGCGATCGCGGTCCTGAATCGGCAGCCACAGGAACGCCTCCGGGTGATCCGGACCTGGAACGAGATCTCGATTTTGCTCTGGCCGAATTCTGGGGCGTGCCGGATCTCGATCTTGAACGTGACGATGCTTTTCGCGAACCGGACGGTGAACGCGAACGAGAACGCGATCGCGAAGCCCGATTGACCGAATGTGCCGGAGAGGGGGAACGCGATCTAGAAGATTTCGCGGGTGACTTCGGTCCTTCCACGGAATCGCGCGATCGAGATCTCGAACGCGAATGATCCTTCGATCGAATCGACGAATGTCGAGATCCGCTTCGGGATCGCGAACGAGATTTGCGTGTTGAAATCGGTGATTTTGAAGCATGACGCGACACCGATCTAGACGGTGAATGCGAGGCTCTATTCTCACGACTTGGACTTGGCGAGCCGGAAGGCGATCTGGAAGCGCTTTTTGCAGACAGCGATCTCGATCGTGACCTAGATGATCTCACGTTTCTTCTCGGCGAACCAGACGGAGACTTAGAACCTGCTGGAGAGGGCGAACGCGACGTTCCCGGTGATCTGACGGAAGACGGCGAAGCGATTTGATCGTGCGCCGCCGAAGATCTGCCTGACCTGATAAGATTTGATGTTTGTTTATGAAATTGAGAAGAATTTGCTTGTTCATAGAGAAATCAATATAACAAATAATAGAATTGATGAATTAATTATTGAAATAATGCATTACTCTGTATACGTTCGAACGCGTCGAGTGAATATTGCAATAATGTTCATAATTCTCTTACATACCTCGCTGGCGAACGACCAGGGCTTTGGGAGCCACGCGATCCTGATCCGCTTCTAGGCGAAGAGTTCCTGCTGCCAGAACCATGAGATGCGGATCTCGAACGTCTCCGAGAGTCGGTCTGAGATCGTCGACTGTCTCGAGTATTGTCGAGTTCATCTTCGGAATCACTTCTTTCCTCTGGAAACGCATGAAAAAACGATTGTAACGAACGTAACCGAGGAATTTGGTGGCCTTCGTCAATAAATATGGAATACATAAACAACGATATATTCTCCTTTACCTGATCGATCCATAGTGGTCAGTATCAGTTTTATCTGTCAACGAGGATGGACGTCAGGGATGAAGAATAATCGATCGCACCGTTTCGTCTATGTGCAATAATTGAAACGAAATATTGCTGGTTCGCAGTGAAAAGATAACCCTTAATAAATATCTATCGCACATCACCCAACACAGTGTTTGAAACACATTGCCAACCAGCCGAACCGTTTTACCAAGCCGACTGTGGTTATAAGAAAATCCGGTATGTGGCGCCAGTGTTTAACCGCACAGTGTTGTACCTACCGTAAGTCACTGCCAGTAGTTATAAAAGTGGCCGTCACGTAGCGCTAGTGTCCGATGCGATGCTCCAGCTATGCTCCAGCTGTTCAATTATGTTGATATCGTGCATGCCTCTCACCCTCTTTAGACCCTCGCCATCATCTGTGGGGTACAAATCGTGCCAAAAACATTTTAACACGTTTAAGCGATGAATGTAAACACAGTGACGATTATTCAGACGCGTTGTGAGTCTATCGCATCAATTATGGTGTATTGAACGTGTCGAAAAAAATATATGGATTTATGCGCCAAACGTGTGTGAGAAAACCCGCGAGGAATCTCGCAGGATAATCGGATTGTGACGATATACACGTTACGCGACGACTCGACTGAAGATTAACAAGCTGCTGTACAGAGAGTGAAGTGATTCGGTTTATCACCCAAAAACATTACGATGACGCGATTTATTGCGTGACAGAGAAAGATTACACTGCTGAAAAGCACATCGTTTATAAACCGATTTGATATTCGTCGAAAGTTTGAAAGAAACTGAAAGTGAAGTTGACAAACAAGAAATCCGCGATCTGGTCGATCATGAAAACTTTCACCGTTATTTTTCCGGCACGCGTTTATAATTCGTTAAATTTTCATAACGCTAAGAACAGAGAGAGACGAGAAGATATATCGGAGCAAAAAAAATCGAGCGATGTTTGACATAACAAATTTGATCCGTTCCAATAAATATCCGAGCAGTTGTTAGAGCTTCCAGCAAAGTTGTTCCTGCGATGAGACTTTAAATAAATTCATTCTATCACCAGACTATAAAAGTCAATGACTCCAGAAACAAATAATAATCTAGTAGAAAATGATTTTCGATGTATTACGTTTGTTCAACACTAGCGCTAATTAAAAGACCTAGATGCATAAGATCTTGTTTCCTTTTGGATCGAGTTTAGCAACGGATACGAAGAAATTGATCAAATTCTATAAAAAACGCAATGCCATAACGTACGAAAAGTTTGTTTGTAAATGCAAAGCGAATAATGAGAAAAAATGTCAGAACCCTCGACATCGAAAAACGAAAATCGAAATTATAAGAGGGAAGAGAAAATCAAGATGGTCAAAACAAAGTGGGAAAACTTTGAGAATTGGATGCATTGCATATGTATCGTTACTTTCGATCTTGAATTGGGTCAAGCCGTAGAGGTGAGATGTATTTTTGTCTTTTTCATTTATTCTTCGTCACAATTTATTTGTAATCGTTCTACGCGAACGTGCGCTATCTTCAAAATCTCGAAGAACAAAGCTTTGAGGTTAATTACGTCTTCGCGAATACCAATCGTATACGAAATTGTTTTATCTTCATAGAAATAATGAATTTTCCAATGTTTCCAGGCAATTTTTCCAAGTCACGTAAAGTTATCGGAGCAAGAACGTTCGAACGTGTGTTACCTCGCGTTTCCTGATTCAAATTCAGGTTGTATGGGAGATACTCAATATCACGTTCGTATCCGACAGAACAAACAACCTGTGAAGAATTCACAAGCTCTGATCGAATACGACAGAAAATCGGCAACGTTCTTACAATCGGACCCGGATTATTTTTGGGGATACGTATACTTTCGTCAAGTGAAAGACAAAACGTTGCCAAGAGGATACTTCCAGAAGGTAATACACACAAATTCATAAAGAAAATATGATAATTTGATCAAAGCGTCGTATGATTATTTACAATAAAATGGTAAAACTTGATTTTCAGAGCGTAGTGATAATATCAAAGTTGCCATTCATCAATTTATTTGGCGAGGTATGCGCTCTGCTCGCACCAGAATTTTTCGATACAGGTCCGACCGTGATGGAAGTCGCGGTTCGCGAAATTAATCAGTGGCCGCCTCCGGTTCCAGGACAAACGATACATTTGCCGCTGATAGGAGTATTATTTCAGGTTCGTACTCGTAAATTTGGTGTTTTCTTCTCGATGAGCCTTCGGTTCTATCACGATGGTAATGGTCGATATGTTTTCAAACGTTAGACATACATTCCAAACAAAAATTACAAAATCAACGTACCGTCCGTGAGTGCTTTGGATCATGCGTCGAACAAACGTACGTTGCGTCGTTTGATTCTGACATCCGCTTACGAGGGCGATATGTTCCGAAGTCTGGGCAGCGTCGTGAGTCACGTTCATCTTCTCTGGGAATTAGTGTTGCTCAGCGAGCCGATCGTCGTAATGGCAAGTTCGCCTACTACATGCGCTGAAATGGTTCAGGCTCTAGTTGCGTGAGTCGAACATATGTTAATACTGAAAATTCACGATCAACCACCGACGAATCCTCAACGAAATATTTATTCATCAGTACAATAGCTCCGCTCAAGTATTGCTCCGATTATCGTCCTTACTTCACCATTCATGACTCCGAGTTCAAGGAATATACCACGGACGCTCCAACACCACCGGCGATAATTCTTGGCGTGACGAATCCATTTTTTGCAAAGACTCTACAAAGATGGCCTCATATCATAAGAATAAGCGAAGCTGGCAATGTCGGTGAGTTCGTGAGAAAATCTTTCTTTTTATAATAAAATCGTGAAGAATACGTTTTCTTACGATTTCTCTTATTTTCATTATAATTCGCAGAAGGACAAAAGTATAGAATTAAGAGAGGCGAGAATTTAAAAGTTTTGGATTCGAAGCCTGGCGTTTATACGCAATATAAAGCCTTTCTCCAAAAGGATAAAGTAATATTGAAAAAATTATTGCGCGGTACGCAAACTAAACGACCGCGAGAAGTACAAACTGCTTTATTGAAACGACACTTGATGGAACTCACCGAGAGTTTCATGATACCACTTGAGAGATATGTCGCGAGTCTCATGCCTTTGCAGAAGAACATATCGCCGTTCAAGGTACGCGGTGATTTCGACTCGTTTATCTCAAATACGAGAATATCGAGATAATACCACAATTTTCATAAATCAAATTTTACCATCGCAAAAATTACAGGCAACGCCGATCCCTCAATTGTTCAATCCCGATGATTTTCTCGCTACCCTGAATGCCGCGGGTCCTCAACTAACGACCGGTATAAAGGGTGACTGGGTAGGTTTGTACAGAAGATTCTTCCGATCGCGAAATTTCTCGGGTTGGTTTCACTCTCGTTACATGGAGCTCACTCAAAAGTTGCAGGCATTACAACTGGAAGCTCTATCGCAGGCGGTACTGAACATTTTGTTTTTTTTTCAGTTAATTCAAATCGTCGCGAAACTTCGTGGAAGTCTACGAATTATCGTAAAATTGAATTCTTTTACAGGATCTGAAGACGTGGGTGCAGGACAAGCAAGAGGTCGAGGTTGTTGACATGATTCTCAGGATACGACAAAAATTAGAGAAGAGTTACAACGACGATGTGCCGATTACGAATTCGGTTCGTGAAATGTTGTGCGAAAGAATAAACGACATTACTCGTACACTGCCCGAAGATCTGAAAATTATACTAAGCCGAGAATCTTGACGCTTCTACTATTTAATAGTTTGATGGATGATTAGATGAAATACGCTCGAGAGTTTTGGGCGCAATTGTTGGTCTTCTTTTAATACTCGCCATGGCTTAATTATCTCTTGCTCAGTTCCAATACGAAGAATGAACATAAGAAGAAAAAAAATACGTATTGGAAAGTTATGAGATTCGTGGCCGTAATGGCCCCATTCGATAATAATTCTCAAACGAATGGACGTCGTAGATTTCCGAATTCTACGGTTATTTTACGTAACATTGAATTTTCCTTCTCTCGCGTCCTTTGCGTGTCTCGAATTTATCGAATACGATAACAATATTTTTTTTATTCATCTTTGACGGCGAGGCCGTGACCGTTCGTAATTATTTTATGAAATCTACGACAATATTCGTAATCTCATTATATTATATACGTACATGTTACTAAAATGATTATTAGCATCGAGAACAAAGGTATATCAAAGGACGATTGAATCTTGTACAATATTGACACGAGAACTGTGAAAGCGGAGGATTAATTTTATTAAAATCTATTTTAATAGTACAAAGTTTAATACATATTTTATTACGATATAACGAAGTCTCATCGAATCGGCACCTATTTTTAAAAGTTTATTTGGCATCGCATTAAACCCAAATTCCATAACGATTCCTTTTATTTTCCTTCGTTACACAAACGTGCTTCCCGCCATCTATTCAAGATCGCCGTGTAAATCGTTTCCAAGCCGCATAGATGGCGCCAATAAAGAGGCGGTGAAACGCACGTGTTGTTCGAAATATATACACGGTCGATCCATAAAGTGACGAAGGTACGAGGCACTCCGAGCTCACGGCCGTCCCCCGCGTCTCTTCACCGCTCTTCTGCCGATGGCCTAGTAAGGTCAGGGTTCGCAGTTGTCCGATGGAAGGGAGGCAGAGAGGGATGTGGTAAATCCATTGGTCGCTCCTGATACGAGACGGACTGGGTCACAGAGAGGCGCGAGTCAGCCCGTTCTAAACGCCACGTGCGTGTATGTGAGTGTGTGTGTTGTGTGTACCCTCGCGCTCCAACATTCGCAATTGCTTTTCGGCTCTCTTATACATCGTGGTTTCGCGGACGCGCTACACCCAACGTTTCTTCCAGTGTGTACCACGGTAATCGCGAGTTCGCGATACTTTTCTGACGTTCCACGTCGTAGTGACGAATAAAGCTCGTTCTTCCGTGACATCTTCCAGACGGTAAAAAACAATGGGAACGTCTTCGAAATTTGTAATGACACGATGCTTTTGAATGATGCAATAATCGTCAAGCCATGCCGCAGCGTGCCACGATAGCTTCTTTGGCTTCGACGATAAACCCGATAAGTCTCGAAGCGTCGTTAACATACATATGCGCCGAGTGTCCAATACCGTTGTCTCGGGATAAGCGACTGAATCCGTTCGGGTAGAAACGAAATTGGTTTCCCGGCGACAGGGATACATATATACAAAGGTACGTACAAGTTTATCGACTCGTAGTGTCGATTAGTAAAAAAAGTGAACGTCAATACAGTAAAATCATTATTAAGGAAACGCGCCGATTTTAGTTCTGTGGGCATTACAACATTGACACAGATTCGCGCGTGTCGTATGGATAGGAGAGGGGCATGCGGGCAAATCCATTCGTTTTAATCAAAGCGACGTTTAATGTCTTTGCAAGCGTGTAATCGAATTTGTTTTTATGTAATGTATTTTTCGCTCGAAAAAAAAAGAAGCGTTGGAGCTTTTGGGATTTCGAGTAAATTGGGCGCCACCTGTCATGAGGCGATTGCGATTAAAATTTGTATGAAACGTCGGGAGGCAGTTATCGACTGCTGAAACGACTCAATGCCAGAACCACCAATTCTTCGATATCCTTTTAACACGTTGTACTTACCGCGCGAGGGATCGAAACGTAATTTAGCTCGGCCAACGCAGGCACGTGGCAAAAAGTCGCTGAGATAAATTTCATCCCGATCCACTGCACCGTACCGGATTGTTTACGAATCGCGCGTCTACGGCTGTCTCTCTCGTACTCGGGGTACGACACCAGTTGTACTATAGCAATGTAAACAGAGAGTCCTTAAGAGTCAGTGTTACAAGCGACGAGCGATTCGAAAACGCCATTCGCATTTTCTCCGGCACTGAGCAACCGATCGGGTTAAAATTTGACGAGTACATAGAGAATTATGGCACAATGTACCTGACTCTTTTGTTTTTCCCTAAATTTTGAAAATAGTGTTTTGCGGGCGACGAGTGATTCGAAAACGCAATCCGTACTTTACCCGGCACTGAGCGTTAGAATTTCGAGGGTATCTAGACAGTTATGGCAACAATTTTAGAAAAATAAAACATTTAGCCACTTTTTGCCATAATTCTCTGTATATTGTCAAAATTTTAACGCGATCGATTGCTCAGTTTCGAAGAAAGTACGGATTGCGTTTTCGAATCGCTCGCGGCCTGTAACACTTACTCTTAAGACGCATCGTCGCACGATCGGTCCACCTCGAAAACGCAATTCATAAATTCTCCAGCGCAACGTATTCGCTCGAGAGGAATTTTAGTTGATTCGATGCAAATTCGTGGCAATAATCGATCGAGTCAAATTTTTTCCCGATCGGTTGGGTCATCCCGGAGAATTTGCGAATTTACGATTATCTTACTCGTACGTGATCCGAACGTAACCTATAACGTTGTCTGTTAAAAATAACAACTTATTACGAGAAACGAAAGCAATCCGAGGGTTTCGATAATCTGCATAATAGTCATACAAGAATTTCGCGAAACGAATCTCGTCAGGATGATCAAATGTTGTTTCCTCTCTCTCTCTCTTTCTCCCTCTCGTGTCAATTGATAAACTTGAAGGAGCTATGATTTGCCTTGTGGACAAATCAGGGGGGGTCTAGTCTTTAGCGGCCCTCGCTCTGTCTCTCTCTCTCTCTCTGGGAGAGGCAATCAAATCCCTAGCGAGCAGCGGAGAATACTGCGCGCACTAGTGGCGGCGCGGGGAGTTAAACGCTAGCGAGGCATTATCAGGGCCTAGAAGATAGAGAGAGGGAGAGAGAGAGAGCGAGATAGCGAGAGACCGAGTGTCGTAGTCGTTAGGAGTTAATGGCGGAACGTATACAGTGTACTACGTATATATCGCGTACTCTATACGCCAGTATTATTGAAGTACCAAAGCCCGCGAGCATTTGCGTCCAACGTAGTAAGTATTGGCTTCGGTGAAGCTACTACGATGAGGATAGTTCGTAACACTGGTGCGTATGGACACGCATGTGACTAACGCATATTTACACACACAAAACATCATCAAGGAACACCCCGCGTTTCCCTCTCTTTCTCTCTCTCATTCCCGCCCCCCTCCCCCTCTTCCTCCTCCCTCTATCTCCTTCGTCGTTGTGGGCTCATTTTTTTTTTATTTCCATGCGGTCCTCTCGACTATTCGTTAACGAACCGTCAGTTCACGTTCGACCCTACTGACGGTCCGTTCGCCTCCTCCTTCGCCATTCTTCGCTGTCTTCGAGTGTCTTGGCGCTCTCGTCGTCTCATCGTCTCGTCCTCGGCCTGACATCTCGGTATTTAGTTTATATCCAGTTGTATAAGTGTTAAATGGTAATGCCTAGAATGTGGGAAATAACGAATTAGTGTTTATACATTTACGCATATATCGTAGGTCATGGTAATGCAAAGACAATGAAGTGACATCGAAGAAAGGAATAGAGAGAGAGTCTTCGCGCTTTATCGTTGCAGGTGTTACCGACACGTGCTTATCTTAGGGGGGAAATTGAGTTAGTGCTGACCTAACCAAAGCGATTAAGCGTCATTTTGTTTACAGTAGATAGTGCGTATTTTTAGTATCTCTTTTGAGTGAAAAAAAGTGACGGACGTAAGTATAGACGAGCCTTGAACCGTGTTGTTAAGATATAATTCGCATTTTCATCGAGATATCTGGAGTCGAAGTGGTAGAGCTTCGTTCAAATAGTTGGCGAATTTGACGGTTGCGCGCTCTGTTCGCGAACGAAATTCGACAAGATTTTCAAATTTGAGAAACTACTTCGTATTTTTAAAAAATGTCTTCATAAAGATTCTTTTTTTCTCGATGACTTTTGACTTTCGCAAAACCCGTACGAATTTATCGAATAGGATTAAACGTCGATATGTCGTTCGATTGAGGAAAGGAATACAAAATATGAAACTAACCTCAAAAAAAAAATGTAACATTTCTCGAAACTCCCGCCTGATGTTTTCGCCATTCGCAATACCATCTTGTTTTCACGAGTAAGCCATAACGCTCGACGTATATATTTTCCTACGAACGAAGCTTCGGAAAGAGTAAAAACTTGAGAGGCGAACGATCGACGATCGATGCTCGCGCCATTCTCTCGGATAACTCATAAATTTCTATTTTATCCCCTTCCGCAAAAAAACTCATCGATCGAGGGTGACGCGCTTTTTCCTATTATTGGACCTTGTGACTTTACCATTTTATGATGTTTTTTATGTTATGATAACGCAACGATAAGTCGAGCATCAAATGCGTGCGAAGCAAAATAGAAAGAGAAAGAGAAGGAGAGAGAGAGAGAGAGAGGTCAATGACCAATGCGCGTCGTGCGTCGAAATCGATCGATTTTTGTTTCTCCAACAAAAATATCAATAAGTCGATCGGTTCGATGACTCGATCGTCCAACGAGTCTCGGCTCATGTCGGGAATAAATTCTGTATGATTTTGTTAAAGAAATAATTGTCTATTACAGGGCCTGGTCGGCGGTGAATCGAGAATAACATCAGCACGAGTTATTTCGTCGAAAGAATGACGATTAACGAGAGCGTGGGTTCAGCCACGGATCTAAGTGTCGGTATACTTTCCGAGGCTAATAATCGTGTCAACGACGATGAGACGTACGAGAAGAAAAAATCACACAAGTCGGACGACACTTGCAACAAAGAGGAAAGTCCTTATTTGTCAAAGTCCGAACGCTCGAAAATTCATCTGCTTCCGGACAAATTGAAATCGTCGAAAATGAGCTTGACACGCTCGGAAAGAACGACGGATGTAAATAACAAGGGTAAAGAAGCATCGGGAGATATCGAGGAGATCGGCGACGAGGATGACGACGAACATTCGCCACCGGACGGTGGTTTTCGGGCGTGGATGATAATGCTCGGTAGTTTCATGATCAACGGAATTCTCTTTAGCGTGATAAACACGTATTCTCTCATATACGTAGAATTGCAGAAGAGACTCGAGGAGAGCGGTGAGACCGAAGCGTCTTCCAAAGCCGGTGAGTGTTTTTTTCATTTTCAACGATTGTCATTTTTTTCTTTCAGCTTGTAAACAACGATACGACGAAGAAGAGCCACCATGGAGATTTATTCTCGTGCGAGGAAGAAGAGCGAAATGGACGAAGGCAAAAAAGAAAGCGATATCGAGCCGGTATATTGAATAACGAAGAACTGTGAAATTCGAGAACGTACACCACGGTTGAAACTCGAGAATCGAGATTCGTATAAATTGATATTGGGGGTGAAGAGATAGAAACCACAGAAATGAGGAGAATATTGAAGGATCCTCTGCGGATATTCAACCGTTGAAATTAGATAACATTTTCATATCCTTCGTCGGATGGCCTCTTCGCCCGTTTAACTTGTCAGCCAACAACTAGCGATATTTGCAGTTTTTAAAAATTCTGTTTTTCTCCCAATCGTTTGCATTTTCGTGGTAAAAACTTTGATTTTGGAGAAAGAAAGTTATTTTTTCACGTTTTTAGAGGTAATTTTGCGAGCCGGTTAAGAATGTTCGATACTGCGGTAATTATACAGGGTATTAGGCAACTATGAATGCACAGGAAAATATTTAGATAGTTGGTGTTAGTATAAGCTCAACGGGGATTTTTTTTAATCGTCCCGCGATGAAAATTGGCCGAGATATTAATTGGCGAAGTTTAAAAATTTGAGCTATTAGCTAACAATGCAATCGAAGGCCCTATCGATAAAAGCCGGGATTGTGGGTTCGAGCTCCGCTCAGAACTTTTTTTTTGTAGTTATTGGCAAAATAACGATTAGTTAAAACTGGACAATATTTTTTTTGCTCATTTAACCGCAGATAACTCGATGGCGTTGTTTAAACTTTGAAACTTTGCGAATTAATATCTCGGCCAATTTTCATCGCAGGACAATTTAAAAAAATAGGTTTGCTACTACTAACGTCAACTGCACGGCTGGTTTTCTTTATCTTCATAATCGCCCGACACCCTGTATATGGAAAAAAAATGCGCTGGTACGAATGTGTCGCTCGTGCAAAATTTGGATTCCCTTTCATGTCGTGCGCGAAATTTTACACCCAAGTTGGGCATCGAATATACCGTTTTAAAAAATTCTCTTGAAAATTTTGTTTAAATCTAAATCTCAATAACTTTTCGTGATGTTTTTGGAAAAATTTCCTTAGGCTTTCCATATATCGAATTTTTTATTTTAACTGAATTTTTTTACTTTAAACCTCGAAAAAATAAAAATCTCATTCCAAAGAAATAAAAATTCAAGAGTTCCTTGATTATTTTCTTCCATTTTCGTAGAGTGTCACGTTCTATATTTAGAATTATGACGAAATTCGACAAAGATCGACGAAAGTGTTCTTATTTTCTGACATTTTAAATACTCTAATTTTCTAAAAAATTGAAATTCATAGAACGCCTATCGATATACAGTTTATTTTTCTCACAAATTCGATATATAGAATTTTGAATTCTGATGAAAATTGTTTTCGATCGACGAAATCGTTCTCATCCCGTGGAATTTTAATACCCAAAAAAAGCCTCGATGCAATCGAAATCCCAAAATAGCCTTCAGACTCGAGGAATCGAAACAATCTCGTTAAAAAGTACGATAAAATCCGACAAATTCGAAATTCACACGATATTGACAAAATTTACAGTTTTCGCCATTAAAAAAATCACTCGAACAAAATTTATGAAAATATTATTTCATCAACCGCCATTATTAAAAGCCAGATAAATTTTCGGCGAGACGTTTCGACGGTGACATCGAGCGTTAAATAACGCCAGTGTAGTTAGGTCCATTCTCTTATCACGTAAAAGTTTCATTTTCTCGGCTGACCGAAAGAGGCGATTGGTCAGTGAACCGTGATATCTCAGATTTTTAGAAAATTCTTATCGCCTCCAATACAATAAAGATTACACCTATTTATTATTTAACGTCTCCTTTTCTCGATCTCTCAGTCTTTCATGTTTTTCTTCTTCTTCTCTCACGCCGACTGTAGTGATCAGGCTCGTAGCGACAATAACTTTTAACTTCGGCCTTCTCATCGATCCAATATTCGACGTGATTTTCGTATCTCTAAACTTCGAACCGCGAAATTTATTCCCTCGTTATGCCATAGTTAATCGTTATTGTAGTACGAGACGAAATCTCGTTGTTTTTCCTCGTCTCCGGTCGATCGTAATTTTTGTTCGTACGTCGTTCGTTCCATAAATCAAGAAACAATTCGAATCTCTGGTTTTCACGATGAAAGAATATTCAATTTGTACAATTTCCTATTGTACGAGAAAAATTCTACAAATTGCGAGAATTATTCCTAAACTCGTCACTGAAATTAATGTTCATTGATTTTTCTTTGTTTGTTTGTTTTTATCGAAACGGCTGGGAACACGTTGATCGTTATCTTTGTAGATTTTGCGGGGACCAACGATTCGCGAGTCGCATATGTGCGTCAGAGATTTAAATCTCTCGTCCAGTCATTATCGGAGTAGAGAAGTAACGGATCTCGTCCGAAGCGCGATACTCTTTTTGTGCGGACCGAATTCATCTTCACAAAACAAATTCAACGAGATTAAAGTCCTCGCGCTTCCTTCAGGAGAGACAGAGAGAGAGAGAGAGAGATATAGAAAGAGAGTTTGAGAAACTTACGAACCTCTGGTCCATTTAACTTTGCCTACGTTACTACGAATTCTACATTTTATTTTTAAACCACATAATATCGTAGTTACTACGAGATTTTATTATAGACGATCGATGCCACGACCCTCGACTACTCAGAACGATTAATTTCACGAATTGGGGCATCGATCGTAAATGACGATTACGAAAGCGATGCGTAACGACGCAAATCGTTTGGTCGTTCGTCAACGTTGATTCGTTAATATCTAGTCACGATGGCCATGACGACAGATGATTATCAGAGATTTTAATTAATTACTCGTAGAGCAAAACGGCCTATATCGATTAGACGGGTCGTTGAACAATAAACGCAGAGTTAATGCCCCGGACAATTTAAAATTAAATATCAGCCTTCTCTCTCGGGAACCCCTGAATTAATCACCAATTACACGGACATTAGTCCTAATAGGGGTCAACCGACGTCACTCTCTTTCTCGTATTCGCGCCAGTGTAATATTCGTTCTCGGTTGCACTCGTCTCGCTCCTCTCGTTATTAATATCCAACCGACGAAACCGACATCGTCGTTTCTCGTATTTTTTTCTCCTTTATCTCGTTCGTTACTTTATTTCCGTTTACAATTCGGGGAATCATCCCTTTCTCCATTATATTTCATTGTTCCAAAGAACGTTTCGACAAAGGAGATTCTGTGAAACAAAAGGTAAAAAGAAAAAAGATCTTGCGGGGGTATCGCGATTACCGGTGAGGATCCAGTTTCAAAATCGTATCGCGTTCCAAAGCCTTCCATGTCGCGGAGGGTGCGCCGCCCGTGGTACGCGGATCGTGCTTAACGAGCCATCGAAATAAAAATCCCGTTTCTCCCTTGGCTATGATCGATGTCTCGTGACATCGCGTATTTGTTGTAATAGGTACGAGACTACGTTTTCTCCTCTGTCGTCGTGCCCTTCTAGCCACGAGACGAGAGACACACTTTTCTCGACATCGAAATCTACGCCGACAATGTCTTTCCTGAATCATTCTCGTTCAATTGATCTTTCGTACGTCAATTTATACGAGAGGGTCAATTACTCACGGTTTCGATCGATATTCCTATTACGACGCAGTTAAATTTACCGCTCGATAAAAATCCTTTGGTATCTCGAAGCGCGAAATTATCGTTTATGGACGATCGTACATTATGCGTACGATAAATTTTCATTATTTTTCTATTACTTTTTAATATCGAATTCGCGTTCGAAAAGTTTTTGTTTTTTGTCAATACTCGGAATTTCGTGAATAACGGAGGGAGTTAGGAGAATTGAGTAGAATTTTTGTAATCGCAATTAGTAGCTAAATGTGCGCTGCGATACGTATAAACATTTATTTTTAATTCTCGAATAGAAAATAGTCGAATGGTGATGAAAATTGAAATTTTTCATTAATTCTTCTAATCGATTCTCTTTATATTAAAGAATTTGTACTTTTCATAATTTAGAAAAATTGTTAACGATTCTCTCTACGTTCGACGAATGAAAAAAAAACGTATGAACTTCTTTCAGCTCTCGTGGGTTCGTTAACGATAGGAACAACGTTCTTCCTGTCTCCGATAGCGGGAATACTGACTGACAAATTTGGCATTCAATTGACGACTTTTTTGGGCGGTGCTTTCGCCTTTGGTGGAATGCTTCTAGCGTCCCTCTTCTGTCACAGGGTAAATACGAAATAAACGAAATCTTATCGAAATTTTACCTAAAACTTATTTAATTTTCCATTCGTATCGCAGGTCGAGATATTGTACCTGACTTACGGAGTGATGTACGGATTTGGCGCGAGTCTCGCTTACACACCGAGCTTAGTTATCCTAGGACATTATTTCAAGCGCTATCTGGGCCTCGTCAACGGCATCGTGACCGCTGGAAGTTCGGTATTTACGATTATAATGCCCTATCTCATCGAGCCACTGCTCAAACGTTTTGGCCTCGTTGGAACACTCCGAAGTTTGGCGGTTCTCACTTCTATCGTGATGGCGTGCGCCGTTCTCTTTAAACCCGTACCTGGTCAGTTATGTTCAAATTCGAGTAAACTCGTTTTTATCACGATCCGAATGAAAATTTCATGAACCAACATTTAAATAATCTTCGCGAGCTCAACTTTTGATACTTGCGCAGTGAAAAAAGTCGCGGAGATTCGAGGAATCGACAGGTCCAAATTATCATTTTGCTCGAGGCTAAAAGAAGTCGTGAACGTTTCCATTTGGAAGAAGAAGAAATACGTCGTGTGGGCCAGTGCGATTCCTCTCGCTCTTTTCGGGTTCGTACATGAGGATATTGTAATTAATAATTATTCTTTCGTGGATGTTTCGATCGTTTTGGGAAGAATTATACGTTTTCTTCAGATACTTCGTGCCATACGTTCACATTGGCAAATTTGTGTCGATCGCCTTCAAGGATGCCGATAAAAAATTGCCGGTCATGTGCATCGGTATAACTTCCGGTATAGGACGTCTCGTATTTGGCTATATCGCCGATTTGCCACGAGTCAATAGAATTTTATTGCAACAGGTAAGACGCGTTTTGATTCCCAAAACGTAAAGAAAAATTACAACGTGGCTCGAAGATAAATAATTACGAAAAAAAATAATCCTTGTCGACAGATTTCATTCATCAGCATCGGGATTCTCACTATGCTCTTACCGATAACTCCGTCGTTCGGTGTTCTGTTGGTGATAGCTCTTTGCATGGGTCTTTTCGACGGATGTTTCATTTCGTTACTCGGTCCGATAGCTTTCGACATTTGTGGACAGAAAGGCGCGACGCAGGCCATTGGTTTCCTCCTTGGCATGTGCTCGATACCATTGACCGTTGGACCACCAATCGCCGGTCGATTGTTCGATCGTACAGGTAATAAAATAAAAAATCCAAAGTCCAAATAATATCGATAATCAAAGATATATTCGTTTTTGAATTAAAGTTGCCGTGCAAATTGGGCAATATCGAAAATGAGGATATTATATACGTGTTGTACGGGCTCTGTTTTTGATGGGATGATCCTGAAGACTCGCGGAATAATAAAAATACGATATTTAACTATTCCGATGGGTTTGACGAAAACGTGTGAAAATAACGATATTTCAAGTAATTTTGAGTCTGTTGGAGCAAATTCGATTTTTACTACTTTAACGAAACTTTCACTCTTAAAAAAATTGAAAATAGAAATAGAATTTTGAAAATTCTAACGGTCTCTCCAAACGATTATTTTCCAGTATAGGATTAAAATTTTTTTTATCGTATTTCAGGTTCCTATCGATTGTCATTTGTACTGGCCGGTGTACCACCGATAATCGGTGCTCTCGCGATGTTTCTAGTCAGATGTGTGAAAGAGGATACAACGGATAACGAGAGTCCCGAGAGCGACGATGATCTCCAAAATGGTTTGTTCGAAAATCAAATTAATACGGTAAATTCGATATTAACTGTAAAGATGTGCCGTGCTTGATTCTCGACCGGTGGTCGTTAATTTGGTAATTTCGCCTGGTCGCTAAAATTTTCTAAATAAGCTTCGTTGATATTGTCATTGGTGGTCGCGTGTTCGCCGTGTTGGTGTAACCGTATCTTTCGCAGGAAACGTTAAAATTGAAATTGCCGAGAATTCATCGATAACGGATATTCCCGGACTGGTACGACAGGAAGGTAGGTCATGGAGAGAAAAAATAAGTTGTAGTCTACTAGAAACGCCTGCATTCTGCACGAAGCGAGCTTATCAACGGAGCTATTCTCCTTGCTACGAATTCGACGCGTTCAATTGTTACGATCGTACGAAGGATCGAAGATGCATCGAGTACTCCGAGAGCGTTCCACTTCTGATCGGAATTGGCAGAAGGCCTGAATTACGGAGAATGGACGATTTCACTAGGACACGTCGTTCCTCGATACTTCTAACGTGTTGATCGATCGATCGTCGAGAGAGTGATATGGCTTTTATTGTCGAACGCCTAGATTTACGCTTGTAACGTCGTTCGATTTTTGTAACGGATTATACGCTTTCGTCGTGTGTGCACGTAGATCTTATATTTCGTTGCCTGTAAATGTCTCGTCATGTTTTCCATAGGAAACAAGAGGTTGCGTATCCTCGAAGCTATTACTGCGCTTTGTACATAAACGCTGTAAAATAAAATACGTATTTTTATATTCTTTTAATACAGCTTCTCTCTAATCTTTCTTACCGTTTTCCGTGTCGCGATTAACCGTATTTTCGTACTTTTCATTCTCGTATAATTCTGCATGAATCTTTAAAGAAATTATCATCGACCGTTCGTAGACGGAGATTAAAGGTCGAACTTCCAATAAGTTACCTCGTTTTGAAACAAATCTTTCCGTTTGATGGAAATTTATATTTGTCGCGTGTTACGAATTTTCGAATGGTTAACTTATCGGAAGTTTCGTAGAATTTTTCTTTCTTCTCTTCGTTATTTCAGGATCGATAATGTATATTTGACGATGCTTTGTGCTTTCAGAGGGGCGCGAGCTGCAAAGTTTATGCAACAATGGAACAGCCACGATGAACGCATAGAAATGATTTTAGGACGATCTATCATCGAACGCTGATAGAACATTTTCTTTTTGCTCAATTGTTTTTTCTTTCTTTCGTCACGAGAGACGCTACAGTATTCAGGAAATGTACGGTCGAAGAGAGATCTTCCACGAATCTTTGTGGATGAATTTAAGCAATTTTCGCTTTATTCTCTTGATTATTAGAAAATATTTCGTAAATCCATTGTACATGATTGCGCATATATATATATATATGTGCAAGATCATTACCACCCGTGCCATTGCTCGAATCGTGTTCTACGCGTTACGTTGGATCAAAGTATTGCGAATCGACGATTAATGTTTAAGAAGCACCGACAAAAACCCATATTGCACAATATCGTAGTTCGCAAAGGTTCGAACATCGATAAACAAATTCTATTCGGAATAGCCCTCGTAGACTAGCAGCTTGGTATTATTTTTTTCTTTTTCATATCGAATCCTAAGAGTATTTATCATATCGAAAAATTCTGGAATTACAGAGAAAATTATATCGCGTTATTTACCTCGAAATATACGTGCACGACGGACCTCTTGAAGACATTTCATAGACGATTAAGATGGATACAAAAAAAAGATATTTTTTTATCGGTATTTTCGCGAATGTAAGACTAGAAGCATGTCGATAACTCACAAGAAGAAAAATACACAGTTTTACCGCAATGTCAATAACGAGTACAAGGAATAGTTAACGTAACGTTAAGGATCGATTATATTAAAATATTTTGATTTACGCGAACAGGACGGAAATTACGCGTAGATCAAAAGCGAACGAAACCAAACTCAACTTTCAAATAGAAATAAAGATATGTTCTATCGCATGCGGAGAGAGATTATGATTTTGATAAGAGGAGACGATATTATTGCTCCGGGGGATGAAAGTATATATGATGAATATAAATGTATAAATGATGAACTTCACAGAAAATTGACAATATTCGAGGCAATTCGGGTACCATTGAAGTACTTAAATCACAAAGATTGTAAGTAGTCAGAGGTTCCAAGCTCGATGTATTTTGTTATCTATGTATACTGTGCTAAATCAATTATATATATATATATCTATATGTACAATATGAAATGATAAAAAATGAATCACAATTGCTAATGCTATTTTTTCCATATATTTACAAAATCCATTCCTCATAGCGCATTTTCACTGAACTCGGAAATCGCAGTTTTGATCATTATGTACTTTCGAAACGATGGGTTTCAGAAAACAGAGTCGAGACGAAGAATTTGACAGAATTTATGAATTCTAACCTTCAAATTTCGAGTGTACATACCTTGACACTAAAACCTGCTCGGACGCCATCTTGAAACACAGATCGGTAAAAAATGCACCATCACGACACAATCTAAGCGCTGAAAGAACTTAAACGAGACACGAGGTTTATACTTGACAAAGACTAACAGCGTATGTATGTCCTGACATGAGAGTTGATGGATTAGAATGCAAAACTTATCCAAAAACAACGAGAGAGCAAAAGGTCCGCGGTACAAGCCGAATCACGCGAAGCGTCGGTCGAACTACGCAATTCTAGCACGAGGGATGAGCGTCGCCACGGTCGCGGGGCGAGCAGCAGGAGGAAGAGACCGGAAACAGCCGAGAAAATACGACGTGTAGTTTAACGAGCGGCCAATGAAAGCGCCACGCGCGGGTTATTTTTAATCTCGGTGCACTCCCGCATGAAGCTTCGTAAGCTTCGCGTCGGCCTAGCAGCTTTCGAGGGAGGCGAGAAGCTAATGACTGTATAGATACATGTATATAACATATATTCTCGCGAGTGTGTCCCTCGCTATCCCGCCAACGATTCTAACGCAACGCGAGAAGAAAAGGATGAGTACGCGGCGCGTCGACAAGGCCGCGCACTTCAGTGAGGATCGAGTGAGCGTCCGTGCGAGTCACTCGTGCGAGGTTCTGCCTCGATGTTTTCTGCATCGCTCGGCTGTGCTCGTGTCATCTCGTCTTACATCGTAATCATTCGGAATTGGCGGGAAAATTTGTAATTTTTAAAAGATTGCTTTGATATTATCGCGTTTGACGGCGAGTATATAGCACTCATACATATATATATAGATGTTCATTCTCGACTATTAATCAGTGTCCAACGACGAAACGGGACGTAACTGACGGTTCACGGCGCGTTGTCTCTCCTTCGCTATCCATCTCTCTCTCTCTCTCCCTCTATAATTATGTCGAAACTGCGCGCGCGTCGTCGAGATTTCGCGAAAAGGTGGTAGTACATTATGCGCGTTCGCACAAAACCGCGTCCACCCAACTTGAATATAAAAGCCGCGTGCAAGGTGCACCCTTGACTCAATTGCCGCTCGGCGGGCAAACGAAGCGTTACTGTCTCTGTTACGTATATAGATATGTATATACCTATAGTTTTTTTTTACTGTTTTGATTCAACGCGGTCGGGCGTAGTTATGTCGGACCGCGTTTTCGTGTCTCTCGTCGATTGTTCTACCACGTGCTTCGTCGTAGATGGATCGAAAGACGACGAGATCGTTGATCGACCTCGTTAATTTCACGATTAAAATAATAATTTAAAAAAATCTCTTTATCGTTACGTTATTTTTTTTACCGTAATTATGATTTATTCGAAGGAGAAAAAATTCGAAGAAATCCTCAATAGTGAAGTAACAGTGAAAAGTGTCGTCCCTGTGATTTTACGAGCGAGCGTGAAAGATATCACGTTGTTCGAAATAAGTCGCGAGTGATAAAATATAAATTGTCGAAATGTTTCGCGAAATTTCGTGATTATCGTCGTTTATCGATTAAATAATAATCGTCGAAGGAATTACGAGTTACGTATCAGTGACAAATGTGTCGTATTGCCAATTTGATTTATTTATTATTTCGGCAAATAACGCGAGACGAGAGAATTCGCGAGGCGTGATGAGCAGTAAGCCCTCGTTGTCGACTTTGCGTGGGACAACCGCACGGAAAAGCGCGGCAAGATTCCAACCGAGAACATCACCGAACAACAGTATCATCGGTGATAACGATACGCCGATCGTCAAAATTAAGAAAGAAGTACCGGACGACGAGATAAAGGTCGATATTTTCTTCAATATTCTTAAACAATTTTTCGACCAATTAATTTTTTCTTAATTCTTATTAATTATTACGTTTTAATAAAGTCTCGACGGATCTACTTAAAATATTTAACAGTTAGTGCTAAGGGCGACGTGGGACCGCGGTCAGCGTACGGCGCCCGGTGATCACCGATGTTAAGCAGCATTTCGCGCGGCCAGTACTTGGTGCGGTGACCGCTCAGCCGTGCGCTATGCCGTGACCCGTACACTAACTACCGGTTTTTCGTAGTTACCCCATGTTCTATGCGAACGCGTTAGAGTAAAAAAAGTCGTTCGCATTCTTGAAGACAAGCTTAAAATTGGGCGAGGGGTTCGAAAAAAGGAGCAGGAAAATAGGATAAAGAGACGATTCGTTAAAAAAAATTCTCAAGGTCTGGATGACGTCGGAAACACTGACGACGTAAAAATATATGTACGTAACAATTACGGACGTAATTAGATAAACACAAAGTAAATAATTAGACCTCGTTTGTTTACTGATTGATAATTAACACGTATGGTATATTCCAATAAACATTAAAAATTGTATACTAAATGAAAGGAAGATAAATGTGATAATAAGAAATTTCGTAAATGGAATATAATTCGCGATTCGCAACAGTAAAATTAAAACGCGATCGTGTCTTGCTGCGATGATACATAATACTTATAATAGCTCCGTAGAATGGCTTGACGATGAATAACGTGCCGGGATAGCTAATCGAATTAGCCATCGAGCTGTATAGAACGGGTGCTATAATCGAGGCGCGAGCGAATACAGGAAACGATTATAGTACACAGGCACTCCCATCGATTGTAGACCGGAGAGAGTAAGAGAGAGACAGACAGACAGACAGACAGAGAATCAGATGTAAGAGCAGTGAGAAAACGCCGACCGTACAGCGTACGATTAAAAATCCCCTCAGCAGAAGATGGATCTTACATGAAAAAAAACAATACATAAAAATCCGCGCGGCAATCGGATAGAATAATCGAAAAATATCGAATTTCCTCTATCGGTCACAATTTCTCGAACACGTAAACACGAAACTTACAACAATATTTACCGATCCAACATACGTTACCGATCGTTCACGAGTTACATTTTCATTTTCTAATTCAGGGTGAAAGAAACGTGTAAAAAAACAATCTTGATTATTTTTTTCGTTTTTCGCGCTTTTCAATTCGTAAATTCGTTACAGCAATTATTTATATTTATATAGCTATTGTTATTCGAGAGAACGGCCGAGAGTTTTTTTTGCGTTTTTGGACGATCGGGAATTCGTCGAAACGTCTTGGCTTTTTTTAATGTCTGACCTAATACGCACCTGTACTACTTAAACGGTACTCTACAAGGCTGTAGATCGAAGCAACTCGTTCGTTTCGAATCGAAAACGAAACAACTACTCCACGGGGTGCGTTGCAAACGCCGAAACGAAGAAATACTTGAATTCCGAACAGAAAACAAACTTGTCAACGATGTATAAAAAAAATAGATGAAAACAAAATTGTAGTAAACGAAGGGACGGAAAATCGTTACGAAAATCATCATACGCGATATTTCGACAAACTTTTATCGTCCTTACGTTTTTTATCCTTTTTATTCCCGCCTTTTTCCGATAAAAAAAATTCCAACCGTTTACACCCGATATTCCTTAATAATACGAAAAATTCGAACAATTTCGATAATAATGAATCGTTGAACGAATAAATTCTTGAGGTTCGTGTTAGAGACAAAAACGCGAGCCTGTCTCGATAATAATTGCGTTTTAACGTGCGATTTAACTTATGCGCTGACTAGACGACCGAGGGAAGGGAAGATTTGCAGGGTTGATTATATACAGCCACCCTCTTCCGCCCTCCCCTCACTACCCGCGCGATATATTCGCCAGTACGGTCGAACAAACGTGTCGAAATGTAAAAAAAATGAAAATTGTATCTCAAGACTCGTGTCTCGATCTATGGTATTATATCGTCGCGTGTACGTCAGACCAAGGGTAACAAAAAGTACATAAATGTGGTATTTCGTATCAATTCGATTTCTACGATACTAGATCGTCGTATCTTTTTAATACCCCGGTATACTTCACGTCTCTCTCTCTTTCTTCTTCTTCTTCTTCTTCTTCTTCTTCTTCTTCTTCGGTAGAAGAGGAACTGAAGAAAGCGAAGAGAGCGAGGTATCGGTGTTGAGTTCGTAATACGTATAGAGCAACAAGACGTATAACATAAAAAAAAATATATATATATCTATATAGGGTCGGTGTACGAAACGGCAGACGAAGGAGCGCCCGGTTCTCGTGTTACTCTCCTTCGCCTGATTTATTCGGAATCATAATAGGCTGAAACGCCACACCGTGGACTCTCTCGTCCTCTCCTCCCTGTGTCCCCCACCCCTTCTTCCCTCACTGAGCCACCCTCCTCCCCTTCACCACCCCGTCCATCTCGCTCATCATTATACCTTTTGCCTTGTATGTTCACCTGAGCGGGTTCAATTTCTGTGTGTACGCGATCCGCCTGCATTTCGCGGGAGAGATAGGGAGGGTGAGAGAGAGAGAGAGAGTAGCGCGCTATCCGTCCGGGTATCATGCATTTGCGCCGTTACGATATAAAGAGAAATAACAAAAAATCAAAACTAATCGATTTTTTAATAATACAAATTTTATCACATTTCAAAAATGAATTATATCGTAAAGCTTGGTCGTTCGCGAGGTTGCGCGATAAAAAAAAGAAAGGAAGCGAATATAACTGATTGTAATAGAGAAAAATGATCGCACGTACGATAAACAAAAAGTTATTTCGATACGACCATGTACCAATTTTTTAGAATTGTTCATAAATATTGTATATTTCCTTGAAAAAAAAAAATACATTTTTTTTCCCGAGTATATTACATTCGCAGTATTTTAATTAAAAAATGCTGCGAACGTATACATACGTGTACGTCATTGTTACGGTATATAACAGATTGTAATTTTTCATTTAATAAAAAGAATATATTGGGTTTTCAGATTTTTGTACATTCGTGGCATTTTTTTAATTAAAATTCTGCGAATGTAATATATCTTTATAAATCGTTAAAGTGAGAAAACCGGAACCGAAAAGGGCAAATATCTACGTATTGCGTTGTATATATATATATCGGCTCATCGTTGCGTATATATATATATATATATACTCAACGATGAGCTTTATGTATATATAACCCTAGGGTACTTTATAAATACTTGCGATATATGTATTTACATGTTTAGCAAGTATGCGCGTAGATTCCGTTATAGCCAGAGGCGTACGAACATACCTATATATATATATATATATATATATACACACGAAGATGTATGAGAACAGATTCGAATGGGCGAAGCACGTGCCCGCGACCCAAAATAAACGGATGGCTGCTACCGGAATAGATTCTCTGGTACCCTTCGGACCTTTCAACGTTTCTTTCTCTCTCTCGCTCTCTCTCGCACTCAGGCTCTCCCTCTTCCTTTCTATTATATACCGCGCATTACGAAAGGTTTTCCTCCTCTCTGCGGCTAACTGATTAGATCGTAAGCCTGGTATTTCGTGAAACGTATCTCTAACACCATACACGGGGAACCTTCTATTCGTGACAATTCGCCAAGAATAATATTTATTTTTCGTTCGATACACATTTACATATATATATGTAAATAACGACGTATGCACGAGCGTCAGTAAATATCACAAGTTTGTTAAATACGTAATTAATTTATAGCGAATGAATGAAAGTGACGATCGATAAGGTTTTTAATTCTACTTTTTTGAATATCTCTAACGGCAATTTAACAAGCACGATTGAAATTTCTTGAATGCGTGTGTGTGTGTGTGTGTGTGTGTGTGTGAGAGAGAGAGAGAGAGAGAGAAAGGGAGAAAAAGTGTTTTTCTCACGAGACAAATTTATCGACAAAGTTATCGGTTCCGACGTTCGCTCGTAGGTGAAATATTGTCCAAAAAAGTTACATATACAGTGAGTAACTTTAATATTCGGACACTATAAGATTTTTACTGTAATACGTAATAACTTTATTTAAAAAAAAAAAAAAAAAAAACTGATCAAAGATTATGATGACGTATACCCTTAATAAACAATGGTGTAAGTTTCATTCACGTACCTTACACAATTTGTTAAATATTACGATTTAAATAAAACATTGTCCGATTTTCACGTTACTTTAATATTCGGACACTTTGAGAAACTACTTATTTTTCGGCTGGTTTTTCTTACAATACCTGCTTTAATATTTTGTTGGGTAGCCATCCTGCTTTATCACCTCTTGCAAACGCTGCTGCATGTTATTAATAATTTTTTTTAAATATTCAGTACTTAAAATGTTCCATTCTTCTTTTAAACGACTTTTCAACATTTCTTTGGAAGATATTGGTGTTGTCCGAATTCGGCGCTCTAGTTCATCCCATACATTTTCGATGGGGTTAAGGTCAGGTGATTGAGGCGGTGGTTGCAAAACTTTCGGGCAATTGTACAGCAAATACTCCTGCACAATGCGTGCCTTATGTTTCGGATCATTGTCCTGGTAGAACTTAAATGAGTTTAAAATCCCCATTTTTGTAGCACTTTTGTGTAAATTGTTTTTTAATATGGTCAAATACAAATTTTTGTCCATAATCTTGTCGATGAAAACTAATTCGCCCGGTCCGAAAGTCGAAATACAGCCCCAAACCATTACACTGCCACCTCCGTGTTTTACGCTCGGCCGAAGATTTTTAAATTTAAACTCTTCGTTTTTTTTTCGCCACACCATCCTTCGTCCATCTGACCCAAAAATATTAAATTTACTTTCGTCCGTAAAGATGACATCGTTCCACCATGTTTCTTCCTTCAAAATTAATTCTTTCGCATAAGTCAGTCTCTTCTTTCGATTCTTTTCACTCACGTATGGTTTCTTTCTAGCCACTCTTCCATTGTAACCGCTATTTTTTAAGGGTCTGCGAATCGTTTGAGGGTGTACGCTCTTTCCAGTCTCGTTGAAAAGCTCTGTTGCCAATTTTGGCGCACTGAGCGTAGGGTCTTTCTTTATTTTTCTTAATAATTTTCTCTCATCGCGAGCGTCCAACTTCTTCGGTTGGCCTTTTTGGGGTATAGAATCTATACGATCCTCACACTTGAAGCGTTTCACAATATCGCCCACGGTACTCTTGCTTATGTTGAGCAGAGTAGCAATTTCCCTATACGATTTTCCATTGGCATTATGATAGATGACAAGTTGCCGTACATCAAAACTCGTATTCGCTTTGCGAGGCATTGTAGAGGTGTATTGCACGACGATCGACAAAGAACTGATGAAATAAGGCTTAATCTAGTATCATTGTACCCTTGACTAGATTTGTAAACAAACATTGTTCTCTAACTCGGAGTAACTCGGCTCGAATATTCTAAGAAGCGCTACATTGTAAAGTGTCCGAATATTAAAGTAACGTGAAAATCGGACAATGTTTTATTTAAACCGTAATATTTAACAAGTTTTGTAAGTTATGTGAATGAAACTTACACCATTGTTTATTAAGGGTATTCGTCATGATAATCTTTTATTAGTTTTATTTTTTATTTTTTTTAGATAAAGTTATGACCTAAAACAGTAAAAATCTCATAGTGTCCGAA